>JAODKE010000107.1:1804307-1834235 GCA_026779605.1 Mormyrus hasselquistii | reverse complement strand
TCCGTGTAACAAACCTATCCATTTTAATTATACCTGCAACTGTGTACCGCCTCTCCACATTTAATTATTCCGCTTCAGTTACGTCGTAACTGACGTAAAATCACTGTCGTAAAGTACTGTGGTTCCACGTGACATTTTCAATGCCATTCGTTCACTGATGTTGTTTTAATTTAGGATTACGTTTAAATGTGTCTTTGTTTTGTTTTGGGTGTATGGTAATTCAATAAATGAATTAATAGATTTAATAACACAAATGAAAAAAATAAATGAATAAACAAAAAAGTCCCCCTGTATTTCGCGCCCCACTTGTCACGTCTCTGTTCCCCACCAGAGGGGCACGCCCCACACTTTAAGAAACACTGCACTATGTGATGCCCACTATGAGACACCCACTGTGTGATGTCCACTATGAGACGCCCACTCTGTGACGTCCTCGACATGACACCTGCTATGCATGGCTTGCATTTGGTGATAATCACTGACATCAGAGGCTCAGTCTTCTTTCCTTCTCACAGGTCAAGCTATCAGACCATAAAGCTCATGATCATCCAGGACCCTCTTTCTACACCTTATCTTCCCATCTAATTTAATTTGTATCATTTGACAAGGGCAGCTGGGCGCGCTCACTGGCATGTATGTCAGCTCCTACCTTTATGAGGAAGCAGATCTTCCTCAAACGTGCATGTGCATGTCCTGTCCCATCCGACCTGCCGTGACTCAGCCGCATTCGACACGTGGTGACTACAACAAATCGCACTGCATCACTGGGACATGACGCACTTGGATTTTAACTTTTATGTGCATCTGCTGGTTATCACTAAGCTGAAAACGTCAATACGTTGGATCAGTCCATAATGCATAACTGCTCTGACTAACTAAATGATTCGGTGGTTATACCATGTCAATGATGTAATGGCATCAATTAAATCGATTCCGAAACATTTAGTCAATAGCTGACATAATCAGTCTTTATTCTCCCAAGAACATGCATTTATCGGTACAATTCTACAACTGTTCAGCTGCTTCCTATATGTTTTTGCCAAGTTATATGTTCCCAAACTTCTGTATTTATAGACTGTCTGACTTGCTCCAGGCCGCAATGGCAACAGGAGGCACACGGCTTGTGGGGGGGAAGAAGGAACGTGCACTGACTGTTGGGAGAGGAGTGGAGATCGGTGTAAGAATAGCAGCATGGAAGAACACGAATAAAAGACGGCCATTTTGGCATCAGCATGGGCAGGGAATGAAAGGGAAATGAAACAGGCATTGGGTCACAGAAGGGCTGCAGCTTAGGGTTCTGCTGCTGGGGGATCAAAGGTTTTCAATCACGAGCTCCGTTTTGGAACCTTAACTCCCTTCAATCTTACATCGGCGTCACCCATTTTATGGACTCATTCTTAGAAACAACACCTTTGCAGTAAAAAAACTACAAAAATATGATTATGGAACTGGATGGCGTTTTGACACAGGGGGTATCACTGATGTCTCACACCTCTGAAGGGCTTGAGTCTCTGCCCCTAGCTCTACATGTGTGGAGTTTGCATGTTCTCCCCATGTCCTGTCCTCAATTTCTCCAAAAACATGCTAAGGTGCGTGTGTGGAGGGGGGAGGGGTTATGTACACTATATAGACAAAAGTATTGGAACACTTGGCCATTACACCTACAGGAACTTATTCCCATTCTAAAATCAATAGGCGTAAGTGAAGTTCTTCCATACCCACCAAACCATGTCTTTATGAACCTTGTTTCATGCACTGGGGCACAGTCATGCTGGAACAGAGTCCGTCCCCGAACAGTTCCCACAAAGTTGGAAGTATAGAAGTGTTCAAAATGTCTTGATATGCTGAAGCATTAAAAGTTCCCTTCACTGGAAGTAAGGAGCATCACCCAGCCCCTGAGAAACCCCATGCCATCATCCCTCCTTCACCAAACTTTACAGTTGGCACAATGCAGTCAGGCAGGTAACATTTTCCTGGCATCTGCCAAATCAGACTGCCAGGCAGATGCCAGACAGAGAAACGTGATTCGTCACTGCACAGAACACGTTTCCACTGCTTCAGAGTCCAGTGTAATGTTTGGCACTGCGCTTGGTGATGTGAGGCTTGCATGCAGCTGCTCAGCCATGGAAGCCCATTCCATGCAGCTCCAAGTGTGCTGGGGTTCCCCATAATGTAATAAAAATCTGTTTTTTTGATGTTGTGGGGACCAATTTTCAGATGCCCACAAAGATCTGTGAATGCAATCAATAACATAAAAAGGTGTGTGTGTGTGTGTGTGTGTGTGGTGTGGTGTGTGTGTGCACCCTATCTTGTGCCAGTTGATCCTGCATAGGACATGCAAGTACGGTAAATGTGTGGATTGTGGAATTTCAAAGAAATGCTGGCTATTGAGCTAAGCTAACTGCTACAGTTTTTTCACCACATCTCTAAAATTACAGTTTAAAACCCACATATATTTCTTTTGCATACCTTTCTCTGTGAGGTTACATTTAATTAAAAAAAGTGACATGAAATGTAGTTTTAGTGCAAACACTGCTGTTCACATTTGCACAGATTAAAAGTAATCTTGTACAGGGTACATTCAGTATAAATCCCTCCACCAGGATATAGCATGACCCCAGAGTAACAGCAAACCAGGTTTTCATTCTACTCAGCTAGACGTTGCTGCAAAACTCCCCCATAACGACAGCAACATGTACAGTCAAACACAGAAGCCGTTTCTCTGTTCCCAAGTTGCATTTAATTCACTACAAACAACATTTCCCTCATCAGCAAAACTGGTTACACAAAAGTATCCCCGAGTGTGGACAGGTTTGCTTTACACAAAGCCACCTCAAAATAATTAAGCTCATGCCTCATAAACCATTATCTCACACACAGGTTTTGCCAAAGCTTTTACACACTTTTAATTTATTTATATATTTGAATCTTAGATTCCACATATTCACTCTTTCTTAGGGCAGCAGCTTGCCGTGGTCGTTTCTAGAGCATGCCATGTATCTTCGGACAGTCTTTCAAATGCACATCAGTTATTTTTAACCATTTACCATCTGCCGGTTGCCTCCATTCAGGTGTTACATCTTACCTCGATTATACCTGGTCATCTTTTGGGATCATCTTATTAAGAACTGATCCATAAGCCATTTGTACCCTCGGCGGAGTCCAACCGCATTCAGCTGGATGGCAGTAAGGCCTCACGTCTGAAGAGCAGTGGTACGTAAACACATGACGTCTGAAGAGCAGTGGTACGTAAACACATCACGTCTGAAGAGCAGTGGTACGTAAACACATGACGTCTGAAGAGCAGTGGTACGTAAACACATCACGTCTGAAGAGCAGTGGTACGTAAACACATAATGCAGATGTAAAGCAGGGGACCGTGAAGCTCAGCCCTGGGACGCTGTCATACTTTTACGGTGAGACTGGATTCGTATTAAACGTTGTGACTATGCAGTTTTTCCTTCGTTTGTTAATATGTTGATTCTGTTCTTCGTTCACTGTGAAGGTTCAGGTCTCTGTTAAGCTGATGCACAGACTGGAGCAGGGGGAAAGGAGCCAGTGTATAGCTTTGAAGGCACAGCCGTGAGGCCGCCAGTCGCCGAGGCGAAAAGCAGTAAATCGATGCAGGAGCTGTCGGCACACGTCCGTAGCCTTCACCAGCCCGACGTCCCCCACCCCCCACCCATCACACCCCCCCTCTCTCTCTTGGCAAGCGCAGCTCTGTCCTCTGGCAGGACGATAGTGTCATCTCTTGGACCTGAGTCCCATCCTGTCAGGCAGGAAGATCTCCCTCCCTCCTTGAGTCACGGACCCAGGACAGTCTGGGCCCTGAGCCCAGCGCCGCCTACCCCCCCCCACCCCTAGGCAGGTTGTGGTGGGAGAGCAAGCACCCTGATGTGGGGGTGAGTCATATCGGTGTCATACTTTCACCGTCCTCACAGCTGTGTGTAGGACACGGGGAGCCGCTACTCTGACAGAGTATGCAATGACCACGAAACAGCACCGCCATCTTATAAACGGCCTCTCACCTAACAATGACCTCTTCAATTATCACCAATTATGAAATTACCGGGAGGACGCTTGTAGCGAAACTGGGTGATAAAGGATGACATTCCCTCCATTTGGTCACAGCACTATATACACGGGGGGGGGTTAGAAATGCGAGAACATTAAGGACTGGCCAGGGAGCTCTCCACATGCTGAACTTATACGTCATAAATAAATGTCATAAAGTGTTTATATACAGCTGGACCTCTGTGCCCAAAGCACCTGAGAGCCTCCAGCAGTCCCAGTCAGTAATAGTCTACATTTACGTCCATTTGTATTATTAGCATTAACGCAATCAGATTTCCATTCATGAATTCATCAGTTCCATTGCACTGAACCAAACATAGCTATCTGAAACCCCATCTTAAATGTAATGTTCTTGGACAGTATAAATGCAAACTCACAGCGCTGAACAGTGCGGGACTGTACCTCTATCCTGGTACGATGTGTGATGTTAATATCAACAAGGCATTTCATGCATATGCAATCGTCACATTGCAAGGTCTGCTGGGTTCAAACCATCAATAAGCTGCGCTAGAACATTTTTACTTACTCGCAGGAAACCAGACTTTGCCAGCTCAGCAATTTTAATGACGGCTCCTTTTCAACATTATCTAGCATTGGTTTCAAAATATCAGTCTAAAGTTTACCGCCGCCGCTCCGAGATAGCTATAATCATTTTCTTCCTTGCTGTAGGACTGGTTCATACTGTGTGGCATGTTTGTGAGAACTTCAACAAAAATCAGTGAAAATGAGACGCAAATAAGAACTAGTCACGAAAAGACATCCCTATTCCACTGTATGGAAATATTACGTGTTCCATAGGGACAATATCAATCACGGAGTGTGACAAATTTTCAGTTTGGGAGTTTTTCTTATCAGTTCCATGATATTTTAAGAAAAAAATAAATAACAAATTGACCTAGCATACTGATCTGTTTCATCACCCAGACTTTTTCATCCCCCAGCTGTATTTCTACCGTCCGTAGTTTGAGAAACTTCCAGCGATTATCAATTCGAAATCGATTACTTGTGGCACCTCCGCAAGTGCGCACTGGGCTCAAGCGATCAGACGGACCTCTGTGTCGCGTATAGGTTAACCGTGTTTTCCTTTGCGGAGCAATCGTGGTCCATTGTGTGCGAGATAGAAACCCGCTGGTTAACATTCTATGGCGTCGTTGTCGAATTCCAGACATCATATAACAGGCCCACCGGGAATTCTCCCGAGTCTCGCGACTGGCCACTCTAGTCATGGGCAGTGTTCAGCAAAATCAAGCGACTTGTCGCCACTGCTTTGTGTCTGATGGCACTACTGAGAGCAACACCACCAACTTATTTGACATACTCTACTGGGGAATAATACGTTCTTTTTGTCTATATACTGTAGATATTATCGTTCAGCCCTACTCAAAGCATGGGCCTATGAGACGTTAAAAAAAACACGCATCACTAGTACTGGGTGAGTCCGTCAAACCTAAATGTCTTCTTTTAACGGAGATAAGGTATTTGCACTGCAGTCGTGCTGCAGCGATCGCCTATGTCGCCGCTAAGGGTTAGGGTAGAATTAGGGCTATCGATTAGCACTACGGTAGCCTAACTCGACAAAGTACCTCAATTCGTCAGAACAGCAGCCCTGTGCCAATATGAGACATGACCCATTTCTTAGTGTCATAGTCTGAATGGTGGTTAACGTATCGGCATTGCTTAAAGTACTGCTTCGTCACAGCAGACTTACAAAGTAAACTTATAAGTTATAATAACGTATAATGCAAACAAAATTATGATCCAATAATAACAAATCAACATGCATGTTTTTTTTTCCAAATGTATAACAACTTCCAAAATGAACCGTTACTCACTTAGCCCTTCCTGTGCTGTGCATTTAATGCAACTGAGAACATTATTTGTTACAAACTTAGGCTGCTGGGTATATGTGACTGCACAGCATCGCACATCATTGCGATTATATGCATTTGTCCCATGTAATATTTCTCTTTTAGTGTAAAGTATATAAAACCGAAGAGATAGGATTAACCAGAGGGCGCTCAGCTGTAAAATGTTAACATTAAGGGCGCGTGTCATAATAATATCCGTTAATCACAGGGTCGAATGACGAACGATGACGATTTAGGATTGTCTTGAATGTTAAAGGTGCTTTCTTATATGTATTTGTGCATCTCTATTGTGACTGTATTTTAAGTCAGGTGGGGGGGGGGGGGGCGTGATAATTCAAAATTTTCTTTAATTTTTCTAATTAAGATAATACACAGTTGCGGTTTTCTCCCCGAAAAAAGGAAATTCGTTAGCCACAATTTCAGTGCTCGTTCTCAAATGTCCCAGCACTCAGTACAAGTTGGAAGAGTTACTACAGTATTATTTTTAGCATATTGAATAACTAAATTATAATCTAATCCAATATTTCCTTTAGACTGGTCCAAACCCCATCTTTCTTCTGCAGTAAAAACACCGCTGCTGTCATGGTCCTACAATGACATAACACATTCCCGCGTAATGAAATAAGATTCCTAAAAGCAGAAAACTCTCACATGTGGGAGATTGTTGTTGGAATGTCGGAAAATTAAATCACTGTCTTCCTACGGACTTTTCCAAGCTGAAGTCAACGCTCAAGGCTAACACTGTATCCCTACGTTACTATTTGCCGAGTCTAACATTAGCCTTGGCTGGCGGTATACAATTAAAACTTAGGTGTCTTTTAACTGAGGGAAAATATTACTGGACCTTCAGGTCATTGATTTATGCTCCGGCTGACACCGCAGCAAATGCCTCCGTCTGTCAAACCAAAGGTGCTAAGACAGGCCCTGTAGCAGTCCAGGAATGCGCGCCTGAGTCCAGTGTCTCCGCCCATCGCGGGGCTCCCATATAACTTTTTAAAAACACCCCCGGCTTCGAACATCGATTTGCTTGGTAAGGCAATAACATCATGCCCCCATTTAATGATCCAGCTGAACATATGTAGGGTACATCTTAAATTTCCAGTAACTACTAACACAGTGCAATAGATATGTTTTTCTACCTGGTGCAATTCCAGTCCAGAGGAAAACATTTGATTTCTTTGGCATTCTCACTGTGATGAGGTCAAGTACTGTACCACCAAGCCTAGGTAAGCTTTTTGGATATTGCAGATTTTGGTGTTTAAAATCACTCTTCTTCTTCCAAAGAGCAAAAGGCTCCTTTGAAGTCACATTCCAGCTTGCTGGAGACCATAATTATGGACAGTAGTCATTACTGGACCGTAAGTCTTATACAGTGGTCAAGGTTAGGAGTCTGCAGTGTGTGTTTCCCACACAAATCCTGGTGAGAAACAAGCTGTTTCTCTCCACACATGGCATGGTGGAGAACAGGTGCAGGACATTCGCATGTCCAGCACAGTAATAAATCAACAGATAAAACAAAATGGTGGTCAATAACAGCACGTATTGACATATGAAGCGCAAGATTGTGTTTTGAGGATTGTGTCACTGCATGAAATGGCCATATGATTTGTTTATATCCTTTAAACCAACACAGAATAAGTTCCAGTGAGTGTACGCAGCGACTCTGCTTGTTACTTGCCGAGGTCCCTGCAGTCATTCACAAAGAGAGTCTTAGCAAATCCTGTCTGCCACCTAAATAACTTGGCCTCTGCAACAGTCACGGGGTTGGATAAAGTGCTGATTCAACAAGTGTCATCTATAGGAAACTGAAAACCATATGTTTCCAATTGATATATACGTATTTTTAAAAGAATATGAGGTAAAGGGGAAATAAATTTTTAGTTCAGTGAATTCAGTTTAGAGAATAGAATAGAATAGAATAGAATAGAATAGAATGCCTATTAGATAATTCATACATTATAGCTTATTTACTATAATTGTCCTTATATATCCTGAATTTACATAGATTCTGTACTGTGTACAAGACGGCTTTAAAGTATTTTTCTCCTACATTTTCTTAAACGTGGTGGGAGCTAAGGTCGGTACTTGTTACGTCTAGTAAACCAGGAGAGACCTCTAGTGGTTGATTTCTAGATTACCAATTCCATTTGAAAAATCGTAGTGCAGTATACGATGGTTTTGTACCTAGCAATGTCGGGGGCTGTACGGTGACTCAGTGGGCAGCAGTCTGCCTGCACACCTACAGGGCTGGGGGTTTGATTCCTTCCTTCAGGTCTATGTGGAGTTTGCATGCTTTCGCTATTTTCGGTGAAGTTTCCTTTGGGTACTACCGTTTACTCCTGCAGTCCAAAAACATGCGATTGGTGAATCAATATCTCTAGGCTGTCGTCAGTGACTGTGTATGTGAAAGTGTGCCCTGCGATGCACTGCGATTCCATTCTGGGTGTTCCCCTGTCTTGTGCCCTGTGCTCCCTTATGGCCTGTGAGCTCCAACTTTACTGTACCCCATCATTGAATAAGCACAGAAACGTTTTCTTAAAATTCAATTATGTGTCATGCTTTATGTTTTAATTTAATGCAGCAAAATTAAGAAGTGAAATCGTGTATTAATTATTAGCATAACCTGAGAGAACTTGAATAACTTCTATACAATTTACAAATCACTAATGGTGTCGATTGTATAAGTTGTTTTAGGCGAAACTTATAAAAATTACCACAAGAGGGCAGGAATCACTTCATCCACTTTCAAAGTATAATTTTCTAGGCTGTCTATAAGCAGCTTTAGACACTTGACACTTGTTACTTCTCTCTTTAGTCTTACTTAATGTATTTAAGTACCTGTTTGTCTCGTCATCACTAGTCTGGTCATTAATGTCGCTCCTTTTGCCAGCTTGTGTCCTCTTGTTTTGATCCCTCATGGTCCTGTTTCTTTCCCGTCCCTGGTTGTTTCGTTTTTACTTCAATAAAACCCCATTTTGGTTTGTCAAGAAAGCATGCCATAGAGTCCTTTGTCCCTTATATTGTGACAGAATGACCAAACTCCCAAAAAAATCCCAGCAGCCTATCCCTCCGCTTCAGCTCCCATGCCTCCCTGCACCTGGTGGACCAGATACTCCAAGTGTCTCGGATGCCGTCATGGGGACAGCCCCGCTTCCAATCAGAGGACTTTATCACCCTCCTGAAGACCCATCAGAAGTGGAGGAGTAATGCTTACAGTCTGGAGGATCCCTGAGGCCGTAGCTCTCTTCTGGTCAGTGGGAGAGGTGTTAGCAAGACTCTCCCCAGACACGGATCCCTAGGAGGCAGGTCTGCAGGTCACCGTAGATTTGCCCGCTGGCTTCCTATAGTTCGCCACAGATCTACCTGTAGCCCCTCCTGCTATTTCCCGTCACAGGAGGAAGAAGCAAAGGAAGTTAGCGGTATCCATGGTTATTGCCCTGCCCGACCTGGTGACTCCAGAGTCCACCCAGGAGAGGTTACCACCACACCTCCAGAGCCTGATCCCAATGAGACCACCACCGTGCCCCCAGAGCCTCCCCATGCCTCTGCTGTGCTCCCACGTCCATCTTCAATTAGCCCACGGCCCTAGACTCCCAGCCCAAGAGGGCCCCCTGTGCCCTGCCCTCCTCCAGGTGTCCCAGCTTCACCCCACTAGAGTCAACTCATGCTGTCCCGTGAGCACCCGCCCCTCTCCTGATGTCCCACCGGCACCCGCCACATCTCCTGTTATCACTTTGGCAGTCTCCTCGAAACCTCCAGGCTTGTCACTGGTGGTCTCCTCATCCCTTGCAGGTCACCACCAGACTGACGCCTGTCTCTCTTTTCACTGCCAAACCAGATCGGAGTGATTTGGAGGACTTAGAGTAAGACCCTCTGGGCCTTGCCTTGAGCCCCACTCCCTGGGCCTCCGCCTCAGCCAAGGTCCCTAGGCAGCCATTGGTGACAGCTGAAGTTCAAGAGAGGGCCCGGCTGAGTCTGAGTCTCCCAGAGATGGAAATGGGTACACACCATCCATGCCGGGCTCCAAGACTCCATCTTGCTTACCCAACCAGGCTGCGGCCTTGAGGAGAGAAGTGCTCTCCTGCTCCTGTCCAGCATCCTCCAGCCCTGCTGGATCTCCAAGGCCTTCTGGTCCTGTGGTCTGTATAAACCCCACCTTGCCAATGAACAGGCCTAGGAGAACTGGCAGGTTTGTCACCCAGCTTCCCAGTGTCCGGAAGACTCCCCAGACAGCCTCCGTTTTCATTCATCGCACCTCAGTTGCTGTTCCAATGCCTTGGATTTTACCTGGTCTGTGTGCCGAGTGGCTCCCTCTTTTGTTCCCACTCTTGTTTCAGTTGCCCCTGTACTGTCTGCCATGTTGTGGCCTGTTCTGTTTGTTCGTGACTTTCATCTGCTCCCAGGTCCCCGTTGATGTCTAAAGTTTGTCCCTGGCGCCTGGTCATGTCCCATGTCTGATCTGATTCTTTTGTGTGGTTTTGTCTGCTGGTCTCTCCTCTTGTCCTTTGTGGGGGGGGGGGGTACTGACATGTCCTGTCCACCATGTCTGCCTGACCCTCCTGTCTCCTCCCACATGTGACCTTGATGGGTCACACCTGATGCCTATTGCCCTTTGTTAGTTCATGTACTTATTGTGCGTTCGTTTTTCTCTCAGAAATCGGAAATTCCGAGTTGAGTGACATCACGTCCGACAATCTCCCATTCGAGCTACCACATCTCGGAACAAACATGGCTGCCTCCATGAACACGTTGCCGTGTGTTGTTGCTTTATATTTTAGCAGATTTGGAGTATTATAATTGGATAATTTGGAGATTATTTTTTCAGAGAGACAAACAAACAAGAAACACGAACTAGTCAAACCACATTAAAAGCTTTAGAAAATATTTTAGCACATTCATAGCGATATTCTTTTTTCGAGAGGCAAACAAACTACAAGCCGCCATGTTGAAATTACGTCACTGAGGCAGCTCGGACAACGAAATCTTGCCCGACATCAACGTCATAAAAGTGGCGTGTTTCTGACGGGAAGTGACGTCTTTCGTGACGTTTTGTGACGTTTTCATCCGAATTCCAAGTGGGAAAGAAATAATCAAACGTACCATTAAGTCCCTGTTTGTCTTGTCATCACTAGGCCGGTCATTGATGGTGCTACTCTTGTCAGCCCATGTCCTTCTTCATTGTCGTCCTCTTGTTTCATCCCTCATGGTTCTGTTTCTTTTTAGTGCTTTTGTATGATTTTATTTCATTATAAAATATTTTTACCCCTTTTTAGTTCATCGAAAGCCTGACGTTGAGTCCTCCGTCCCTCGTATTTTGATAATTCCTCTATTTACAAAAAGAAAATTTATTCAGTTTTCCATATATTATGTCTTCTGGACATAAAAAAAAAAAATAGGAAGGTCCATATTCGTTCAAATACTGTGTCTTGTGTACAAATCAAGTGCCTAACATGTTGCTAATTTTCCATTTTAAATTTTCATATCAGTTACAATATCAAAATTATATACTTCAACAAAAAGAAATTATATCCTTTTCAGTGATAAATCTATGGAATAAATGATCAACTGAGCTTATTTTAGGTACAAATTTAATATCTTTTGGTAGCTTAACAAAGAGGTGGATATTGTCAGAGCAAACGTGCACACATTCATGAGTTGGTACACATTTGTGCAAGTGTTTTACTATTGTGATCTGTATTTTATATTATTGGAGATGGGATATTAATTGGTTGAAATGTCTGTATGACTTTACGACATTTTATGCATCATTCACACTCTATTCTGTTTATAATTTATTGTTTCATTTACCTGCTCAGGGACTACAGGCAGAAAATAATGTTTGCAAAAACATGGTACGATGCATCTTTCCTTGTTGTACCAGGTTAATGTTTTATTGTGCACTGTTCCTGTTTAAATGAATAAATGCAAAGAAAAGTCAACCTGTTTTTATTTTTTTTAATGTAACAAAACTTTCATAGTAAAGAATACGGGGGGGTGAATTGCGTCGTTCTTGCTTTAATTTAGTCAGTTTGTGACAGTATGCAGTTAATTGTTGCGATAAAGTGAAACGTTACAGTGATTGTGCACGATTACAATAAACGTCTACTGATTTCACTTTGTATATTTTAAGTTTGATTAGTTGTCCCTATATATATAATGAAATTAAGTATGGCGAGTCAAACACGGGTTCCTACATGAAGGGAAGTCAAACTGTAAAGTCACAATACTAGGAAAAATATATTATAATTACTAAATCCATTAAAAGAACAATATTTAATTAAAGCGCTTCGTAAATGATCTACTGATTCGTATTGTGAAATAGTTTCAAACAAGCCAACTATAAACATGCATAGTGAATCAAAGTCCAATGCTGTCCTTGCCAGTTAAACCTTGTTTGTGAGTCAATACTGTATGTATCAGTAGTTTTAAAACCACTTCACCTTTTTTTTCTCTTAATTTTAAAATCATATGATCTTTGTTCGTTGTTCTGTAATTTCTACGTAATTCTAACTGAATTCATTTTTATTTGAAGTCATTTTCTTTAAAACGTGTAATGCTAGCAGAAAGTGGAGTCATGATACACACTCGCACGTAAGAAAAAAAGAATTTTCGTTAACATTGGAATGTAATGAACACTCCTTGAATGGTCCTGTGATTTCCTTTGCCTTTAAAAGCCTGGTTATTACGTCAAGCACTAACAACTGGATTGTGTAAATTTCTCGGAGAGCCCAGTCGAGATTTAAACGATAACTATATTTCTGTAAATAAAATCGGGAGTAAGTATCATACCGTTTCTTTATTCCTTGGTTTAATTCCAAGTCCCTGTACGGCGTGGGAGGGACGTGCCATTCACTCACGTTCGGCGCCTCGGCCCTGATTGGCTGACCGGATTTCCAACACGGATTGTCACTGGCTTACGAGAACCACAAAAAGATGACCGCGTATAACTTTTCAGCAAAACCAGAAAGTAATTAAAATGCAGAGAAATAGTCATACCGATATCTGAAAATAGAATAATCGTACTGATTATTTTTCTAGTTCTACATGAAACTGAACAAGGCACGTCACGCGATGTTTTGGTTAACTGCTTATTGGTATTATGTTTTGTATGACTTCTGGCTGGAGAGATTTACTTAATATAAATTTTCAATTAACATGTTATATGCACAAAATCTTTACTCAAATGAATAGCCGTTCGTGTCCTGATGACATTACACCCATCTTCATTGCTCTTTCCCTACAAAGGTCTACAGAAGCTTGAATATATTTTCCAGATATCTTATCGACCTTCAGAAGGTTGCAGTTTTCTCTGAATCCCGCTAATCTTTCGGGAAGAAGTAGCAGGTGATATTGCGTACACAAAGTATCACAAGATTATGAGTCACTGTGGCATTATGCCAGAACTAGAGTGGAAAAAAATACATTTTCGGGGGGGGGGGGGGGATATTTTGGCTGATGCCACGACATTACACGACTTTCAATGTAGCATTAATATAGCATGTAACCCTAACTAAGCAGGAAACGCTACACCCCGGCTTCCCTTACAAAACTTGATTATACAACATATTGCAACATAACTATTGTAGATCTCCGTGCAGGTCTCTCTTCTTTCTGTAAAAAGCGAGGTTTTAATCGCGGATTCACTTCGATGGTAACCTGCATAATAGCTGTTCTTCTGCTGTAGTTAGAATTTTAGACGGGAATCATTGGAAAGCAGGCAAAAAATGAGCTTCTCCAGCAGACTGCTGACGTTGATACTGGGATTCTGCTTTGAAGGCGGCGGAATATACTAAGCGCCCTAGCGATGGGGTCTCAGCGGCTTCCCTGAAATCGCCGCCGGTGATTGGGCAGTGCAGTTTCCCCCACACTACTCGCTCGGCGATCCCTGGTCGTAAGCTGGTTGGAGCCGGAGACTCTCGCTTTGCAGTTCAATGGAGGAGCGGCCCAGTGAGCTGGCCCACGAAAAGCGCTCCCGCCATGGAGAAGAGAGGAGCCCCGGTCGGCCAAAGAAATCGCTGAAAAATGATTCAAGTCACTGCCAGCAGCAGGAAACGGCGACGAAGAAAACAGGTTGAGTGTTTATATTCGGGGTCTTGTGTCTCCTTTGGACACGTGAAAGGCTCGGAAAACCGCAAATGAACTGTTTGCATGGAAGTTGGGCTCGGTGCTTGTGAAGTGCTTTAGCTAGTTGTAGACGTGTTAGTAGTCAGCTTGCCGCTTGCGGACGGGCATTGACCTTGCGTGCCGGCTCCAGCCCGTTCCTAACTCGATTTTTCCCGACATCACTTGACTGTTTAACGTCAGGGTTTGCCGGATCGCTTGTGTTTCGTAGGCTTTCCAGTAGCGACAGTTTTTGGGGATGTGTGGGGAAGAAAAAACAGGAGCTGAAATGTTATTTTAAAAGAAACACGAACACACGTTTTGCCTCCCCAGCAACACAAGCCGGCTCCGCTGGAATGTTCCTGCTTTTTGGTTTGCATTAGTTGCTATTTCCTGTCCGCCATGATGGAAACAAAAAATGTTACTAACTTGGTTTTTGAAACTGCTTTAATATTCGAAGTGGTTTGGCATTCGCGATGTTAAGTTGGACCGGAGCGTCGTCTACACTCTGCATTATTAAAATGGGCTCCGGCCGTGTCGTCGGCTCGCCTTTTCTCGATGGGCCTGTTGCTCTCGGCTGGCTAATGCAGCTAGCCATCGGTGTCCGAGTCTCGGAGGGGGACTGGTTTGTAAAACACTAACTAGATTAATCGATATTCTCCAGTTTGAGGTGTTCGGGGGAGGGGGGAGTTTTAAAATGCAGATGTTATCAGGAAGTGTTGGCCATTTGGCTAGTTGCGGTCTCCGCGATCCGGGACCATGACCCATCAAGTTTGTTAGCCTGCCAGACGGTGCAGCCCGGAGGTAGCATACCGTTATTCTGGCCCCCCGCTCAAATACCCTTCCAGACACAGGCCACGCATAAAGCCGCGTTTAAGTATCTGTTGCTGGCTATATTTCATATCCGTTGGGGACGATGGGTGACGTTGGATTTTACAGTGAAAACAGTTGAGGACCGATCTGCCTTGCCCACTACCTGGCTGGCTTACTTTGCGTTAAATACATGCCTGTCTCATTTCTTCATCCAGTGACCCACTTAGAAAACTAGTTGGATATCTGGTGGTAGCTAGTAATCTGTCATATACGAGTGATATTTGGTCATGGCCGAAATAAGTTAAGCTGTCCCCAATGACAACGCTCAAACCACTCCCTATTAGTGGTTGTAACCTAGTTTGCTAACACTAGCAATATAGCTGGCCGTCGTCGTTAATCGTGTGTGAAATTGAATTGATGCGTTAACTCACAGCTTTTACGGGGAAATAATCGGGAAGGAACGGCTAACCAGGCAACTAGGTTAATATAAGCAAGTGGGATATCTAAGCCGCAGGTCCCGCTGAACTGTGGAATGTGCTGCTCTTGCAGTTTGGACGTTGTAGCACGAGCCGCGCGTCCGAGCTCCAGCCGAAAGGGAGCGTGCTCGTCGCGAGGCGGCGGGCGTCGCGAGCTCTCGCGGTTCGGCTCGAGCGTCGGAGGGTTACGATCGGCGGCCGATTCGCCCGTTCTCGAAAAGTCGGTATGAATGAAGGCCCCCCACCCCCCAAGTCGCACGACGCGTCATATGTGGGGGGTAAAAATAGGTCGTGAGGGAGACCTACCGACGTATTTTAGAAAGTAGACTCTGGGCGGAGAGCGCCAAGTCTTTAATGAGTGCTTCAAAATGTCGAAGGTTGAGAAGCATGGCCGTGTTGGAGGTTGGTTGAGGCTGGTGTGTTAACGTTTGACGTGTTTGCGGCGTTTACACGAAAGGAATAAAGTGCAGGATCACGCAGGTTTTGCTAGTGTGGCGGATGTCGGTGTTTTGAATAGTAAGTCTATTGCGTGCTTCTATTTTAAGTCCGTGCGTCTTTCGGGGTTACTGGAGGTATCCGGCAGTTTCTTTTGCGATCTGAACCGCTCAGTAAAATCTCTTGTCTATCTCAGCCGCCTTGTCCTTTTTATGATTATTAAAGCATTCTGTATCTGCAGCTCATAGCTACAGAAACTGTGTACTCCTCTAATTTGATATAGTGATCGTCTTCTCTTACGTGGCACCGAGTCCTCCTGCCTTACACTGATACATCCAGTTTTTCAGTTATTTTCACTTTCCATACATTTCTTTGTTCCTTTCTATCTTAAAACACCAGTAGCTTGACACACTTTATATGACATAGTGTGGTATGTACAACTAAATGCAATATATAAATGCCCCAAAGAATGAAGTCTCTGGATATAATAGCAAAACATCCAGTCACAGCTGAGTTCCGTCTTTTGCGATGACTTTGAGAAATATTTGCATGTGAATTATTTTTGGCATGTGGGACCGGGTGACTTTGTTTACTTCCTCTAATCTTTAAATGGCTTTATACCATAATTACCATAAAAGGTGGCTAGTATTGAGTGGCTCCTGTGATGGCTTCAGAAGGCTTTTCTCAAATCTGGAAACCTCAGTTGCAAATAAAAAGAAAATTGACGGTAGATCCAGTGACATTCATGCTGTGATGGTGTGATTTGATTAGTGCTTGTAGAGTTTTCTGTTCCACAACTTTCTTGTAAAACCCGGGGTGGTTAAAGTATGCGATTTGATGTATTGATTATTTATTTGCTCATTTATCTTTCTATTTATGTATTTTTTTTATAAAGGAGTGATCATTTAGGCATGTGGCTGCCTCGGCTGTCCCCGGCAGGCTTCAGCTTCACACAATCGATCTAAACGGCTCCAATAGTCTCATGGAAATCTCACCGTGTTTCTAGGTGGAGATTCTGAACTGCCTTAGAACCTGTAATCTGATTCAACTTCACGTCATGGATAAAAAAAAAAAGTTCTGACATTTTGCCTCTTTTTCTTCTGTTTTCAGGCAATGGAAAACTAAATGGTAACATTACAGAGAGAAAGAAGATTCTTTCTGCACTCGAGTCAGTCAGCATCACATACCCCGTTAATGGTCATGGCTACACACAGCTAGATACAAACTTAAGACTGAAGCATGCTGGGAAGTTTCTTAGCAATCTCCCAGTAGAGGGATGCAAAAGCGTTCCCGGTAATAAAAACAGTATGGACAGCAAGAATGACAAGCCTTCGGATTTTAAAACTCACAAGGGCAAGAAAGAGTTTGTGACGCTCCTGA
This sequence comes from Mormyrus hasselquistii, assembly GCA_026779605.1. Classification (NCBI taxonomy): domain Eukaryota; kingdom Metazoa; phylum Chordata; class Actinopteri; order Osteoglossiformes; family Mormyridae; genus Mormyrus; species Mormyrus hasselquistii. The sequence goes on along the minus strand of JAODKE010000107.1, from coordinate 1,817,089 downwards.
ACGGCGTGGTGGGCCTCACTGGGCTCCTCACTAACGGTTATTCCAGTAAGCCGGCCCCCGACACCGATGGCAGTGGTTCCGAGAGCGGTTGCGGCACCCCTAAGAAACGCAAATCCCAAAGCGGCGGCAGCAAGTATGCCGAGGACGTGACTCTGCCGGCAGCCATGCAGCAGGGCAGTGCCTCACCACCTAAGTTGGAAGCGGACCCCGCTCACCTCAAGTCGGCCGAGAAGCCAGCAGGCTCTCAGGCCGACTCCCCCAGGACCACCCCAAAGGCCGAGCCCCCTGCCTTAACGCGTGCCAGGCCGGTGACGGGCTTGGCCACGGGTGCTTCTTCGGCAGGGGAGCAGGCACGCAAGAACTCAGACGGCAAGGCTGTTAGCTCTGGGAAAAAGCATGAGGACAGGCCAAGTAAGGCCAAACTCGCTACCGCGGTGACGGCAAAGGAGGACTCGTGGACTCTGTTCAAACCGCCGCCTGTGTTTCCCGTGGACAACAGTAGTGCTAAGATTGTCCCCAAGATCAGTTATGCAAGTAAAGTCAAGGAGAACCTTAACAAAACATCCCAGGTTGGATTAGATGCTCCCCTTCTCCCAGTGCCTGGCAGACCACCGCAGGTTCCCATGTCTGCAATGAAAACCATCACCTCGGCCAGCTTTACCAACGGCCCCGTCCCTGGACAAGGGAACCAGTGCTCCCAGTCCGGATCCCTCTTTCCCGCTGCTGCTAGTACTGTTCCGCTGGCTCCTTTTCTCCCGGCGGGTGAGAATGTAGCATCATCTTCTGAAAGCAGTGGTGGCGTGCCGGCTGCCCCCTTCGCCACAGTGGGTGAGCACAGGAAGCCCAGCCTTTTTGTTTACCCGCTAGGCCCTCCGAATATGCAACCCCCGCTTCCCAGTGGTCGTCAGGCCGAGCCCCCATCTGTGCCGGGCAATCAGAAAGCCCTGGGAGATATCTTCCAGAACCAGTGGGGACTGTCCTTCATCAACGAGCCTAGTGCTGGTCCTGATGGGACCGCGGGGCGACAGGTTGTGAAGAACCGGGCCATGGACGTGTCTTTCCAGGGGGACTGCGCTGCTGCCCCTGGCACTCGGGCGTCCCTTGCCCCTCTGCAGGGTCTGGAGAACCCACCCATGCCAAAGGCTTACGACCCAGACGTGCGGACTAGCCCCCAAACCCTTAGTGTTTTAAAAGTGTGCTCCCCTGCAGGCCTAGCCTGCGAGGGCTGGACACAAACGCAGCCACTCGAACTGGATGAGCAGGAAGGCAGGGTGGCCAATATAGGTGCAATAGTATTTCCTTCGTTGAAAGACGAGGCCCCGCAGGCATGTTCGGCTAGCCCCATGGTGGTTCCTGCCAGAGAGCCGGGTCACTCCAAGGGCTTCGATAGGAGCTGTAGCTGGGGCTCCTTCAATCTCAGAGCTGCTGTAACTTATCACACTAAAGGTAACTCTCCCCAGCAAACCTGTCTCGTTGGCCTTGAAAATGTTTCTGATTTAACCCATTTGAAGGTCACGCTTGATTGGCTTGCCATAAATGTCCGCAACGTGTCTTTCCCGCTCTTCTAATTTCTGAGATCTTGTTTTGATAGAGGTCACCGTTGTCTTCCATTACATTAGGTGCTGTGCACATTGCTAGAATCATCAAAGTCATACTTGCATGCAGCAGAATGTTAGCATCAGATTGCATATATTTTGTACATAGTAACAGGGCTTGAAACAGATGTCGTTACAAATGTGCAGCATTGTGTTGCGATCGGAAATACCGAAGTGCAAAGATGCAACTTCTACATCTTCACTTTGATTTGCACGAAAAATTGTGAAATAAGGCACTTCATTAAGTTTCTATGAATTTTGTTTTTACACAATTTAAATGCTAAATAACAGTGGGGAACCTTAATTACACCTGTGATATCAAAGGTTTATTAAATTGTTTAATATGCTAACAGTTTCATTTTTCAAAGTGACATTTTTGCATTCCATAAGATAATGATTGTTTGTTCTTATTTTACAGAAATGGAATATGTTTTAAATTTGCAAAAACAAGGTAAGTAAGCATTTCCATTTAATCATTGTAATTGAGGGATTGTTTTTTGAACCCAGTAAATGTCATTCTCTAGGTTACCCTCTGTGTTAATTACAATGTTGGGCCCGCAGCCATGTACTTTAACCTCTTCACATTTGCGAGGGTAAGGGGTAGAAGATGCCCGCGAATATGAAAATTTGTGAGTAATATTTGATTCCATTATTTAAAATTTGAAGTTAACGGCTCTGAAAAGGTCAAAAGTTAATGTGAGATTCCACAGTCATAAAGCTAACACATGAATAAGGCTGCTTGCTGAGACACAGATGTGCGGCGTTCCCGAGCCAAGATGCCCAGATCTAAGGCTTTATTTTAAACCAAAAATAATGTAATAATATGCACTTGCACAGTCAAATATTAAATAATATGAATATTTATATGTGATTTTATTTGATCAGAGTCATTTTCAGTACTGTTAACATTTTTGCTTGAGTGTCATCCAAAAATATTCCCCTTTAATTGGTCACGGCTAATTCACAAATAAGCAGAACTGTGAATGTCAGACTTGCGAATCTGGAGGGGTGACTGTTCATAAACTCAAGAAACCGTATTTCTGACTTTTCTTGTTCCACCCATGATACTTAACTGCCACAGTAAGTTGTTGAAGTTCTTGATCTTCAGCACAGTCCTTTTTGTTTATGGAAATCAAGTCATTCCCTTCTTCCCCACAGATCCAAAAAGAGTTGTTCTTTATGACAAGAGCCAAGATGGACCCAATCAGTGAGGTCGGCACAGTCACATGACCTTCACCCGGACACTACCGTGAGACAAGGCTTGTGGGCTGCCTTTGGCTCCTTTTGTCAGACTCAGTAGATTCAAAATTAATCACAATCGTCACTCGCATAGAGGAACTGGAGACATATCCTGTAATAAAGTCAGCAGAGTCATGAGAGAACACAAGCAGAGAGAGGAAGAGGAGGGAAGGCCGGTGTGAGAGAGGCAGAAAAATCCGGAATACCGGAATGGCCTCCCGCCGGAGACCTGGAGCTGCTGTGGAGCCATCAAAGGGTGTGTGGCTGCCCAAACTTCACCCCAAGCAAAGGGTTTCTCTTATCCTCTGGTACAGACTCCAGTACCCAGGTCTGAAGACTTAGTTAGACTCTTCACCCATGTCTATGGATCAATGTAACACCTTATGCTGTGACAGACACTGGGTTCACGGCACTGTGGGGGGGGGTGGGGGTGAGAGAGGTAATGGGGACATTGTTCCCATTTCCTGAGCCTTTCCATGGGGGGTGGGAGGGGTGGGGATCATAATCAGATACTGCTCTTAATTTCCCTTTGAATCCAGGTTGACTGATACAGGCACATTTGTGCATTTTTTGTGCGACAAATTGAAATTCATAATGGGGAGTAAAGGATACCTTGGAAAAAAAATGGATAAAACGACAGGAGGAACTGAACATCCAGTCTTTCTGCAGGACAAACAAAAGCATAGATTCTTGGTATTTGAGCATGGAAAGATGTCGGGCCTTGGGGGAAACAATTGTCTTAACTTTATTTTGGAAAGGAGATCACACCGTACAGTATTGACGGACTGTTTTGTTTGGCGATGCCTGTTTTTTTTTTTTCTTTTTTCTTTTCTGCTGTTGGGCGACAGACGAAACAGAACCAGAATCGTAGATGGAGAGCGGCAAGTCCGGAGCCGGACAAGTGACACAGGAGTTTCCTGCTCCTCTACATCTTCTGTTCTGAACTGTTAAGCTACTGTGGTCTAACGGTTTCACTTGTTTCTGTTGATTGTAAACTTGACCCCCCCATACATAGATCAGTATTTAATTAACTTAAAGTGGGAGAATCTGAGTCAATATAGTAATTATTTCCATGTCGCTATACTACAGTTGTGGAGTTTGGATAAACGATGGAAAGGTTCCAGTGGGCCCAGAGGCTCTGTTGCTTTTCCTTTATCATATTGAAGCTTATGCAACATGGGATCACCTAGAACCAAATTAAATGTGTTACCGTGCATTTCAGTCATATTAGCATCTCATTGCACAAATGGGTGCAGTCTCTTGTTTAAATTGGCTGTCTAAAAGTGATGCTGCCTCATGTTTTTGCGCCAGATTCGACATTATTTTGCATTATTTTGTCTTGCTCCCAGTCATCGGTTCGCTTGGACAATATCTTTCCCTTTCCCTCCCGGTGAATTTTATTTTTTTATGATTATAGAAGTGACCGGTGAAGAATCAACCTTGCGAAAGGCATTCTTCTGTCAGGCCAGTTGCTTCCTGTCCCCGGGTTCCCTTCTCGTCCAGATTGATAACTGTGTTGCTCGCCGTGTTTCTGAAATCTTCACCATCTATATCGTCGTCGTCCGCCATATGCATCTGACAAGGGCTTATCTCCCAGCCCGAAGCTACATCTTTGCATCTTCTCAGTCTCGCTCTCCATTTTCTTCGAGTAGGATTAAAATTGACAGTTTTTTTTTTTTTTTGCCTACTGTCTTCCCCGCTCCCATAACTTATTTGATTATAACAAAATTAGCACTTTATGTAAACTAAATTCTTCTTCTAGAAATAGATCTATATATGACTATCACAATAAGTAGATACATACTAACCCTGGTTAAGAATGGCTTTTGGCTGTTTGTTTTTCTAAATAGAAACAAAATATTAAAAAGACACTCAGGTAGAATTAGTAAAGCCATTATTTCACAAAGTATACAAATACAAACAATTATTGCCAAAAATCACTTAAAAGCTGGTTATTTGCTTTCCTTTGTGGTTTTTGTTTTGTTTTAGTTTCCCTAAGTGATTTGAATAATTTGTGCTTAATCTACAGTTGTTCAATACCAAATTGCTACTGGGGTCATAACTTTCATTTTAATTTGGTTGTGTGTACCTGCACAATGTCTGTTTTCATTTTGCCAGGTTAGAAAACATTACTAACTGTACCTTTCACGTCCATGTCCTCGTGTCTGCCGTTTGACGGTTTAAGTATCGTTTGCACTCGTTCGTGTCCGTGTTTGTTGTCGTTTTGTTGTTCTCTGCGCCGTGTGATGTCTTGGTGTAAGTTTGTTTGGATCTTTTTTTTTCCCGCCGGCCTGGTGATCCTGTCATCGCCGGTGTGTCCCAGTCTGATCCCACCAGCCTTTCTTGTGGTGTAGCGTTCCAGCTTACACCCAGGTTGGGGAGTCTTGTCTGTTGCTTTTCCCCATTTGTCTCTGTTGTTCGCAGGTGGCCTGCCTTGTAAGTGCACAGTCCAGGCCTCTGCACTGACCCTATAATGAGGTGTTGTTCGTTCAAGCTGATGTTTTAGTGTCTCTCTTTTCCGTTCTTTTTAACCTTGTCTGTAAGGCTGTCAGCCTGTGGATTGGTATCATTGTAGTTTGCTCTGCTTGTCTGTCAGATAAAACCAGCTTCTGCCTGCGTACAGGGTCTGCTGCTTCAAATCCTTAGTCACAGGTTTCGGTTTGTGCTCTACGTATGTAGAACTTACTGAACCCTTTTTAATTAATCTTAGTCCCTAAAGAGCTTGCCTTTTGTTTAGCCCAGTGCTATTACTGGTGTTGCACTCCAAATTACCTAGAAGGCTAAGCAGCATCTCGTCGATGTGTGAGCTGCAGAGCGCCCCAGCTATTCAGCAAAGGCAAATGTCTGTAAAAATGGGTCTGCATGTCTTCAAGAGTTTACCTCATTACCTCTGCTACGTATGCATCGCAGATGGTGGGTCTGCTCCCCCCCCCCCCCCAATTCTCTGTTCATAAATGGCTGCCCCCCTCTCTTTTTTTTTTTTTTTTTTTTTTTGTTGTTATATAATTGCGGAAGACAACTGCCTAGTTTTGCACAGTGCAACAGTAGCAGGTCGACTGTGGTTCTGGCCAGCTGTTGCATTTTATGTCGTGTACCTCATTAGTTAGCACGCCAAGTGGGGATGGGAATAGAGCGGCTTGCAAAAAGCCAGAGACATCTGGGTCAAGTGTGACTACACAACTTGGCATTAGCACATTTGTGAAGAGAAAAAAAATTGGGGGGGGGGGGGGGGCAGTTTTAGAGGCCTTTTTGTTTCCTACAGCTTCAAAACCTGGGGGAGCTACTGATGAATAATGGCGCCCTGCTTCGGGGTAGCAAGGCCTTAGGGCTGGCTTTCAGCGAGATGGAAAGGCAGGCTCTCTCCGTCCACGCACCAGTAGGGCGTGGAGAAGCGCACGTGATCGCCGGAATGTACGTCTTTCTAGATGTGTTCCTGTGAAGTTTTAAGACAAGGAATTAAAACTGTTAGTGGGGTGTGTGTGATATGGGGCTTAAATACTGTGAATTTTTCATTTCTTGATCTGATTCTTCATTTCGCCCCCTAAAATCATATTGAAAGCACTTACCAATTTGAAGCTTGTTTTATATATCGGTGATATTTCTCCCTTTTTCAATGGCAACTTTAAAGCCCGCAAACCCGGATGTGGGTGGGAACCAGACCGGCTCTCTGCTCGTTTGGGTCCAGGAGGTGTGACATTAATAGTATCTGTGTGCATGTCTTAAAAGAACATTGGATGGTAGGTCATCCTGTTATAACGGAGTGATGTAGAATCGCAAAAAATGCTGGAATGAGTCCCGTCGGCCGGTCTTGTCTTGTGTTGATAATGTCTCACACTTGTCATCTGTCGGCAGTTAGCTGATGCCTGAAAGTTTGTGTGTGTGTGTGAGATTTGCAAATGCAATATGCAAATGTCCCTGTGTCTATTGATAATCCTGACACACTGTGCACAGGATTCTTATGCTAAAAATAATAGATTTGACTACTTATAATTTGTGCCACGCTAAGCTTTACTATGCTGTATGAGACATTGCTATGCATTACTTTATTTTTGCTTTGTTTCTTTTAGTAGTTACTGGGGAGTGGTAACATCAATTTGGATATAAATCCATTACTGCTGACAAGCATACTGGAAACAATAAGTTTTATTTCTTGAGGTGGGTGGGCATTGTTTGCTTCTTCCTACTAAAGTGCTGATTTGGTGCTTATTGATTCTTGTTTTCAGTTTTTGGCAGTTAATCTCAAAGACCCTTAACATCGTTTTTTTTTTTGTTTGTTTGTTTTTTTTAAATGTGATCCCAATGTTTTAAGTATATGGTGAATAGTCTGTTCAGTTTCTTAATTTTCACTGTTTTTTAGATGCACAGTATAATTTTTAATTCCTCCACTTAAAGGAGAACGAGGGCTTTCATAAGGAGACCGGACATCACACATTGCAGAGGCAGTTGTTAATGATTTGGTGATATTTGCGGTAACAGCGGTGAGGACTGTCTCACTGCAGGGCTGTCACCATTGATTTCTACAGAAACTGTCATCTTGTCCAGATGGGTTACACATGTAAGGTTCAGAAATACTCTTTCAATCTTTCAGTGCAGGCAGCCCTTGTATCATGGAGGAGGGAAAGGGAGAGTTGCTGTGGGGGAGTCAAATGCCCCCCCTCCCCCCCTTAATTTGACAATATTCTGAAATATGTTCTCTTTGTGGGTAGGGAAATCGGTATAGAGTGCAAATAGCACTCCTATCTGGGGTGAACATTGGGTCATGTTTTCCATTCTCAATGCTTATGAGTTCAGGATTTTTTTTTTCTCTGCATGTTTGACGGTTCAGGTTAGTTTGAACCAATAGTAATCTAACGTTATTAAACAGAGCTTGGGGGGAGTGGTCAAACAGAAGTCAAAGTAACTTGGCAAAAAGTTAATTCGTGTATGTTCCATGTTTTTAACAAAGAATGCTGTGCATGCACCATTAATTCAAACCTTTATTCCACTGGAAAAATAGAACTGGTAATTCCTTCTGTTTGACACTCCTGTCGTCCTAGCTCCAGTGTCTTTTGTTTTTATTTTAAAGAATGAAAATTCCCTCCATTGTCTGGAATATTGACTCAAATCGAAATCTAGGCACACTGCATTAGATGTCTTGCTCAATAGGTTTACAATTGTTAGACCGACCTAAAGCAGGCGTTCGTACACTAATGAGCATAATCGACTCATCTTTAATTATGCTTACCTCTTTTCAATAAAGTACTCTAAAAAAAATATTTTTACCGCATCAGTTGCGTTTGCATCATTCTGTTTTCCTTTTGGATATTTTGTTTGTTTTTGTTTTTTTTCCCTTTACAGAAGTGATATTGCCCAATGAAACGGGTCAATTCTGTTGTATAATGGACAGGTCCACAGAACAGACTGTTTTATTACTGATGGCTGGTGCATCAGACTCTGTTACCTGTAATACAGAGATTTATGGGTCTGTTTAGTGGTTCACAATTGTAATATTCTATAATGGAGTAGAGTAAAGGGAGGGTGGCAACAGGGACACGTGCATTACGACCTGAGCAGTGACACTGCTAACAGGGCTCATTTCAACGGCTTGTACTTTAAGTCCGAGCACCTAACTGACCAGTGCTTGTATAATGCATTTAAAAAGAAGGGGGTGGTGGTTTTTTTTTTTTATTATTGTGGGGAAAGAAACGTCCGCACTGTTCTAATAATGAATCCCTTTTGCAATTGCATTTGTACTTCTGTGCGCTTTCTATTTGCTGGTCAGTTTGTTGTGCCTTGGGTTTGAGTCTCTGCTCCTGAACTGAAACGATACCGATCAACTCTGTCTGCATTGTTTGCTGAAAGCCTTTGCAGGCTGACGTCTTGCTGGAATTCCGTTCCCATGAGGAAATGGACTGTTGCACGTTTCCTTCCACAGGGTCCACTCAGTTGACTGTCACGGTTCTGAAATGACTTATCTGGTGCACGATTTGGCTGCGATGGAATGTGTCACAGGAGAGTGCTGGGGGGGTATAGAATTTTGTCACAACAACAGGGACACCACAGGAATCTTTATGACCCACGTAACGCCCCCCCCACCCAGTCCTACATGACATGCACTTGTCTGTGTACCACAAGCTTGAAGGTAAAGAGAGCGCCTCCAGCACACCCAATGCGAGATCTGTTGCCAAAAGTTCTGTTGCCGTTGCGCCATGTCTTCCTATTACTCACCACCACCTAGAATCATGTTTGAGTGTGTCTTGGGGGGGGGTCGGTCATTCTCGGAACACCTCAAGCTGCTGATGTGACACAAATCTGTGTGCCGCACCCATGGCTTATGCTAACTCAGCTCCTGATTGTTCACCGTCCCTTTTGCAGACACACGAGTCCTGTCCCACCTCAGCCTATTTCCGGTATACTTGGCTCTGATTTTGTATATGTAAGTCGACTGACACAGTGCTTGCTGGAAATACTAATACGATTAAAATCTTTCTTTTTGTAAATTAACTACCGTATTGCTTAAAAAACAAAAAACAAAAAAAAAAAAAACGCTTATGATGTCTGCGACCATTGTCTCCAATAAAACCATGAAAGTACTCCACGATGTTTCCTGGGTGCCTTTCCGTTCTTGCACACCCTCTCAGCTCGCTCACTGTACCTCTTAAAATACAACCACTATCTAAACCGAAAACATCCTGCAATACCTCCCCTCTTCAGATCACCCTTGTTCTGAGTTGTCCTTCAAAAAAATAGTACTTTGAGAATTTTTCTTTTTTATAGCCTCGTGTTCATAACTTGTCTTTCACGACTGCAATGCAAGTATGTTATGATGGATGTACTGCTTTGTACACTTCATATCTCTTGCAGTATATTGTTCATTCTTTTTGGGTCGCAGGATGTTTTCCCCTTTCATAAATGTATTTGCATGTAACAAAAGCTTTAAGGACGTTTTTCCATTAAAGCCAAGTCGTGTATAAGCAGGGGTGCACATAATCGGTGCATAAGTACGCATTCACCTTTCAGAACGATACGTGCGGCAATCGACTGTTTCTAAAAGGTCAAATGGGTACTTATTTTATGTGCATTTGCAGCACATAAAATAAGTACACATTTGCGCTTTTACAACAATAAATTGTCGCACGTATTGTTCTGAAAGGTGAATGCGTAGTTACGCACCAGTTATGCGCACCCCTGTATATAAGCTTTCTCGTATGAGTAATGGAATGAACGACTTGTCAGAGGCCAATTAAAGACCAACCTTTTGTAGATAGAGGGCGCTGTTGCCTCGCGGCGGTATACGATTCTCGCTGATGCGTGTGTTTCACGCAAACAACAAAGAGATGTTCCAGCATCGAAAACCGGGGTTGGTATGGTTATAGCGATACTCTGGAAGTATAAAACCGAAAATGTCAGACAAACTAAAGGTACGGAAACAATATTTCGAGGAAGAAATAACCTTAAGCTGGATATAGCACAAAACTGCTTAAAAAGTAGCCCATTCAAAATAGAATAAGGTACACGAACCATAAGTTACTGATTTAATCATTTTTACAAAAAAGCTTTCCAATAATCACTAATATGAAATGCGACCTTTTTCATATAGATGACTGCATATTGAGACAAACGAAATGACAATTGTTATATTAATGTTTTAGTTCATATGAAGTCTGCAAAACTAACAAGGTTACGTTTCATTAAGTGTTTCTGAACCGGGAAATCCTTCCCTTGGGTTGAACGATTATCTGCAAATTGCTGTTCCTCCTTCGCTTTTATTGAAGCACTGTTCTGATTTTTGGCACAATACTTTTTCTTGGGGCCATTTGCAACCCCCACTGCAAAGCCTTGCCAAATGCTCACTTTGATTAAATATTTAGTCGCTGGCATCTTATACAGGCTGCATTGCTGTTAACTGCCAAGTGAGGGCTGAGTTAGCTGTCAGTACCACGCGCAGGTGCATCCCTGCAAACCCTGCCTTTTAGTAGGGACCATTCGGGAAAGCGTCGAAACACAACCTGCGAGGGGCCAGCGCCCTGTTAAAGAATCCTGTACCTTTGTGCTGTCTTCATTACGCGGAAATCGCTGTAAATTCCCCCCGGAGCGGATCGCGAATAGAGCTGCGATGCGGTGCACTCCTGGCGCAGTGCCCATTGCCATCCACCTGCGAAGACGCCTCCGCTACGGCTTCCGCTGCATCGCCCTCCCGCAAGAGCGCGGCCTCTGCTAAGCCCCTTTCCTGGAGATTGCAATCAGCAATCAGCGTTTGACGCATCCCTGCTCTGATTATGTAATCACAGATATTCAAAGGTACACAAGACCGCCATCACATGCATAATAAACAGGCAGCTCGAACAATTTTTATACAACTGGAATCAACTCGCATATAAAGTAAATGCACATACAGGCGTCGAGCATTTATATGGACTTATGTAAACACTTGGTGATTGCCTAGATCAGACTATAGGTATTATAGAAGTAGGTTAATTTCCGTATTGTGTTTTGCACTTAAGTTTAGGCCAATGGTACTTTACTTGAAGCGTTTTGTTTCATTACGAATCATTCTTATAACGTCTTGTTTTAATGCTGAAACACGTGGATCTATGACAAATTCCTATTGTTGGATTAGGGAACAAAGAAAGCATCTGAACGATCCACATGTGAACAACAAAAAAGAAAAATCGTTCCTTTTGTTGCTTCAGATTCTATAAACCGCGTTCCTGTCACTGTAGAAAAATGGTTCCATGTGATTTGTTAGTCAAATGAGTCTCACGGTAGTATTATTATGCAAAACTATTCATGACCATAATCTGCATTTTATATGTAAATCCTTTGAAGTTTCATGTTATGAGACATTCTGTTCGTCTCTCCTTCACAGGTGTCTTTCTCAATAACTTTGAATTCCCACTTACATTAGCATACGCTTCACACGGTCGGATTTCTGAATATTGTTGTTTTATTAATAAGTTTTTAGAGTCTTGAATTTTTGGAGTATTGGTCGTGTTACTCTTAAACTCTTAATGCCTTGTCTTCGGGGACACAGAGTGTAGGAATGATTTGCAGTGGTGTAATACGGACCTCCAATTTGAGACCCTGAGGAACGCTTATGAAGAAGACTGCGTTTCCCAAAAATATCACAGTAACGACAAAAGTAAATATTTGGGGTGTTTTTATATGATCTACGGACTTCAATGCTGCAAAAACTTACAGCATTTTTTTCTTTTTAATGCTGATAAAAAGTCTCCTAACTTTCAATTTTAAAAAAGTACTAAATTCTACTGGCGCCAATGATGTACGAAATGCAGCGTGGCGTTTTTAACGTGATGAAAGCTGTCTTGTGTGTCTCATCTCATTGCTGAGGTGAAGATCTGAACCTGAATCTAAAAATAGCTCTGGTAATAAGTCGATGATCTAAAAATGAAGCGCTTCCTCAGTACAAGAGGGCAGCCAACGCTACCCTGCTCATTGTACTGTAAGTAACTCAATTTTAGAAACACCACAATGCTTTCATGTTGCTTATCTTTCACAAACGAGGCATTATGACGTTCCGTCACATGCCTTATACATATGAAATAAATAAGTAATATCCAGCTGTCGTGTTTTATTTATTTATTTGCAGCGCCGAGAATCCATCCGGCATCCCTAATCACTGAGCCTATCTGCGGAAGCGAAGAGAAAGGCAAAGGTACATTCTGCCCACAATGGTAATGCATCACAGGTCACAAACAAACTCATTTAAACTGTAGATCTTTGGAGCCACGTGAAAAAACAAACTCCACTCGCGGGAATCAAATCCCTTCCCCCTCTCTGACTCAGTTTTCCTGTCCTTCTGCTGATGAGATCATGAAAGTTATCTCATCTTCTAATCCCACTACCTGCCCACTGGATCCAATCCCCTCCACATTGCTCCAGGCAATCTCTCTAGACCTTCTGCCCTTCATCTCCACCATCATTAATGGTTCCTTAACTTCCGGTCAT
>JAODKE010000107.1:1766356-1783364 GCA_026779605.1 Mormyrus hasselquistii | reverse complement strand
ACTGAAGCCGCAGTGACTGGCATGTATACATAATTATTCTTCCCCCCTCTCCCCCCCTTAACCCCCCCCCCCCCCCGTGTACTCTGCCCTGGGCATGTTAGAATCATCCCTCTTCCGCGTCTGTTATACTTTTAATTTGTGAATAAGTAGGCCGTTGACCCAAATCCGCTGAGCGCTTCAAAACCGCCCGGCGGGGCGACCAGGACGCACTGCTAAGCTCCCCTGCGGCGCTGGCGTCCCTCCGCCAGTCGGCAGGGACACTCTGCAACCCGTCTGTGTCACCACGGTTCGGGGACGTCCATCGTTACCTGCCGCCCGTGTGCCAGTCACTGCGAGCTGCTGTACGACAGCATGGGGGCTTTAAACCTGTCCTTCATTCATTATGCAGACATATGCTAATTCCCGCCGACTCGTCTAACGAGCCCAGAATCATAACTGCTGATGAGGCTGTGGCAGTCAGTCATCCTGCGAAACAACTCCCAAGCCCGTTACGGTACTGGGGCGCGACCTGCGGAATTAACAGGGTCAGGGGGAGTGGCCTTGTGGGGCCGCCGCGCTCAACTCGTCCGCACGGGGGCCCTTTGGGGATGATTGTGCTGCCTGGGTGAGAGGCCCCTTCAAAGCGTCCAGAGGATTTCCTGCTATGCTCTTTGATGTCTCTGTGCAAGTATTTGAAAAATGCAGCGAGCGAGTGAGAGAGCTGTGCATTCAGGCCCTAGGGCCGTCGGGCACGCGGATGCTGGGAGGGGATGGGGGGATACGGTTGGTGGTGGACTGTTGATCAGGAAGATAGACGGCAATACCCTGAACTTGATTAAGTCTCGCTTTGGCTGCCTACTCTGTGCTAACAGTTCCACTGGTGCTGTTATCTTTGTAGGTCCAGGGTTTGTGTGTGTTTGGTTCATTTTTACCCACACTTTTCCTGCAATAGTCTTTGTCGATGAGACCTTCAAATGATTAAAATGTAAGCATCTTGATGCTATCGCTCTCCTTTCCTGATAAGTCGAACAAAAATGCAGTCTGATTTTACAGTTAGTTGTAGCAAGAACCCTCTACGCTGTGCTGCTGCCAACTTAACGTTTAAAAACTCTGGATGTGGGCAAACCTGCAGTGCATTGTGGGATAACGCATGGCCGCATGCTTTGTTTTCCAACCAATGAATTGTTTGGGGGGGGGGGGGGGTGTTCCTCCCCCTGGACATATGCTGAGTGGGGGGGGTGTGAGCTTTAGATGGTGAGATTTGCCATCTGTTTGCTCCAGAGGGTCAAAACGTTCAGAATGTGACAAAATGAAATGACACGTGGATCTCTACGATCCATGCCTGGCCTAAGCCTCTCAGCAGCTTGCGTGATAGATTGGGCCGAAGGGAAATATGAGTGTGGGAGGTCAGCAGAGGCTCTGGAGGTCTGCTTTTCAAGGTGCCGTCTCTGCTTTACCATGGATGTGGGACAACATGTGTCATGGGAGTCTGAAATGCCATCAGTCTCTCCTACCTTTTTTGCCCCCCCCCCATCGGTGGTCTCCTGCCCCTCATGGCTCCCTTGCTCACAGTTGAAGAAGACTCAAAATCTCAAGAAGTATCTGAGTTGAGGTAACTTCTGGTACCTCTGGTCAGTCCAGATGTTACCTTGAGTAACTCTTACACCCAGACTCATTAATAGACTCTACTCTGGCTATTGAGCAGTCCAGCTTGAAGTGCCAGTTCTCAGTGCTTGCAAATGATCTTGTCTTAAGGGGAAATTTTGAAAAGGGATAAGGGAATTTGGCATGCACGAGGGTCACAGGTAACCTCGGATTGGCTGCGACCAGCTGTTCGCGTGATACCTGCTTAACCTGTTCGGTAATCGCAAATGCAAGCAGATCACCTGGGTCTGCAGTCTGTGCCGTAGAGGATCATGTGGACCCATCCAGCCGTTTTGCAAATTAAACGTGCAGATGCCAGGAGCCCCCCCCCCCCCCTTCCTTTTCTGTCACTGCATTGGCAAATTGAAGAACATCGTCTCCCGCGTCAGCCTGTTCGTTGGGCCCCGGCCCGTTCATGGCACCGGTGCAGCGTTGGCCGGCAGACCTTGTTAAGGGAAGAGTGTGCGCGGTAGCGTGAAATTGCTGTGCCTCTGCTTCCCTCATTAGCCTTGCAGGCTAAAAAGATACCTATTAATAATAAACAAAGAGCAGCTAGCCTCCATTTTCCTTAAACAAGCCCTTGATGCATATCGTTGCCCCCATTTAATCTGGTCAGTCGAAGTGGGGCCTGTTGCTGGCATTTTTGGCCCGGTCTGTCTCGATCTGGCTTCTGCACTAAAAATAAAAGTATCGACATCCCAGATGCGCCTCTGCTGTCCCGCTTGGGATGGTCCAGTGAGTCTTGATCCATGCGGGAATATTACCAGCGGGGACAGCATTAATGTCCATAGTCGCCGGAGCAGTCCTTGGCTGTCAGTCAAGCTCTCTAGGAACACGGCTTGGCCATTAGGGCGGAGACCATGCTGTACCGCAAAGACGTTGTAAGAGACACAAAATTACATGCGATCCCCTTTCTTTTCTTTAAAGCATATGCCAGAAATGATTATCCATCTTGCATCTTTCTTTGGCCGGAACTGACTCTCGCTATGATTTCTTGACGTTGTCAGGAACGGATACCAAGATCCAGCTGCGGTGATAGAGGAAGAAACAAAACACTGGTAGATTTTCATGGATGTTTTGTGCGACTGGTTCAATTTCCCATTTGTTTCTAGTCTTGTAAGGTTTACGTCATTTGATTGTTTCAAGAAAATGTTTTCTGTGTCGGTCATTCCGTGTTGTCAGGCTAGTTTAATGAAATAGTCTCCTTACCGATTTATCCTAAAAAGCCTAGCTAGTCTGGCATGGTTAGGGCTCTGTCGTTTTATGGGGGGGTCTCTCTCTCTTTCTATTTGTATTTATGTTTTTTGATGTGGGCGTCTGCAAAGCTATTGCTACAGTACATTTATGCATCAGGCTGTAATCTTCGCTGGGAACGCTGTTTTCTGTGGCCACCTTCTTGGGTAATGTGAGCTTAATGCACGCTCAAATGCATTTTCCATGGTCAGATAGCACTGAGGAAACACGGAGATGATGGCAAAGAAGAGTTAACTTTTTGGATTAATTCTTGCACCGGCCTTCGCCTTGTCTGCAGCCCCCTTTTAAAACTTAGTATGGCCTTGCTTCTCTGTTCTGGACATCGTTCAGAGGACAGGCGTTTTAAAATCGAGCACCAGGGAGCACTCTTGGAAGATGCCCTCTTCTTTTACATGCAGTTGAGGTGGGCGTAGCCACCGTGGCAGAAGTGTTCAGAACCTGATGAGTCATAAGGCTTTTCTTCAAGGGTCCCTGTAAGGAGATTGGATGGTACTAGTGGGAGGCGGGCCCCGGGCTGACCTTTAGCCACACTCCTGTATATAAGATGTCCTCTGCCGTCTCCTTCTGTCGGCCCTGAGGTGACAGGAGTGTCCCAAGGTTGTGGTGGTGGTGGTGGGCTGTGCTACAGAGCAAGCTCAGATCACCAAGTAAGGTCCCCTTTTCTGCCTCCCTGTTTCCTGCTTACATAGTAGAACAGTTGCAAGTGGAAATCACCAACAACAGTTCTTCTCTCTCAACCAATCATCACCAGTCCTTTTGCTGGTTTGCTTTTTTTTTTGCCAGTACGACTACCACCATGTGTTGTTCTCGTGCCATTTGTCCAGCCTGCTGCTGAGTTTTTGGTGTTCTTTTCTCCCCTGTGTGTGGGAGGAGTAGTGACCACATGTGACCATAGCATGTCCTGTGAAAGGTCTTCCCCTCTGGTCCACCCATTCCATCCTCATCTTCCTGTGATTTCCCCGTTTTCCTTGGTGTCACGATGTTCAGTCCAGCTTGTGAATCACGTGGCTCAGCCTCTCCTCGAGGCAGCCTTAATCATTCATGGTTCCGCCCCAGATCCACAACACCCTGATGTGCCCAACTCATCCTTTGTTCTGTTTCTCTCCCCGGCTCGGCACTGACCCAGAGAGTTCCTTTCGCACGCCCTGTTCTGTAGCTGGTGGCCAGACTTGGGTTTTATTTGTCCACTGCAGTCTCCCTGCCTTCCTGAAAGCCTGACTTAGCTTGCCTCGGCCCAGATCCCATCCTGCAGTATTTTCTCTCCTTTTGGTTCATATTTAATGCACTGCGTCAGGGTCTCAAATGCAGTGAAATGCGTTCTACATGTTGTCTAGTCGAGTATACATACAAATTCACTATCCACTGAACTGGGCCTTGAGGAACACCTGAGTCATGTGGGTAGAATCTGTAACTGAACACCACCGATAGATTGCACTTTGTTTGTGGGGTCAGGTGGGTTTGTACATTAGTACAGATATAACATCCTGGTAGGTACTGTTCTGCTCAGATAGCATCGAAAGGGCAGTTACTGTGAAGCTCGCTCGTAATTTATTAAATTTGACGGAACTGTAGACCAGAAAAGTAATGTTGTGTCTGATCAGTGTAAGTCAGGCTGGCACAATATATTTTTAGCTTGTTGGCACCAGTGGTGTGATTTCAAGGTTTGCTGCATACCTTCATCCCTGAACCATATGGTCGCTTCCATTCACTTCCTATACCCCCCCCCCCCTTCCCCCCAGGTCAGTGACAGACCCCAGAGATGGGAAGCGCGTCGCCCTCAAAAAGATGCCCAACGTCTTCCAGAACCTTGTCTCCTGCAAGAGGGTCTTCCGTGAGCTGAAGATGCTCTGCTTTTTCAAGCACGACAACGTGAGTGTCATAAAGGAGGGAGGGGGGGGGGGGGCGCAGCCTTAGCTACTGTGCTCCTAGGCCCAATTCCAGGAAGGTAACAAAATGTTAACATTCAACTTTTTCCAAAACTCTTTAGAGAACATGACACAACCTTCATGCCTTGTGACCACGTAGATTTTTTTTCAGTTCACTCATTTGTAGATTTTTTATTTTTTTTTGCACCTCTAATGATTTTTGGCTTGCTTCATCCTCTCTCTCCTCATTTCTTTCTTTTGCCCCCCATCTCAACTTTGGCAATTATTGACCTTTTGACCCCAGCCCCTGGAGCCACTGTTTTTGAATCTTCCCTGAGGCTGACCTCCTGTGTGACCCACCGGTCGTGGCCCGCAAGCTGTTCCCGAATTGCATTCCGAGGGAACGCTCTTGTGTGAACGGCCCGACCTTTAGGGGTTAAAGGTGATGCAGCTTTTCTCCGCACCGCTCCAGTGGGAGGCTGATTGCCCTTGCGGTTTCAGCTCCCCTTTTCCAGCCCCCCCCCCACTATGTTTACACTGTGACGATGGAGTGGAGAATCCTCTAGCCAACGCTGACACTGTCAGGTCGGCTATAGAGGGGCCATGTTACTTTAGTTTCTGCTAGTCGTATCCAGTTTTATTATAGCGAAGTGGCCTCCATCTTCCTATGTATCCTGCCGTCATATGACCTATGAGTCGGCATCTCTGACTGCCAGTCCGGCCCAGCGTGACGAGATGCTATGTGACAACCACCGCCACCCACCCGCTCCTCCGCCTACCCTCCCCGCCTGTCGCTGACGGCCCTGGCCTTGTCTCCTCTCCCCAGGTCCTCTCGGCGCTGGATATCCTGCAGCCCCCCCACATCGACTACTTTGAGGAGATGTATCCTGACTTGGCATTCGGGTATCGACCCGGGAGGCCCTTCAGCCCGGCCTCTTCTGCAAATGGATGGGGGGGCGGAGAAATAGGAGGGAGTAACTGGGGGGGGGGGGGTCCTGTTTGCTGTCATCCTTACTGCCGTTGCCGTGAGTGATGCCGCCCATCGCTACGGTGACTGATTGGGCTGGTGTGTTTGTTACCGAATGGCCACTGCTTTTTTTTTTTTTTTTTTTTTTTTTTTTTTTTTGCCAATGCCCCTTTTCCTGAAGCCGCTGTACTGTCCGCACCTCCATTATATCCTATTTATCATTTTATGTGAGTGCCCAGGAGCATAGCAACGCCCAGAGAGACTCCGCAGCCTTCCTGGGTCTGTTGCCCCTGCTGTTCGAAGGGTCATTAGGACAGCATGCCGTGTCTGTCCTCCGAGGCACAGCCCTGGGCCTCGAGTCATCTGACCAGTGTCACCCCTTATTCAGCCCACACCTGATGGGGGTGGGGTATATAGGCTGACAAGAATTAATCCAAGAAGTCAGGTAAAATGTGTCCTTGGGGGACGCCACTGTGTACATTACGGCTGTTAAATGAGCTGTGGCCCTAGCAGTCTTCAGGCCATCCCAAACACCTCCCCTCAGTACTCTCCCTCCTGGCTGGCTGCTGTGGTCGGCCGTCAGTGAATTCTGTTGCTGTCTGACAGAGGGTACAAGACGGAGGCAAGGAGACGTTGTGTCGTCGAGGTCTTGGTTGGCTCATCCTGTGTGTTTTTAATTATTGTTTTTTTTTTTGGGGGGGGGGGGGTGAATTACAAAAGGGGCCAGTAATTGGAGCATAATTCAGCTGGGCAGTCACTGACAGAGCTGACCGGCCTATGGTCTCCCCTCCCCTCAAGCCTCTTCGGGGGCGTCAGGGGCCAATCTACGAGACGTGACGGCCGACTGGGGTCTGTTTGGCTCTCATGAAATGCGGTTCAGGCATGAAAAGTTATCACTCACCTGAAACAGGTTAGGCCAGGACTGTGTTGTTAAAAATTACAAAAGGGATCAGGTTAGGTTGACCTCGTTTGTGATTCTGACATTTCTGAAAATAGAGGTTTAATTCTGCAAATAAAAGGGGGGAAAAAAGTACTTTTTTTTTCTTTTTTCTTTTTAATGTTGTCATGATCAATCATTGTTTTGACAATGTCGCCAGCACACAGATGAATATAATCAATGTACCTAGTAATTAATTTACATTGGATTAATTGACTCTGCATATAATGAAAGTGTATTTCAGGAGTCCTTCTTTTGGGGTTAGGGTGTGAAAAATGATCAGTCTGCCCTTTAACCTCAGGGCCCAGTCACAGCCAGTTCTCCCACCCCAGGCCTGTTACACTCTCCCTAATTTGCACACGGTCTCCTGGATCATGTTAAATTGCAGCCACGCTGCAGATTAAAACGTACAGGAGACACTCTAGCCATGGATGGTTTAAATTAAGCACTCCTCCATTTCTCAGATACCTCTGAGCGCTTTGATAAGCAGCCTATATGCATCTTAGCTCAACGCATTTAAGATCTTCAAACACAAATGCAGGTTGCTGGATCCTAGCCGGACAGTTTCTTGTGAGTTGTGGAGGGTTGTGCTCTCAGAGGGAGTGGAATTTTTATGGTGGTTTTATTTTTTGATATAATTTCTTTTTAACCTCCGGTTTATTATCATTATCAGTTTATTTTTGTCAGTGGAATTCCCATGCTCTATTAAAACGTTCAGTTTTGATGTCTGATAGCGCATTAGACACTGACGTGCCCCCAGTGGCATTTATGCAGCAGAGACCAGAGCAGCAGTTTCTGTGGAAATTATAGCAGTGCAGGGTGGGGTGGGCGACTGCCTTTATGAAAAATCCCAGAATGCTTTGCTAATGGTGGTTGGGGCTGTGGGGTCAGCCTTATAACAGGCACCCTGGCAACAGTGATGTGTAGCCAGTGGATGATTTCTGAGGGGGGGGGGGCAAAACACCTCCTTTGTTTGTCAGTGCAATTTCTGGCACATGTGACGTCCCGCCCCCCCCCCCCCTTTTTTTTTTTTCTACAAGTGACAATTTATGAATACCGTCTTCTCTCTC
Organism: Mormyrus hasselquistii; assembly: GCA_026779605.1. Taxonomy (NCBI): domain Eukaryota; kingdom Metazoa; phylum Chordata; class Actinopteri; order Osteoglossiformes; family Mormyridae; genus Mormyrus; species Mormyrus hasselquistii. The sequence goes on along the minus strand of JAODKE010000107.1, from coordinate 1,775,648 downwards.
CTCTCCCTGCAAAGCACTGATTGCTGATATGTGCAAACGGTAAGAAAAGCCCTTTAGGCATTAATTACAGAGAAATTGGCTGTATACTATAGAAATGGTTAATGTTCGTGTGACTTTGGGCTCCTCCCCCAGGACCTGCACATGTGTAACCTTTGGTAAAACAATGCCTGTGAGAGCCTGAAGAGGAGGCCCATTGCATTCTGGGTATTGTGCCACTGGACCACGCCGCGATAAGATACAGCAGGTCAGAGAGTTGTGGGGGCATCGTGCTCGTTTTCAAATGAATGGGAGCTGGAATGATCCATCAGCCCCCCGCTTAGGTTTTTCCGCCCCACTTGCCTTCATCCCCCAGCCTTTTGTCTCCGTGGTTACATGTTCTCAGCCCCTATGAGATGGAATGGAGACTAGTGGGTATGGCACCCAGGTGGGAGCAGTGAACTTCCCTGAGCTTAGCCCACCCCCAGCCCCCCCGCTTTAGATCGCAGCCGGAGATCTCCCCCCTCTAAAAGCCAAGCCCAGGAGCACCTTGAGTCTGCGTGCCCCCTTTCATCCCTGCCCAGGCCCTTCATTTTATCCTTTAATCTTCTCCTCCTTTCCACCCACGGCATTCTTCCCTCAAATGCATCCCGTCAACCTTCTGAACAAACAGAGGACGAGCACTGAGTTGACTCAGTGTCAAGAAAGCCGTTTTTTGTTTTTTTTTTTTTTTTTTTTTTTTTTTTACGAGTGATCGTGATTCTTGCTGCAGATGTCAGCTACACCTGTTTGACTCCATCGTGGCGTGTGTTAGTTAAAAAGCCAAAGAGGTTAATCTGAATCTCTTGGGGATTCTCATCTCCATTGGGTGTGTTTTTTGTTTCTTTTATAGCTGAGCTTTTGTGGGTGTGGATCTGCGCACCCTGTCACGGTAACGAGCGGCAGGGCACCCCAGGCTGGACCCAAGCCTAAATGCCAGTGTACCTTTGCTAATCCTGGCGCCGGTCCGACCTGTATGTCACCCAGCGTGACACAAGATCCATGTTATGCTTCCTGATGTCGGAGTGTGGCTCAGCGGGTTAGAGCGCTGTGCCTGTCCATTCAAATCCCAGGGTCGGCAGAGTGATTTCATCCTTGGGACCTTGAGCGTAGTCCTTAACCCCCAGTTGCCCCACAGACTGTCTGAGCCTGCTTTCTCAGATTTAGATAAAGCATGTGTTATATTAAAAAGAAAAAACTGGAAAAGGAAAAAAAAATAAATAAAATTCCAACGGGTGGCTCTCAGAAGAATCGAAGGACAAATGAGGAGCAGCCCGCTCTGGCTCCGCCCCTGAACATCTCACTCTAGTTTGAAGGCTGCTTGTGTCAGCATGGGGTTATTCGCTCCTTTTGCTTATTGGCTGGCTATTTTAGATGACACTTGGTAAACCACCCCCCTTGCCTTCTTTGCCGCTGGGATGTACAGGGAAGCAGGTAGAAGCGAAGCCAGTGACCAAACACGTGGCAGCCCCCGATCTCTAGGAAGGGATTCCTGTTGTACCCTTGAGCAAAACCTGAATTTCCATGAGCTGAAGCCGGAGGGGAACATGTGAGGCTCTAAAGCCGCACGGGTTGACTTGGACAAAAGCTTGTGCTGGGTGCCGTAAGCGAACCTCATTACGGTGACCCATCTGGGGGGCGTTCGGGGGGGTTATGAATGCCACCGCGCGGACTTTCGGGCGGAACGGAACATTGTCAGGGTGAGCAAGTGTGCCTGCCTTTTATTTTTTATTTTATTATTTACATTTTCCCGTGTCCGTGTGCGGTATGTGTTCTCCAGAAGAAGCGTGGGGAAGCCGCAGCAGTGAGGTGCTGCCAGACCCGTCGGCGTGCGACTTGGCCAATAGCCTATGAGTAAGCGTCACGCGTTTAATTTCGACGTTCGCGTCCCGCTAGGATGCCATAAATAGCCGCACTCGCCAGCTCGGGCCAGAGCTGATGCGGTAACGACGGCTAACAAGCGACTCCCACGCGCCGTCAGGGACGCAATGCAAAGGTGAGGCGTGCTTAATTAAGGGCAGAATCACGGTGACGGCCATCCCCCCCCCCTCCCCCCCCCCCCGAAAGCAGGCTAATTAGCGAAGCTCAGCGTTTGTGTGTTCTGGCATCCGTTGTGCCTCTTTCGTTTCTTACACTTTTATGAGGGGGGGGTCACATGGCTACTCGGCCCACCCTGCTCTCTCCAATTTTTGCGTTTCGAGATGAAAAGGTGCGTTGAGTCATTCCGACTTAACTGTGACTTTACAGCCTCCCGCTGCTCCTCTGGCAGTCCGGAGTCTGGCGATTGGGGGGGGGGTTGGCCATTGCAGACAGTACCGGTGCTGAAAAGCCTGCTTATTTCCTTCTTAAAACGCGCCTGTTATGCCGGCAAGGAGAGCACAGTCTGTCGATCGCAGCCCGCTCAGTTCTCACTGGTGAGACACTGTTGGGAGCTTCATCTGGGAGGGGTTTTTGTAAGTCGTAATGTAGAGAAAGAAAAAGAGAGTGAGAGAGAGAATTTCCCTACACAGGTGAGAATATTGATAATTTTTCCCCCAACTCATGCCCCTGGAACTAGACAAGGGAAACCCCTGTGCATCACACAGTTGCTGGTAGTTAAACACAGGTGGCAGGAGTGGTTCAGGTGAGGGTGGGCGGGGCAGCAGCGTGACTCACAGCAAAGCTCAGGTACCCATCAACCTGTCTGGTTAAGTCACTTTGGTTGGCATGGAAACTCCAGTGAGACCTTTGGGGACGTGTTACGTACAGGGACTCGGATGCAGCTGGATTTGGGTGCAGGGTGGGGAATTGGGAGAAGCATAAGAGCTTTTTGAGGTCCACAGAGAGGCTGCACCCCCTGCACACGCACACTGGGCCACTGGATTCGAACCGGTCCCAGAACGCTTATACCTTACTGTGGGAATGCAGGTCATTTCACTAGGGAGAGGGACAGCCTGCAGCTTCAGAGGTGCCAGTGAAAATCTGTGGTAAGTCATCTGCTAATTATATACAGTGCGTGGAGGTGGGGGTTCTGAGTGATGCAGGTGAAACAACCACAAAGTAAGGGTGTTGGCAGAGCACCAGTGCCATCTTTCTGGCATCACAGACTTGGGGGGGTGGGGGGTCACACTCAGACTAGCACCTGTCAAAGGGAAGGGGGGGCATTGGGAAAGCCCTCCATTCCCAGCTTCCTTGCCAGGAAGTCGGCAGGCACTGGGATATTTGCTGACAGCTCTGGACCACCAGATTATTCCCGATCAAATCCGAAAGTGCCCGTGCTGCGGTTTGGGTGCGTCGTGTGTCTCCCCCCCCCCCCACCGAGGGCTTGGACCGGGGTTGGGGGGGGCAGAACGGCCTTATCCTGCACGAGAACGGGACACATGTCCTGGAGATGAATCTTCTAGGGTTTCCCGATCGCTTGGGGCCTAGCCCGATTTCAGGACGCTGGAGCGACATAGCCTTCAATTAACAAGCATTCCCCCCGGGCCGGCTTGGCTTCTGCAGCCGGTGGGAGGGGGGCTTGGCGGCGTGGAGAAGGTGCGAGCACAGTTCCCCTGAACCTCGCCGTCTTTGTGCGTCAGGGCCTGCGCTCTGGGTGCCGCGGCCCCTCCGGCTGGCAGCCGATCCTGGCGACGTTAGCGCGTCAGACAGCTGCTCCGGTACACGCCATTTATGTGAGGGGTTGGGGGCGTCTTTCAGTGGCTTTGCTCGCCGGCCCCCCGCCCATGAGAATGCAGGCCCATACTCGATCCCCCATCTGGCCTTATTAATGTGACCCGGAGACAGCGCACGCAGCTCCTTGGGAGGTCCAGCAGTCATTAGTCTGCCAGAGCGACTGCAGGCCTCATAGTCGTCTGCCGATGATCGTCGTCCCGTCTCCCCTAATGAGGTTCCGCACTCCTCGTATTCCTCCTACTCCTGCTTCTTGTCCCGGGCCACGCTCCATTATCTCCGTGAACCCCAACCCCACCCCAGTTCCTTCTTTGTGTAAATAACCCCCCCCCCCTTTCCGTCCCGAGCTGTCATTTTATCATCCCTTGACTCGCCGACCCCGAATAGCTACGTGGTCACGGAGCTGATGCAGAGCGACCTTCACAAGATCATCGTGTCACCGCAGCCTCTCAGCTCTGACCACGTCAAGGTCTTCCTCTACCAGATCCTGCGAGGTAACGGTGGGGGGCGGGGGGGCTGGGTGGGAGGGAGAGCCCATGTACGCGAGAGCCTGAGTCACCCCCGCCTGTCTCTGACATGCCTACTCTTGATTGAGAGTCTGATAAGCATGAATTATCTAATTGACAGTGTTTACAAATATTGTGTGTCCTGATAGCGGCCTGACGAATTCATGCTTAGTGTGTGTGTGTGTGACTACAGCCACAGTGGTCCAGACTAAGGAGTTATTTTGCGGCTGTACATATTTATATTTTAATGTATGAAATGGCTCTCTCGGCCTCCATTGTGGCAGGGAAACGCGAGAGCCCTCAGGTGTGTGAAGTGCTTTTTGGCACCTCTTCCATCCCGTCCCCCCAATGACATGAAGCGTTGCCTAATGACTCTGTTTTTCTTTCCAGGGCTAAAATACCTGCACTCAGCTGGCATCCTGCACAGAGACATTAAACCTGGCAACCTCCTGGTGAACAGCAACTGCGTGCTTAAGGTGAGCGTCCCGGTGAGCCCTGTGGCGACGTCGCACCTGGGCGCTGCCCGTTAGCGCCTTCTAATTAGCCAGCCCTGCCGCTTTGGAGTCGGTCCTCGCTAACAGGGCCGTGACTCATGCGCCGCGTGTGTGTGAGAATTACTCCACCTCCGCAGGACTTGATTTATTTTTACACAGAGCGGGTGGCTTTAAATTGCCCACTGAATGCATGCATCTTTATGCATGTGTGTGTTTGAGCGTGCCCTAGGATGGACAAGCACCTCATCCAGGGTGTAGCCCCGCCTTCTCCCTTGTGTTGGCTGGGAGAGATGGATGGATGGATGGATGGATGGATGGATGGATGGATGGATGGATGGATGATATGCCATCAAGCAGTCTTTTGGGTGGAGGTTGTTCCATGAAGGCTCTGCTCGTCCGCCTCAGGTTGTTTGATGCGTGGCACTGATGTCCACTGCATGTGGGGGGGGTAGGGGTCGAGGGAAGGTTAGTCCCCCTGGACCCACTGGGTTCTGGTGCCACTGCCAGAGGGGGTTTACAGGAAGGAGGGGGGCAGTACAGGCATGCTCCAGAGGGCATCATTTATCGCCGGCTAACATCAGGGTTTCACTGCCTTCCCTGGGGTAGCCTCACTCCCGCCTGAGGTCTGTTCCTAAGCGGTTGGCGTTTCACCATCTCGCTGTCTTGTTTTCAGCCACACTTGAAAGGCAGGCTCTCTGCTTGTGTGGGTGATCAGATGCCTGCATGTCTGGGCGTGAGCCAGCAGGGCGGCCCCCGTCTCGATGACGGGCTCTCCCTGCAATAGCATTCGCTTCCATAACACAGCATCTCCAACTGTTTTCTATGTGGGGGGGGGACCTGAAAGAGAGGCTGTGAAACTGCCACCTCACTTTCCCGCTGTCCCTTTTTTACGCATGACGTATCGCAGGGAGGAAAAGCCCGATTAGTGCAGATGAGTATGTAAGGACAGACCCCCGTGGAAGCCCACGTCCCTGTGAGGAGACCACACGATATACCACCATCGTGCCGCACCGGGTGGGGCTCCACCTCAGGGTGTCATTAGTCATGCACCTGGTACACTTCCCCGTCAGCAAGGACTGGACCCCCCCAGCATGGATCAAATGAGCATATATTGAAGGGATTTGGTTTGTCGGTTTCTCTGTCTGTCTGTTTGTTATTTTTAAATTACTTCTGTCAGTTTCAACTAGATGTATGCAAGCTTAAGTCCCCCTCATAAACAGTACAGGAGTTCCCCAAAATCATATGTTCACTTAAAATTGAGCCATGACACAATACAGACTCTACCTGGGTTACGATGGTCCATGTTACAGTATTCCGACTTTACGATGGGTAAATGTTTTTCACTTTCAGTACATTATTCGGTAAATTTTATATGAGATATTCAACACTTTATTATAAAATGGGTTTCGTGGTAATGATTTAGCTTAACTGCACACTAATGCAAGTGTTGTTAGCCTGATTAAGGTAGGCTAGGCTGTGATGTTTGTTAGGTTAGGTGTACTGTATTAAAATGCATTTTTGCTTTGCAATGTTTTCACCATATGATGTCATATGATGATCAGAACGTAACCCCATCGTATCCCAGGGAGAGTCTATATAATAATAATAATAATAATAATAATAATAATGATGATGATGATGATGATGATGATGATGATGATGATTGATAATATTGATGATGATGATGATATTATTATTATTATTAATGATAATAATAATAATAATAACAACAACAACAACAACAAATTTTGGCTTGATGGTGAGTGGTTGGTCCAGCTGATGATTACGGGCTTTTGGTCTGCGGATCGTCTTGGGGCGTGTAAGAGCAGTGCAGGCTAAGGCTTGATGCATTGCACCATATTCCTGACAACAGCCTAGACCCTGAGTCCCCTGGAAGACTAATGTTACACATCCACTACGATCTATCGATCACTCCAGAGGTCGGACTCGAGCGGCCCGCTGTCAGGCGCCGATGTGTGACAACGGCCGGCCCTGTGCTAAGCAGTGACACGAGATGGAGGCGCTACAGCAACATCACTGCTGGGTCACGGAAAACGGACCCTGAAGGGTGACACCAAAGTTAGTAAATCTGTAGCAGTTCCCAGTCACGTCATTGACCATCCCGTCCCACTTCGCAAGGGTTATCTTGACAAGATCTGACTCCAACCTTCCGGATAGCATCAGCAGAGGGAGTCGTCATGGAGTTTTTGACGCATGCTCAATACACTAACGACCGGCCTGATGAGTGTGTTACCCCAGCAAGGCCAAAATCCCGCTGATTTGTTTATTCTCTTAAAAACAAAATGATTCAATCTCAGTCATCAGGGACTTGCCTCTTTAATCTCATTTCTGACAGATGTTGCAGAATAGGTTCCGATAATGAGGCATGGATTATAAATAGCTGTAATGAATGACCAACGATTTATATGACGTAAGTAAACACTGAAACAATTGTCATAGGTTTCGTACAGCAATAAACAGCTGAACTTGTATGGCTTCTTGAAGCTTGTAGGCTTGAAGCACTAATCATATTGGTGTACTCAATTCCTGTACCGAGTCAACATCTTCCTCACCAGTAGCAAGGTTACATGAAGTACCAAAACATGGTGTCAGATTTTGACGTGCAGTGATGCTGTCCTAGGGTCACTGCAAGGAGCTGTCCTCGGACCAATGGGTTTTTTTTTTTTTTTTTTAAACCTAGAATTACCCCAGCAGTTATTAAAGGCATTGGGGTGGACTCTGCCTCTAATGACCAGCCAGATTTTGGACTTTGTACCGGTGCTGACTTGTGCTGGACGTTTGTACAAACATAGATCCAGTGGCGAGTTTGTAGACTGGCTCATCAGTCTGGGGGGGGTCATGATAAAATAGGATGTATGCTCTAGATAAGCTGCAGAACCTGGGAAGTCTGAACTGGTGGTTTTTGCTTATTTAATTGACTGCTTATATCTTTCATTTATTTGTTTTAAAGGTATAAAATAAATTCTATATATAATATCTATTCATTTGTGTGTGTGTGTGTGTGTGTGTGTATATCTCACATACTGTCATTATAGTACTGTCATTTTGTTAAAACAGATTACTTCTCACCAGTTATATCAGAATCAAGTTGTTTGTCTCAATATAATTAAGTACTTTTGCTTTATCGAACAGCTATAATAATGGCTAATTTGATAATTGCATTTCAGATCTGCGATTTTGGTTTAGCCCGGGTGGAGGAGCTGGACGAGTCGCGGCACATGACCCAGGAAGTGGTCACCCAGTACTACCGGGCCCCGGAGATCCTCATGGGCAGCCGGCATTACTCCAATGCCATTGACATCTGGTCCGTGGGCTGCATTTTCGCCGAACTCCTGGGCCGACGGATCCTCTTTCAGGCCCAGAGTCCCATCCAGCAGGTGCCCACCCCCTCCCTTCCCCAAAATGCTAGTCACTAATTAGGCGCTAAATGCTGTTCTAACTGGCACTGTAGCACCGTACTATTAGCGTCACGCTAACTACCGAGCTAGCGCTAACCGCTATCTTGCCTTTAACTGGCATTAACTCGGCGTATGTATTCCATACTGAGCTGTATGGAAGGGACCTCCGGGAGGTTACATAAAGCCTCAGTGGGTGGTAAACGGAGGATGATTTAAGTGAAAAATCTGCTGGGTGGAGGTATTGGAATGTGTGGACTCACCTCTCTCGGAATAACATGTAGAAATCGGTGGCTCTTCCCATACCCCTCGTGGCCCTCTTTCATCACCAGCCGTGGCTGCGGACCCCCGTGGGACCGCGTGGACGGGCACGTGTCATACCGCGCCTGGGGATCGCTGCCTGCTATATTTATTATTATGTGTTTTAATTTTTTTAAAGGTCCCCTCAGGGGAGGAGCACTTTGTTCTATAAATATCCATCTGCAATGCATGTGAGACCTGGGCCCAGCCCCCCCACACCACGCCGAGATTTGCACCAGCAGCAGTTCTCTCCTTTTTTGTTTTTCTTTTTTTTTTTTTCTTTTTGTTTGGCTGAATCTTGAGTTTCCCTCTGATAGCAGCCCCTTGGTCCTTCAGTTTGTTTTTCACTTTGCCTTTTAAACGACCTGCCTTTTTTTTTTTTTCCTCCCTCTGTCTCTCTCCCTCCTTTCTCTCTCTCTCTCTCGGACACCGGGTGCCCATGCACTCTCTCTCCACTGGCTCTGAAATGGACACCCCGTTCTTTGCCGTATTAATGTTTGATGAGCACGGTGACAGGTCCAGGGTGTCAATGTCGCCGGCAGACCCCCTTCCCGTCTTCCGCCTGACCGATCGGGGGGCCGTGAGGGGCTTTTTCGCGCACGTCCAGCGGGAAGGGGGTCAGCATTCTAACCCCCCACCCCCGAACATTCCAGCTGGATCTCATCACAGAACTGCTGGGGACGCCATCGCTGGAGGCCATGAGGACGGCGTGTGAAGGGGCCAGGGCTCATATCCTCAGGGGACCCCATAAACAGGTGAGTACCATGGCGGGGGCCATCTGTCTCACAGGGTGCCAGTGTGCACTTGGGGGGGGGGGGGGGGGGGTTATATTTTGGGGGTGTTTTCCTTTTGCTGGGAGGGGGCGGGGTGCAAATTGGACCCCGGGTGCCCTGCCCCTGGGGGGCGCCCC
>JAODKE010000107.1:1717746-1735269 GCA_026779605.1 Mormyrus hasselquistii | reverse complement strand
CTGACCTCTGTCATCATTTTAAGTGGGAGAACTTGCACAATCGGTGGCTGACTAAATACTTTTTTGCCTCACTGTATGTTGGTGAGTTATTTGAGGGGGGGGGGGGGCAGTCAAGGTTACTGGAGGTTACACTGAACACTGAGAGGGCTCTGTTAATAGGCTAATTGGGGGGGATGAGAGCGCAATTAGACATAGCAGGAGATGGTTAGATATAATTGGCTGTGAGGATAAAGTGAGGAATTGGTGAGGGCTATGGAGTGTAAGCGCTTTGGGCATTAAGTCAGTAAGTAAAATTTATTTATAAAGCACCTTTCGCAGACAGAGGTCACAAGACGCAGAACGATATAAATATGAACCTGCCAAAGTGAAACTAGATCAAAAACAGGCAACAAAAAAAGAGGTCAAGTAAGGAACTTACGCTAATTAAACGCAAAACAAAAACAAAGCATAAAAATATAGATATTTGTGTGTGTGTGTGTGTGTGTGTGTGTGTGTGTATACATATATATACACACTGCACATACAAAATACACAGATATCCAATGGAGCAGATCTTAGTGACACTGAAAGTTCCATAATCTTGGGGCCACAGACCGGAATGCATGGTAAATGTACAGACCGCAGGCTGTGTTTTCAGATTATTGGCTTAAACTGATTAGTTTCGTTTAGCTCTATTTTTAGCCCTTACCTGTTGCTCTAGTGATGCAAGTAGAGGAGCCAGCTGAACAGGTACCAGAGTCCTGGCAGACAGGCCGCTGCTTATGGAAACCAGTGCTGCTGGGGCTCTTCCCAGCTCTAAAAATAGAAGCACCGCTATGGCGAGTGGAGTTCTGGGTGTGTTTGCTCACAAAAGACACTTTTCACCAGACTGAGATGGAGGAATTGTGGCCAACAAGGAAGTGGAAGCAGTTCCTAGAAAAAGGCACGTGTGTTATCGGAAACGGCAGTCTTGGTCCGAGTTCATATTTTGTTTGGGAACGACTCTGACAAGTGTCACCTAGTGTCAGGTTTGCTGTAACTAGTTCTATATGTAGTGGCCAAAGGGAGGGGTGCTGCTTGAGGTTGGCGTGGGCCTTCAGGAGGGCACCGTCTGTGTGGTGGGGGTTATTAATAAGGTGAGCACTCAATCACTTTAAGTCCTTATTACAAAACTATATATGTGCAAGCACCCTCCCCCAGGTACATTGAAGCAGTGAGTAGAAATTGCATCATTTGGCATGGACCTGTTGCCGATGAGTGTTTACAGTTGTCCTTCAGATAAAGTGTTTTACGGTGCCACTCTTGTCCTGTGGATTGGCAGCGACTTGTTAGTTTGTTATTCATTGCCGTAAGGTGTTTAGGGCTGTGCCAATTCCATGTGCCCTGTTGCAACAGACTGGAATCCCATTGGAGGTGAACTATATGTCACACTCTGGACAGGTTTTAGATGCTCTCAGCTCCAAATGGACGAGCAGACACTGAAAATTGATGGATTTCATGTAGTCATGTTATTGACCATTAGCATTTTCCATAAAGGACTGTATTGTCTTACTGAATATAATATCTAAAATATTTGGTATACATCAATGACCAATTAAGGCAAATTTTCTTTTGCTAGTTTTTTATTTTTGCTAAATATTAGATATTGGAAAATGGTATTATTATATATTATGTGGCTTTATTTTAGTTAACATTTAAAAGGTTAATGAAGAGTAAAGATGACTTCCGTATTTCTTTTGAAGTCAGAGATATCTTCGGTTTCCTTGAACTGGCACTGCGCTGGTCAGTCCATTAGGTGAGACTGTGGCAGCCTAGAGTGCCGTTTACAGAGGGGCCCAGACCTTCAGATCAGCCGGTATCACGCCCTCCCACTCCCCCCGGAAAAGACCATGTAGCTCGGGGCATCGCCTGAAACGGTGAAACTGGGATTTGAAGGTCACATGTAAACACCCCAATATATAATTTGGCTTAAAAAAAACGCTTCACATTTAAATAAAGTTCTCCTCCCCTCAACAACGAATTAGGACACGCAAACAGCAAAGAATTCTGATGTAATCCTGTTTGTCCAAATGTTTAATTAAAGTATCAGTTTTCATTAATTACAGTCAATTGTTCTTAATGAGTGTTACTTAGCCAGTGTTGATTCTTTTTGTTGCGGATGGGGCTTAAATTATTCCTTAAATTATTGTCCGTCAGACTTGTTACAGTTAATTCCCGCCCAGTTACTCTGATGCCTTTAGGCTAAATTAAGGTCTTGTAAAAATGAAACAGCAATTGTGTTTTACTATGACATTTATTTGTTTTGCTATCAATACAAATTCGGTGATTCATTACATAAACTGACACTTTTTACGAATAAATAACATGTCGACACATAAAAAATGTAAAATCCAGTTTGCTTCAGTCAGGATCAGTTTTTGGAGGTAAACTAATACAGATTTTTATTTTACTTCATTATAACAAAAGAAAAGATCTTTAGCCGTTATTCAACCTTTATCGATATACCTACGAATTAAATTTGGCACGCGTGTACAGTTAAATGGTATGCAACTTCGAGATAAGTCTGCACATGCATTTACATGAATGTAACTGTTTATTAACTTGTAAATAGTCTGTAGGGTTTGCACACAGCCCACAACATTTTAGACGTACAGTGGCTAATTTTAGGTTTATAATGGAATAATATATGTTTACCGTATGATTACTTGTGTGAGCGCGAGAGTCTGAAAGCGTGAGTGTCACGCCAGATGCGTTAAAGTTGGCAGACCTGCAACTTATCCCAATCATATTCGGTTCTGCTATTAACGTGGCGCAACATTAAAAAAAAATCCGTATTGTTTATTTGCAACGTTGCGAAAATGTTAAGGGTGGCATGATCGGCCAGTTCTTAGGAAGTCTTCAAAAGTCAATAATACACATTTAAATACTGAATACTTAATAAAAAGGGACATAGGAAAACACCTCAAAGTAAAAACACGCGCTCTTTGGCTCTTGTACGAAATAAAAATTTACCAGTGAATATCCCATTGAACCCCCCCTACCCCCACCCCTACTGTGGCTGGTATGAAACACCTGTTCGTCTTGGCACTCGCTTTTTTTCTTTTCCTTTTTTTCCCCCCCAGTATTTTTTGCCCTTTTAAAAGATACATTTTTGGGATTATTAGCGGGTGGAGCTAGATTGAGATCTCACCCATGCAGTGAATGCCACTCCCGCTTACAGTAAATGCCTCTAGTTTACCGGACCTACGAAATATTTTTCCTGGTTATGAAATTGTCTTCCCCCCCCACCCACCATTTGAATACTATATAAGATGTACATCTATAGTTAATGTTTCACAGGTGCAGACATCTTTGGCACACAACGCGTCTGATCAGATACTTGTTGGAAGGCTGAGGTAACTTCTAGTACGGGCAGTGCATCTTTAGTATTCGCGCAGTACCGTTATGTAATATCAATGTTGAATATATGCGTTTTAGCAACTGCTCCTTTTAGTCTTTTTTGCTTTATTAAGGTATTAATATATTTAAATAACCATAGTTATAAAATATTTTTGTTTACCTTTTCCCATTTAAGCAATTCGTTGACAAAATGAAAGTACTTCAAGAAGATAACGTTAAAAATACACGCCAAACGGAGGTGATAAAGGTACTGAATTTTCAATATATTTTTTTTATTTATACGCATGTCAGCGTGTTTGTGTTATTAATCTATGCTCCGCTGCCCTTCCCCGGACAGAGAGCGGCCCCCGGCAGGTGCCCGTTCTTACACGTCCGCAACCTGATCGACGGATCAAACTGTCAGGACACTTTGCATCATAAAGCTGTCAAGGTATGAAACTTACAGGCTAATGACAATTAATTTCAGTCCACAATACGATTAAGGCAAATCGTGATGTATAACTGTGATTTCGCGTTTAACGCACGCGTTCTTAGGGGTTAATGTGTATTTAACTTGTGTGCATTTTTAATTTTGAATACTCCGGATTGAATAGTTGTTGAATGATCTATCTATCTATCTATCTATCTATCTATCTATCTATCTATCTATCTATCTATCTATCTATCTATCTAGTCTGTGTCTTTATGCTATTTCTGTAAATATATTAGTGTTATAGATTTCAGAGCAAAGTGAGTGTTTTATTTGAATGCTGTATAAATCTTTATTAACGTTAATTATCCATGTTTCAGTAAATTATGAGTTCATTATGAACTTACTGACTACAGCTGCATTAGTCAAGGGTCCAAAGTGAGTCTGATCTATGTGAGGAAACATTACATAAGAAAATAAGGACTTTTGCAGTTGTTAGGGAGGGTCTCCAAAATGCAGCTGCTTAGCTAACAGAAATCTTTGTCATTTTCAACCTCTTCAGTCTGGAATTTCCCCATCTGTATCTGACAGGCAGATGTCTGAGTATTTATATTAATATATGTTCATACATATTTAATATTTTAATATATTTTTACATTTGTATTAAATATGGAAATTCCCTTTTGACAAAAAAATCTTGAAGAAGCATTGAGCTTGTAATTCATAATAAGTTGTAACCTAAACATTGTAACCTAAACATATGCACTTTTACCCTCCCCTAGAATCAGCTCTGTACATCAAAAGTATGTGAGAATTCCAAAATGACACCCAAGTCCCTGGTGGTTGGGCCCCAGAAATGCCCCGCTTCCCCAGACAACGTCCTCGTGCAAGCCATCGACTTCATCAACCAGTACTACCACTCTCAGAAAATGTGAGCTGCCCGACAGAAATAATAAAGAAATGTTTTCAGATTTGTTTTTCATATCAAATACTTTTGTGTACATTCTAAATAATATGCTCTGCTTCATCAGCAACGTCACAATTGAAATACAGTTCTGGATAAGAATAAATCACCAAATAATAACAAGTAATAGACAGTAATACATAATACGTTTAGTGTGCAATTAAATGATGTGTAATTAATGATGTAGCATAGAGCTAAGATGCATATGATTTTGTGTATTAAGTGAGCATGGATTCATTTTCAGTATTTGATGTGACTCTAAATCAGCCTAAATTTTATGATATCAACATTGTAATTATAATGTGTAATAATATAGTTATAATACATTATAATATAAGATAACTTTAATATTAATCTAATTTAGTATTGAGCCGGTACTACTCTTGAATGAAATGGAATTTGAGTGATTAATTCCTTTATATTGATTTGCAGTGCTAAAACTGAAGACCATCTTGCCCGTGTGGAAGCTGTTGTGAAGGAGATAGATGCTACGGGAACCTACCAGCTGACCATGGAAGAGCTGGTGTTTGGAGCCAAACAAGCATGGCGAAACGCCCCGAGATGCATTGGCAGGATCCAGTGGTCGAACTTGCAGGTAAGTAGCAAAGGCCGTCCGGACCACATCTTAACTTCATCCCAACCCACATGAGTGCTATAGAAGATAGGACCGTTCCTTAATTTTCTAAATGTGCTTCTCAATTGGCACACAGGTGTTTGATGCGCGAAAGTGTAGTACAGCCCAAGAAATGTTCGACTTCCTGTGCAGGCATATAGAATTCGCCACGAACGGAGGGAACTTGAGGTAGGTGACATCTTCCAGTATCTCCAGTGCTGGTATTTGACTCTAGGTTATTATTTAAACCTTCAAAGAGATGGGCCAGAGGTCTGCCTTTTGGTAAAACGGTCATTGTCACGTTCCCCAACAGGTCTACAATTACGATTTTCCCCCAGAGAGGGGATGGAAAGCGTGACTTCAGAGTGTGGAACAGTCAGCTGGTACGGTACGCTGGGTACCACATGTCGGACGGGAGTATTCTAGGCGATCCGGCCAACACTGAGTTTACAGAGGTAGCTGTCAGACGTCTGATGTTTATAACCCCTCTTGCTTCTGTTTTATGTCTCGTGCTATTTAGAACCTCACTGTAATGCCACACTCCTCCCCTCTCCTTAGCTTTGCATCCAGCTGGGGTGGACACCAAAATATGGCCGCTTTGATGTGCTGCCTCTGGTCCTGCAAGCTAACGGTGAAGATCCTGAGATCTTTGACATTCCTCCAGAGCTCGTCCTGGAAGTCTCAATGGAGCATCCACAGTGAGTCTGACTAACATCTTGAGTTGCACTGTATAAATACTGAGAGTTCAGTGTCAGGAATGAATTAGTTACTCATTTGGTTCTTGGTCAATCTGCCAATTTATCCAACATGTTAGTACTTGATGTAAAATAGAAGCATATTTTGGAAATAGACATGTGGTCATTTTCGAAATCGAAGGAGTGTTAGGCTGTTAAAATACCGACATTCTAAAATTGTTACAAATTTGTAGGTCTTGAGAGCCAGAGCGTATCTGATTTTCATCACGCCTCGTCCCGTATTTGCCTAATTAAATCAATTGTTTTTTTAATGACTGAATTAGACCAGTCTCCTTTCTCTGGAGAGCTAAAAATTTAAAGAGACCTTTCAAACCAACTGGCCACTGCAATTTTGGGGCCAGTGCTAATCTGGAGAGCCCTACACCCAGCAGAATGCATTGTTGGGGGCACATTCTTTCACCCGATATTAAACAATTGAAACCCAAAGCCTAATTATCTAGGAAGCTGATTTCTCTGCCTCTTTAAATACCAGCCACTTAAAACCAGTTCATTAATCTCTACAAGCAGAGCCAGAGGTTAAATCAAGCGTTTTAAGTGCACTAGTGGAATGGTGGCTGGTTTCTGTAGGATTAACGTCCCAAGCGAATTCCCACATTACTAATTACACACCTCGGAACCTTCCATAATTTTCTGAAATTGTGTCTTCTCTTATTGTCCTGAGGATCAATTAGCACTATTATAGTCAATTTTTACTATTACAAAAATGACAGGATAAGCTTATGTTTTGGCAGTGCCAGGAAGTAAACAGCTACTCAGTTGACTCCAAATGCATCAAATAACAGAAAAGTTTGTGCAATATTTAATCATTATGAGGCATTAATTAATATATTTACTGCTATACTATACTGCATATGTACGACAGGTATATGTTTCTGTACTATACTTACTACTACTATATTTTACTATGCTATTATGTACTATATTTTATTACATAAAGTCACTGAGTATCTAAACCGTTTAACTATGCATAGAAGTGCAGCTCTTTTAGGTTATTTGCAAAAATTGGCATATTCCCTTGTTTGGATGGTGGCTGTAAGACTGATGACCTCCCTCCTTGCCCAGGTATGAGTGGTTTGGGGACCTGCAGCTCAGGTGGTACGCCCTCCCCGCAGTCTCCAACATGTTATTGGAGGTGGGGGGCCTGGAGTTTCCTGCCTGTCCCTTCAATGGCTGGTACATGGGCACAGAGATCGGGGCGCGGGACTTCTGTGATCCCCAGCGCTACAACATCCTGGAGGTGAGGATGGTCCCTCCTCATGAGAAAGTGACTTAAACTTACATTACAAGGTGTCACTCAAACCCAGATGTCCCTCCTCTAAATAGTTGATAGTTAAGCGTGGTCTGTGATGAGCATCTCAGATTGACAGAATTCCGTATGCCCTTGCGAGACCATGTTTTCCATTAAGAGATTAGATTAAATATTGGCATGCAGCAAGCCAGTCATAAATGTGAAAGCTCACTGTGTCATCCTGCTTCATAAAATACCCCTTAGGGCTGTCAAATGATCATTTTTTTTTTTATAATGATTAATCATAAATATAGTCTCATTATATTCAGTATAGGAATATATTTATCTTTTTCAAACAAAATAAACTAAGTAACAATGTTTCTTCGCCTTTCCCCTCAGTCAGCATCCCTGCGAATCTGGCATTTTCTGCAACGTCATGACCAAAGTCCTTGTTTCAATTAAAACTCTTTGCACACACTCTTTTCCTATTTGGAAGTCAAGTTACCACATGTGTTAACACAATCGAAGAAATAACAAGTTACCTCTTTAAAACTAATTCTAACGAGCTGACTTTGACAGCCCCTGTTAAAAATACGGGACCTGAATGAGAAAACTGCGTGTGCCTAACAAGGCCCTCTGGCCGATTCAGTCACTCGAAAAGAGGGAGAGGACCCTGGTTGTCCTCTTCATCGTATCAGGGACGTCATGTAGGTTATGAGAATTGGCAGCCTTGGATCCTAAACCCCCAGTTCAAAATGCTGGTGGTGCTAGGGTTCGAGTTAGCAGTCTACCCCTTGACCAGAGGAACAGCCCTACAGCGTATGTGAGAGAAGTGAGAGAAACATGCACCTCTATGGTTATGCTCTAGGGCTTAGTGTTAATTACAGCCTTGCCTTTATTCATAAATGTTTTGTGCTGTGAGTTTTCATTTGAGGGCTTCATTTTATAAACTGAAATTAAAAGTAAAATATGAAGCTCAGTAAAAACACAACCTGAAATAAAAATGGCGGAAGCTCATAAAATTGAAATCCACATGAAAAAGAAACAAAAATGAAAATGTGTTTTAAAACTAAAATTACCTTGATCACTCCCTTGTCAACGCATTTAAATTATTTTTCACTTTCTACTTTCTGTCTCTTTCGGTTTTCTCTGCTTCGCTCTCAAAGACTGTTGGCAGCAAGATGGGCCTGGAGACAGACAATCCCTCCTCGCTCTGGAAGGACGTGGCCTTAGTAGCCGTCAATATCGCCGTCATGCACAGCTTCCAGGTACAGACGCCTGCGCGTTACGCTCTGGGGCTGGCTGCTCTCGTCGTTACCCGTTTTCACAACATCAAATATGTGGTAACTCAAATTTCCAGAGGCAAACTTGACTAAAGGAAATGTACGAGGAAGTATTTCTGGTATTTGTTCCCAATAACTGGAACTCCCGAGTATCACCAGGAGTGAAGTAGGGGCATGGATACCCTGGCAGATTCAGGGGGCCCAGCAATTTACAGGGGCCCTTGGATACGTGACATTATACATAAAACTGGGTAGGCGGGGGGGGGCAAGGTGACATTCTTTCATGGGACCCAGAATTTCTAGCTACAGCCCTGGGTGTTGATATGTTTGGCTCTTCAGGCCAAAAGGATTTTTCATTTAATCATGCTGGCATGAATAAAGTAAATGTCAGTATACGGAAGTTCAGTGTTTCATGTATAACTGGTGTTGAAGAGAGTGATCAGCCCCCCCCCCGGCTGTTGGCCCACAGAGTATGAGACACGCGCTGTTTTACTTGCTGCAAGGGTAACCACACCGACTGCAGTGTGAGCTACAAAGGTGTGGCTCCTCGACAGGATTTATTTATACTACAGAGTAAACAAAAATGATCAGGTTACATTGTGGGTGTGAACATCATTTGGAGTGGAATGTGGAAATGGGTAGAACAGGGATGGGAAGTGGCCTTGTCTGCTGCACGTGATGGAAAATTACTGTCTAGCACATGCACAATACATGAGAATACACATGAGTGATAATATGTACAATTTCAACCCAACAACTGGCTCCCAGGAAATGTAATGACTGATGTCTGGTTTTCTTATGGGGGGGGTTACAGAAGCATAATGTGACCATCACGGACCATCACACTGCCACTGAGTCCTTCATGAGACACATGGAGACTGAATTCCAGCTGCGGGGGGGCTGCCCGGCTGACTGGACCTGGCTGGTCCCGCCCATGTCCGGCTCCATCACGCCCGTCTTCCACCAGGAGATGGTCAACTACGTCCTCTCACCCTTCTTTTACTATCAGGTGCCGTGATCTCCTCCTTGCCTCAACAAGCTCATTAATTACAGTATTTTAATAATGAAGCACATGAGTTGCCTTCAGTTGTTCTTCATGAAGTGAGATTTGTTGGTTAGCTACATAACTTGTCGCATTTAAGGTACCCCAGTTTAAATGGACTTTATGTTCATTCACATACATTTAGTCCAGACCTTAAATCTGACAAGTTATCTTGTTAACCTAAAGTTCCAGCTTCATAATACAAGCCCCAATTCAATCGAAGAACACACAGGCTTAGTAGCCACTTTTTAAGTGCACCTAGCTATAATTGTATTGGTCCATGATTGGCTGTTTGCATTAGCAAGCAGGTGTAACTAATAAATTGGCCAATGAGTGTGGAGTAGATTTATTGCTATATTCAGAATACTGAATATCAACCACTCTGAGCCACACATGTCAAATTTGCATGTTTTACCATTCATCTAAGTTGGCCATTATTTCTATCATTTCCTCATCAGCTTTTTTTTTCCTTTTTCACGCTTTTTACAGCCAGACGCCTGGTTGACACACAACTGGAAAAATAATGTGTGGAGACAAAGGAAACTCGTGTCTTTCAAAGGACTAGCCAGGTAAAACACTGAATGATCAGCTGGTACAATCCATACTGTCTGCTGGAGACATTGTCACTGCGGGTTGGACCGTCAAACTCATGAAACCACATCTTTCTTCAGGGTGGTACTCTTCTGCTCCGCGGCGATGCGCCGCTTCATTGCTCAGAGGGTACGGTGTACTGTAATTTACGCCACAGAGACGGGCAAATCACAGTCCTTCGCCAAAAAACTCAACTCGATGCTGAACAGTGCCTTCAATTCCAGGGTAAGAGACCCGCCTCCCTTGACTACTAGAGAGCAAGTCATCCTATAAACATGTGGCATCTTAGTTCTCCATGGTTGTACTCAAGTAATACTTTATTTATACAAACAAAATGTGAAAAGAGAAATGGAAGTAGACTCCATTGTGTATGTGTAACTGGTTCTGGCATCACGCAGGTGCTGTGCATGCATGGCTATAACATCACTGTAGACCCCATTGTGTATGTGTAACTGGTTCTGGCATCACGCAGGTGCTGTGCATGCATGACTATAATATCGCCGACCTGGAGAAGGAGGCCTTTCTGGTTGTGGTAACCAGCACCTTTGGCAATGGAGAATCCCCAGAGAATGGAAAGGTCTGCATTTTTAATGACCTTTCAACAGCCTCTATGACTTTGTCTCATTGATTAATAGTCAATGATGTTGACTTTCTCTCTCCTTCTTGTTCATGTCTTCATCTTACAGAGCTTCTGGAAGCATCTTTATGCCCTGCCGAGCCTTAAAAACAAATTCAGGTACATTCTTCACGGAAAGAACATTTTTAAATGAATTTGAGAAAGCACTTTACACAGCGTGTAGTTAGAGTATGGAATAGTCTTCTTGTTCATGTAGTGCAAGCTAAACCCCTGGGTTCATTTGAATCAGAGCTAGATAAGATTTTAACAACTCTGAGCTATTAGTTAAGTTCTCCCCAAATGAGCTTGATGTCCCGAATGGCCTCCTCTCGTTTTTAGATTTCTTATGTTCTTAAATACTGCCCCTAAAGCTAAGGAGATGATTGGTTGGATGGAGATGGGTAATGCTGGGTCTTCTCTTGCTGGATAGGTACTGTGTGTTTGGCCTGGGTTCCCGCATGTACCCGCAGTTCTGCGCTTTCGCCCGGACTGTGGACACCAAGCTTGCGGCTCTTGGGGCCAAGCGCCTGACATCCATGGGAGAGGGCGATGAGCTGGGTGGACAGGACAAAGCCTTCATCACCTGGGCCAAGAAAGCCTTCACGGTAGGCCAGCAGAATGTTTTTATTTTTAGCCATATTTGCTGTCATTTTGTATTTGTTAAAAAAATATATATCACTGGTTCATGTTTGTATTTGCTGTCTCTCCATCCTCTGATTGTTGTCGTTGATTTCTGGGCAAAAGGACGCCTGCCAGGAATTTGGAATCGGCACCCAGCTGGATATCCGGCTGCCAGGGATGGACCAGCACACTGATGATTGGGACCCTAAGAGATACCAGCTGCAGCACAAGAAATCCTCCCAAGACCACATCGCCGGTAAGCCTCTTCCAGTCCGAATCGACTGCAGATATCACCACATAGGATCTCTTAAATAATAAATCCAAATGCCTTCTAGTTGTGTTTTATAGGCTCTGCCAAGTTGTACATTACATTCATGTTTTTAATACATCTTCTCTGTCTTCATCTGCAGCCCTCTCAGCCATTCACTCCAAAAAAATTCTCCCCATGAAGCTGAAGAGAAGGCAGAACCTCCAGACCTCTCGATCAAGGTGCCCGGCCTGTTATGTTCTCCTATTGTAGTCCCATTTCTGTGGATCTCCACCATGCAAGGGTATAACCCGATCCTAGACCTGAGATGCATGCTTCTCATTGGCTGACTTAAACATGAGAGTCTTTTGTTTCTCGTCATGTTACTTGGTTTAATTGTCCCTTGCTCAAATCATGCTGGCAGGGAATAAATTATACTGGAAGTCCATGTCAAGGGATGTGCAGAGCTTTGATGTTCGGTTAAATCTGGAGTAGAAAATCTGTAGATTACATTATCTGTAGATTTAATACATTGCAAGATATATTAAACAGGTTGTGGTGATCTTGAGATCCAGATTTTACTTAAAACCAGAGAAAAGTACAAATATATGACCCTATTTGGGTCATACAAAGACATGTGACTTATTACCATATGTGATTATGTTTTATTTGTTCACGTGGTTTAAGTTTCATAATAGATGCTCTATTAATTTATGAGAATGAAGTATGTATACATCAGTAAAGTATGTGAGCACAACATGACACGTGTTGCAGAAGACTGACACTCCTTGTGATAAAATCTTCAGTGCTTCAGGGTACGGTGTGGCAGGCAGGAAAGGTGCCAATCATTACGACGATTTATTTTTCAGCCGTGCCACTATTCTGGTGGAGCTGGAGAGTGACGACAGCGTGGAGGGCGTGCAGTACCTGCCCGGTGACCACGTCGGACTTTTCCCGGGGAACTCGGCGCAGCTGGTCACTGGCATCCTTAAGCACGTTGCCAATGCGCCACCCAGCAACCAGAGCGTGCAACTCCAGTATCGATCAGGCACAAGTGCAAGTATGTTGCTCTAGGCACCGTGTGACCCTGCTTTCTGAAAAATAAAAAAAACAATGTATGTCCCTTTGGATCGGCCATATCAGATGAACTGTAACAAACACAAGTTTGTGTGCTATGTAACAAACATACCATTTGGAATTTGGATAAAGTTCACCATGGCATCCAAATAGGTCATGAAAAAGAATATACATCGCCTCAAGGAAATACTTGCTTTCTCTGTGCCACAGATGGAGACCAAGGCTGGCAGGACAACGACCATATCCCAGCATGCACTCTGTCCCAGGCACTGACCTACTTCCTGGACATTACCACGCCCCCTTCGCAGAATCTTCTTCACAAGCTGTCTCAGCTGGCAGGCCAAGAAGGTCATCGGCAAAGGCTGTCAAAGCTTTCTCGGGTAAGCGCACCTGCAGCTTCCAGTCTAACTCACCCTCAGCTGCACCCCAGACAGTGTAATATGTCCTCCCACTCTCTTCTGTCCCTCCAAGGGTATTGAAAACAGCTGAGACCATAATTTAGTAGCCATAAATTTTTGCAGTTATTGCTATTGCTTAGTAGACTAAAAAGACTGGAATGGCTTTTAACTCTGCTGGACAATTTACTGAGGCAATTTAGGCTGAGTACCTCATTTAGGAGGTACAAGAGAAGGGGCTCACTTTTCAGTCGTAAGTCCAGGTACTCAAGCGCTATACTATTTTATGACCAAGTTTATCCTTTAGATGAATGCTTTAGATACCATTAAGCACTGTTACACAGGAGTACAAAGGCAGCGATGTGAAGTTGAGAATGTCGTACTGGATCTTGTAGGATGCTGAGGAGTATGATTCCTGGAAAGCATTTCACAAGCCTACCTTCTTGGAGGTTCTGGAGGAATTCTCCTTGGAGCCCCCAGCGACTTTCCTGCTCAGCCAACTGCCTCCTTTAAAGCCCCGCCTCTATTCCATAAGCTCCTCCCCTGAACTCAACCCCAGGGAGATCCATCTTACTGTGGCTGTGGTCAACTATCATACACAAGGTACGGAGTTTCTGCATGACTCACAAAGCACTGGCTGTCAGGCGGCTGTTTCTGGGCTCTGACATCTGACCTTCACGTTCCAGATGGAGAAGGTCCAATGCATCACGGTGTCTCCAGCACCTGGCTGAACACCATCAAGGAGGGAGACATGGTGCCTTGCTTTATCCGCAGGTATGTGACACCAGCATCTGTCACCTTCTGTGCCTGAGGTGCACCTGGTCTTTTAACCCTGTAGAAACCCTATCTAGCCCTTTTAAAACCAGCCCCAGGCCAGCTGCAAATGCTGTACCATGTTGTTCACGATGGGCCATTCAGAATGTGCTTATTGGGTCTGTCTCTCACTTCCAGCTCCAGTGGTTTTCACCTCCCAGCGGAGCCCAGCTCTCCAGCCATCCTAGTGGGGACGGGCAGTGGCATCGCCCCCTTCAGGGGCTTTTGGCAACAGCGGCTGTATGACACGCAAACCAAAGGTAACATGGGAAAAAGTTTCTGTGATTAACATTCCTATGGCCTGTGGCATGCATTACAGTAACACTTTTCATGAAAAAATGGTAGTCTGAACACTTGGGCTAGGAATCGACCTGAGTTCATAATTTGTTCTGATTTTGATTCCCAAGCACCCGATTCAATTCAAATTCTATTTGATTTTGATTTAATTTTGTTACATTTTTTTTAAAGAATAGTGCACTGTAGTTACCACATAATGTCTATTACCATGTAAAACAAGTAACCAGACAAGGTTGTTCTTAAGTAAAATTGATCATACATGCAAATCATGGGGAAAAGGCATATATTAGCAAGATCGATCTTGGGATTTTGTGAATCGATATTGAATTATCAAAACCAGTATCAAGAGCAATCATAAAATCAATATTTTCCCCCCTCCCCTACTGACCACTACAGTCTTCACTGGCTGTCTTGCCTGTATATTTACGCTATTTGGTCTTGTTGTCTTGTTGTGTGTCCAGGTGTGAGAGGCGCACCCATGACACTAGTGTTTGGTTGCCACAGTTCAGACAAAGACCACGTCTACAAAGAGGAAACCCAGCAGATGATAAGGAATGGGGTGCTCAATGACGTCTTTCCTGCATACTCTCGTGAACCTGGCCACTCTAAGGTGTGTTTTTATTACGTAACTATGTCATCTGAGTATCCAGTTGTGTGTAGACATGAAGATGCATACATAATGCTTGTTTGCTTCTAACAAGGACTGTAACCTCATTGTTTGCTAAAATGAATTCAATTATCAAAGAGTCCATAAAGTCGAAAGTGTCGGTGTATACTGTTGGGATGACCTTGTTTGCTTGTGGTTTCTTTAATCAGATGTACGTCCAAGACGTCTTGAGGGACAGGTTGGTACGGGAAGTGGTGAGGGTCCTGCACTGGGAACAGGGGCATCTCTATATCTGTGGGGATGGAAGAATGGTCCAGGATGTAACCAACACAGTGCAGGAGATCCTGGCCAAGCAGCTGGAATTGAATCCCACCGCTGCTGTGGAATACATGGCACAGCTCAAGGTAGGCATTGTTTTTTGACAAGAACAAAGCATATATTTTGATATAGCAAAAGTGAGTAGATGGAATCACCATTTTTGGTTGTCATTGAAAATATATATATAGTCAGACTTTGAGATCTTGTGCTTTTATTGATCATCAGGCATCTATACCATAGGAATTTATTTGTTACCATCATTCACCTGTGCTGTCTTGTTTTTGATAGCTCGAGAAGAGGTTCCATGTAGATGACTTTGGATCAACCCTTCGGACATAACAGAAGCTAAATTGTGATCAGACTTCGCAACGAGTCTAGACAGCGGCGCAAACTTGGAGTCGAGAGATGGAGTCTCAGTCTTATAGTCTGAACTTCAAGTTAATGGCTCACTTTGTTGATATACATTCCTCTGCCAGTCTTCTGTTTATACAACAGATAGCTGTTTCCAGCCAAAATGCCAAGTGGACACTGTGTGAGGGAGGAACAAGCATAAGGGAACAGTTCCAGGCGTCACAGGCTGTGAAAATTATTTACAGTTCAGTTTCTAGTGACAAAAATATGTGGCGATTGTGCAATGATCTTTGTTCTCTTTGATTACATGAATGTATTTTCATCCTGGTCATTTAAAACCTGTTCCTGTTCCTTTTTTGTGCTTTTGTGCGTTCACTATCTGATTATGCCAGTACAATCTCTGTTTATAGTTTTACTGTATGTTTCTGTACATATGTTTGTGTAATGAACAGATTGCAATTTATTGCCCTTCATAGCTTGCTGATAATCTCACTATGTTGTTAAATAATTGTTTCTAGAACTTTCTACATTTTTTAAA
Source organism: Mormyrus hasselquistii (assembly GCA_026779605.1). Lineage (NCBI taxonomy): Eukaryota > Metazoa > Chordata > Actinopteri > Osteoglossiformes > Mormyridae > Mormyrus > Mormyrus hasselquistii. Next base: position 1,719,126 of record JAODKE010000107.1, on the reverse strand, counting down.
GGTACATTAGTGAAATCAGTACATTACTTATTAGTGCATGGTTAGGGCTTGTTGAACATTAGTACCATGCTATATGATTTACAGTAAAACTTGGTATGTATCCATTTTGTACATAATTTTAATGTTATCTACTGATGAAGTAAAAATAAATATTTAAAAGCTGAATGTGTGTTATTGCATACTGTTAAGTTAAAAATGTAATTTGCTTTTATAAGGAAAAAAACGTTGCAATTCAGTGTGGAACCCTTACTACATTCTGAAACACAATAGCAGCTGTATTCTAGTGCTGACTTTTACTTCCTATAATGGCCTAGTTATGCAGCTCTAAATGTGAGTATTAAAGTCCTTTTGAGTATTGAAGAACTACTGTACAAAGTATGGCGTGGATGGGGCCTATCATTGGCCACTAAGTATCCATCCATCAATCCATATCCTGTACCCACTTATTCTATTCATAGTCACAGGGGGTCTGAAGTCTATTAGTTTACTAAGTAAACTTGCTCATTAACACAAATAGCCAAACTGAGAGTTGCATGGCTACAACCCCATTGATCTCCAACCATTTTTAACAGTGAGAACTGCATTAACAAAGAAAATAATCTACCAATTCACAATAAAGGGGGGGGGGGGGCGGTCCCTGAGCTTGGTATTTTCTGACTGGGGTGGGGGGTTGTGTCTTGTTGATGGACTGGTTGGTAACCACTGCAATAGATGGAGATGGTATGGAGCAGCATGGTGGTGCAGTGATTAGCACTGTTGCCTCACACCTCTGGGACCCGGGTTCGAGTTGCATGTGTGTGGGGTTTCCTCTGGGTACTCTGGTTTCCCCCCACAGTCCAAAGACATGCTGAGGCTAATTGGAGTTGCTGAATTGCCCGTAGGAGTGAATGGTGTGTGAGTGTGCCCTATGATGGGCTGGCCCCCTGTCCAGGGTTGTTCCCTGCCTCGTACCCGTTGCTTCTGGGATAGGCTCTGAACCCCCTGCGACCCATTAGGATAAAGCGGTTGGAAAATGGATAAATGAGATAAGTTAATTCACTCTGAGACTAAGCATTAATATGAACAAGACACGTGATCAAAGTGATTTTTGTACATGGTACAATTATTGGTAGCAGAACTGGTGACTCCAGCATCTCAGAAACCACTAACCTGGCATGTTTACACACAACATAATTTAGACATATATTTATCTCCAGTCAATGGCAGTTCTCAGTGTAAATGTAAGTCACTAGTGAACAGGAAGACCACAAATGTAAAGGTAACAGTTCAGTGCAACGATGGTTTATAGCAGTGGTTCTCAACCTTTTTTTGCAGTGGGCCGCACTATGTCCAAGTTCAAGTCTCACGGGCTGCATATTATTTACATATGACGTCATCAAC
>JAODKE010000107.1:1703200-1713495 GCA_026779605.1 Mormyrus hasselquistii | reverse complement strand
AAATGCGGATGCTGCGCGGTTCGGGGGGTGGGGGGGGCCAGGCTCCATATGGTATGCATGGCATAATTCATCACGTACTGCTAGTTTTTTTTGGCTCCTGCAAATCATCAGCATATTGATGATTCTACCATGAGACCAAGTTGGCAGGATTAATGTTTTCTAACATACAACAGTATTATTTATTGCCATTAATTCTTAAATATGGTTCCTCACGGCGGTGCCCGCGCTTGCGATGAATGTATACCAGTCCTTAATGTCTGTTTTTTTTTTTTTGAATGCGTTCAGAAAGCACTGAAAACGTCCATTAGCGCTGTCGCTTAAAGGGTAACTGTGTGCCTCTGGAGTGAGAAACCGACGGCCCCTGCGATCCGGCCTCGCATTACGCAAGAAGAAGGACTTCTGCCTGAATCATGACTGGAAGGGGAGACCTGCATCAGCTTCAAGCTCTGAATGTCGGCCTGATGGTCACAACTGGCTCTTGTCTCACGTCATGTTTTTTTTTTACTTAATATTGAAGCATCTAATCTGGCACTAGTTCTGCTGAGAGATGTCAGGACTGTAGTATTCAGTGGTGGTATTGACTGTGAGCAGCAGGAAGGGTGTGTAGCAACTTCCCGAAGTTGAAGTATAATTAGTGTTTCTAATGGTATTGTTTCTTTTCACCTCTGTCTCTCAACCCAGTGCTTAGGGATCACAGGACAGTCCACGTTTTTGCTCCCTCCCAGCACTACCAGGTATTTGCTGTTCTTTGATGTTCTTGATTGGCCTAGACTTAGGAGGGACCAAAGATGTGGGCTGTCTAGGGGTTCTCAGGAATGGATTGAGAGAAACTGATTTTTATTGTTCTCCAGGCTTACATGGTAACATTAGTAGCTCTTAATAGCTAATGGCCTGTTCCTACAGCTTTTGCTCTCATGTCCGAGGACAGTGTGGCCTCCCTCCGAACAGCGCGGGGGGAGGGATTGCATCAGATGGCGACTTTGTAGATTTCACAGCTGCAGTGGGTTCGCCTGATGGACTCCCCCGATTCAGTAGTGGGGGGGGTGGGCGGTGGCTTTCCTCTGCCACGTACCACACCATGTTGCCGTGACAGCTATCCCATCCGTGCATGACAGCGGATTGGATTTTCCATCGTCGCGGCGCCCTGAAAGGAGTGCCTGATAAGCCTCGGTCTTTAAAACCGTCCGCGGGCACGACCCTCGGCCATCAATCGCGCAGACCGGACGGTGCACAGAGATAAGCGCTGGCCCGGGACACTGCCTGCCATCGCGGACGCCCATTGCAAGACGTTTCCACCTCCAAAAATGCAGAGCCAGAGTCATCATAATTAATGTCCCCGCCCCTTTATTTTCACACACGTGCGTCGATACGTGGGGAATCCTGCAGGCAATCTTTGCAGAGACAGACTTGTATTAGTCTCAAGATGGGGGGGGGGATTGATCTGCGTGCCACACAGCTGCAGCTCAGTTCGACAGCAATTTTAAAAAGTTAATCAACCAGTAATAGCCGAGAAAGCACAAGGCCAGCTGAAAGAAATCTGTTGTATGTGTGTGTTTTTTTTTTTTTTTTTTTTTCCTCCTCTCAAAGCTCTTTTCATCCTTCTATTTTTCTCCCCATCTCATGCCACAAAAGAGACACTGGAGAGGCCTGTAACAGCCTCTTAAAGGCGCTGACCTTGTTGGTGTGTCTAATTATTAACCTTTTGGGTTTACTTTTTTTTTGTGTGCATTGGAAAAAAAACTGTCCATCTTGAAGGTGTCTTCCCCCCCCCCATCGTCACTGCTGCCCTATTGCCAGCGAAATATCTCCCCGATAATGGAAGCGCTGATTGTCTGCGCACATTCGACTGGAAAGTAATCCTCTGCTGATAAGGGGGGCAGGCAGGCGGCTGCAGGGCTCAATAATAAACACGGTGGACGGGGGCAACGCCGTGGGTGCCGGCTGCCTCTCCGGCGGACGCCATCTGGGCTAAATTGAGGACGGGCCTACGGATGTGGCATCCGCACCCTGGTACCGCTGCGGCCGCCTCCTCCCCCCTCTCCCCCCCCCTTCGGAGAGCTCTTGGGGCTTTCGGACTTGCGTAACTGTGCAAGTGTGTGATCTGCATTGAAAGCGGATTGTCCTGCTCGCCCTGCTCATCCTCATCCATAACGCCGAACATTGCCACCAAAGGCAGTGTTCGGCGCTGGGTTTGTTCAGTGGTTTCTCCAATAGGCCAATATCCACTAAATGCACTAAAGCTGTGTGAGTGTCTCTGGGGGGAGGGGGTGGTTCTGTTCAACAGGGAACCTCCTGTTTTTATCCCTTTTTCTCGTTGTCTCATTGTTCCCTTTTGAGAACATCATCTCAGGCAGCTAATTAAGTTTTCCGTTGGACTCCTGGTAAGTACTTGGCGCCGTACTGTAAACGTCTCCGACCGAGCACAGACTGGAGGAGTTTGAATGATCAAAGAAGTGTTTTTCCCTCATCACTCGGGTGGGGGATAAAAGTTTATAGCGGCCTGGGAAAGTCACGATGGAAATGGCAGATGAACCAAGTGAGTAACATGTTTTGGTGGAATGACGCCAACTCCACTGCTCTGGTTGAGGCACCGATCCGGTCCAGTCACGTCTCGATAAACACTGAACTTCCATGCTAAATTGTCTGCATTTGAAACATCCTGGTGGCTTTCAGGCTGGCGGGGCCGTTGCCAACGACGTAGCTGATTAAACGGACCCCCCCCCCTCAGCTCAGCTGTCATTGTTTCGTTTCCTTCCCTTCCAGCCGACATGAAGATATCTCATCTGTGCGGCGTTAAACCGTCTGAATGTCTGAAAGCGCCTTAATTGTTTTGCCTTTCTATTGTCCGTGATAAGGAGCCTCCTGTCAGTCACCCTGACGGACAGCTCTCAAATGTAACTGTATCGGAGCCCGTGAGGTTCATGGGGGGGGGGGGGCTTTGAGTGACTTGTTTTATCTGGATTTTGATATCCTGTGCATTTATTTGCTATAAATTCTCACTTTATCAGCACATCTCCTTCCATCACTCCCTCTTTCAATAGCCTTGTCTTCCGATAAGAGGAATGAAAAATACCAGCTCTCCTTGTCTCACAGCTGAATAGGTTTATTTATATATTTATATATACATATACATGCACATAAATATATCTTTTTGAACTGTAACTGACATTTGACTGTTTTAGGCCGCTGATGGGCAGTTTTGTTTCTCTGTGCTTTTCAGCGGCCCTTTTTGTTTCTGTGGGGGGACGTTCCGGAGGCAGGTGGCAGAAGGACACACACACATACTCACAGACACTCACTCTGGTGCCACACAAAGACCCCCCCCCCCCAACGAAGTCTCGGTTCGGCCTGTGTTGACTGCCAATGATGAGTTATTGATTGGCTGGGAAATGTCATTGTTGAATAATAGCCTCGAGCCATGAGCGCATTGGGGACTTGCGAGGGAGATGTGGGTCCCCTCATAGCCACAGGGTGGCGCCGCAGTCCTGCGTTACTCTGCCTTGACCGCATGCTGTGCGCTTCACTGGATCCGTATCGAATCGAAGGACAGATGTTTGTTGCAGCATGCTTCCTGTTAGAATTTTCCAGAACCTATACGTGCAGGGAGTATTTTTTATGTTCTCAATTTTACCTCCCAAATAATTTTCACTTGATTTGAAAGTCGGGTGTGTAATTAAACATGGAAAATTACAGTGAATTGTGGGCCAAAGAAAAAAATCTCACAAGCTCATGCCCTGGGTGTGCCCGACCCACCACCACGCCGTCGTCTCCTGCGGAAGTAGTTCCAATAGAACATCAGTGAATCCGGGGCGGGGATGGTCCTCCCGGCTGAGCACGAAGGAGAGCGGCGAGCGGAGCCGGCCGGCATGGCGGGTCGGCTCCCTCCGCTGCTCCGGCAGAGGCCCAGGTGCGGCAGGAATTAGAAAATAAGAGGCGTGAAAGTAGCAAACTCAGGGGAGCATGACGGCCACTTGCAGGGGAGGAGGGGACATTTTAATGCCACCTTTATTTATTTATTCCCCCCCCCAAACCACAAAGAGTCACTCCTTTAAACGAACCCTTGATAAAATATGCAGGTGAATAAATAAACAGGTCGCCATGACGACCAAGGAGGGCTGCGATTGTCGCTGAGCAGCGGATGACTGGCGTCGCCATCCCTTCATGTCCCCCCCCCCCCAAAGCCTTTCCACTGTAAATGCCACAGTATATATTATTCATATGGCTGTGTGCCATTGACAGGAAGCATGGGGCTACATCCCCCTCCGTTGCCCCCCACCCACTGGCAGCGCCACCCCTCTCACACATCTGTTGTTGATCGTGGTATCACACTCATCCTTCCAGCTACCAGCGACCCTGGGCCACTAGGGGGTTCGAGCCAAACCGGGTTTGCAGTGACTGCTGGGATTGCTCATCTTGGGTGTGAACCTCCTGGAGAGCGTGAGACGGGACGGCGAGGCAGCGTGGTTCTGCCCTTACACCCCCAACCGCCAGTTTAACCTCTGTTTCTACAAAATGCTAATGTCTGCAGAGAGATTAAACCTTTTAAAGACAAAGTTTAAATGGCAACAAGTCATGCTGTAGACTCCTGTTTGGGTGAACCAAGAGCTTAGCAAGCTGAAGGTGTGATGCAAGCTGGGGGGGGGGGGGGGCTTGGTGGTTTTTTTCTCACTGTTTTCTGGGGTGGGGTTGATGGCAATGTTTGTGACGAGCTCCTTTCAGGGTGGAAACTGCGACGGAGCTGAAATCGATATCTGCTCTGCCCTGCTTAGCGGGAGCGCAGCTGAGCAGAGGTTCCTGAAAAGGCCGGCACGTCGTCCCTCAGCTTCCTGGGAAACCTTCGATCGGCCATCAGGACGTTCCCTGATTTTTCTGATGTTTTTTTTTTTTACTGCCTGGCACCGGGGGCTCACGGTAAGATAACGTCACTGCAGGATGCCTGGCAGCGTTCCGGTTTCCTGGTGTTCATAGTTCCTGCTAAGGATCTAGAAATTGGCCGTAAATCTTGTTTTTTACCATTGTGTGTGGAGTGACGTTAAAGTAACGCATCACAATCATGTTTATCAAATGGCTGGAAAACTGTTCCTAACTTGACCCATTTGGTGGAGCAGGATCCAGTCCCGGGTTTGATCTTAATCTTAAGGGCCTCCTCACCTCAGAAGTTCTTCAGCAGATCATGGCAGGCAGAGAGGAGGCACTTGAACACCTGTACCCGGTCTCAGGCTGCGGCCGTGGATCGTCGGCCATGTAAAGGGTTAACAGCAGACACCCCCCCCCACCCCACCACATCGTCAGCGACTGCCTCCCCCCCTCCCAGCGTGCGCTATCCAGGTCAATGCAATTTGCTCTGCAGGCTGGTTCATTTTCAGACAGCGTTGGGATGCACAGACACACACAGGCTGGCTCGCCCCCAGGTTTGGCGCCGCCCCCCCAATGCTAACTTTCGCATGATAAAATTCCAAATAATTGGCCCGATAATTAATCCTTGAGAAAATAATTCCCCTAATAAGCATAAATTGCACGCAAACCAGCTCCTTAAAATCAAAACGGGGCTCAGGATTTGCCGTCAAAGGCTCTGGGCCTCGTGCTTGGCGTCCTCTGTCTCATTGCTCCTGTGCTTATCTCACACTCAGGTATTTATTTCTGGGTATATCTAGGATAGGAGCTGATTGAGCCTGGGTGTCTTTAGTCCCTGTGGCACTCAGCCCATTGGATCTCATCAGCACACTGGACCCCGGGCTGTCTGTCAGCCACCGTCAAGGCCCTCGTACCAGTGAGGGGTGGTAGGCCGTGGCACCAGAACCACAAATCAGCCAATCGCGTCGGTGCTGTTTTCTCAATGGCTTCTGTTTGGTTTATTACATTTATTACGGGTCTGTTTCCCAACAGCCATCGGTGTAAAAATCATAACAGTAGTATTAGAATGACCGCATCTCCATAAGCAAGCTTACGAAAGGTAGTAATAAGAGACTGTAAATGTGTCTCCGCCGAGGCTGACGCGTCACCTATTCCCCTGAGTAACGTCTACCGCGACAGTGTGGGTCAGTTCCCGCAGTCGGTGTCCTCTGGTCAACGGGCGCCCTTTCCGCAAAGCAAAGCGCCAGCAGCACAGATGAAGCAGAATGAAATATACGTTACATTAAGATGATATATCTCTCCTTAGAGGTAGGAAGAGCCCGTAAGCGAACGCGACGGCTAATTTTCATTGTCGCTGCACTGTGAGTCGACAGATATTATTCAGCAGAGCGCTCAAATGGCCAGGGACTATGTCAGCACCGGACTATGACTCGCACGATTCATAGGGGTGATGGATTCATCTTAACTTCGTGTTTATAGACACCGTTGCCCTGTGTATAACCACCCATCCGTTCCTTGGTGAGAGCGGGTTTCAGGACAACCCCGGTTCCCTGGATGGCTTCCTGCTGAACTTTTAATTCATCACATTCATCCACCAAGCTCTGATTACGAGTTAACCCAAAGTGAACTTGCTTCATATTTCTCAGCGCCTCGATGTTTGGTAGGAAAGGCGAATGGACTCTTTCCCCACCTTTTAACCTTAATCATGCAGTGTGAAATGTATTATTGGTAATTATAATCAATAATTGCAGACAGGTAATTCTCTAATTAATGTCTGGGTCCTGAACAATTAAGTGACTTAATGATGACTTAATCTTGATTAACTTGAATACTATTTTTGTGCTGCTATTAACAAGGTGCACAAAGGAATCTAATAGTTGGGGAATGAATCCATTTTCTTTTTATTTATTCATTATTTGCGTCACCTAACCTGCTGCAACATGCTCTGTGTCTTTGTCTACTGGATTCTATTTACAGCATTTTGATTATTGCTAGCTTATTGAAATGTAAGACGAAAAGGTGTGGTGAGCAAGGGTTTGAAAAACACTTCTTTTTCTCAGATCTCATGAGTGGCCTCATTGGCAGGTGTTACGTCATCGCTTCATGTGGACTGTTTTGATTGGCTCCTCCTTGGTCATGTGATACATCCAGTTGGCAGTGTGGGTAGTTGCAGTGGAAATTTAATTTGCTGAATACAGTAGGATAAATATGTCTTGTCGGTCTCATCTCAGTGAGTGAGGTGAGAGTGATGTGCCTCTAGGTTTCAGGCATGTCTACCCGCTCAAACAGAAAAGCTCCTCAGCCGGCCTCCCATTTGCTGTCACCCAGGACATACTCTGTCATGTCCCTCGTACTGGAACGGCGGCTGGTTTTAGGTATCGGACCTGTGGTAGATGCTTCCTGGGGTACAAAGACGTTTCGAATAAGAATTTCCCCGCTCAGTCACTCGTGCGGCCGTACAGTAAAGATGAGGGAGATGGAGAGCACACACACACTCTGTCGCGTCCCCGTGCCTCTGTAGTCGATTAGGAACGGCTAACTGATCGCGGGAAACAAGCCGAAATGAGTTACTGTCAAGACCACTCTTTGGAAAAATAAGGTTTGCTGTCTGCAGGCAAGTCGCCTGCAGGTGTTATTTCCAAAAAAAAAAAAAAAGATGAGAACAGTTTAAAGAGATATGGAAGCCACAATTTTAGCAACCGGCATGTTATTGCGACACGGCGTCCACTGGAAGTCTGCGATACGGCCCCCCGCTTTTAAGATGATAACTCATCTGACAGCTGGTCCTGCGTCAGGCTTATTCTTCTCGAGCGCTCTTCAGAGCGTCGCGCCGGAGTATTACGCCACAATCACGCCGGGTTTACTGATGCCTGAAGTCGACGGCGGCTGCGGAGGGCGGACACAGGGCGAGTGAATGGAGAGAAAGCCATCAAAGACGGAAATAAACGGAACCACAGGGGAGCGACCCGGCGGGCCGCGACTCTGCCCTTTGGTGACCGGCGTTGGCACCGAGCCGCGAGTCACAAACCTTTCCAGAAATGTGTCTATATGTGCACAGGGTGTAAATCCGACTGCTCTTCTAAATCATTAAAAAAAAAGAAAAAAACGTGATAAAGTATATTTAGGCCATTCAGGAAATGCCATTTTTCAGCGCTGGATTGTAGGGGAAGTACGTCGCTATGGTATAATTAACTAATAATGGGACCAATTAGGGCAGGGGAATGGTTTCGAATGAAACCCAGAGGACACACAGAGGCCCCCAGGAATCGACTCCTCGTCTCCGAAATGAGCAAATCTAATATGGCGATCGATCGGATCCCTAATGTCACAGCGGAACATAAAGATGGGACTAATCAGCCATTCACTGGGCTAAAAGGTGTGCAGCTGAGCGTTTTGTGTTTCTGTGTGTGTGTTTGTGTGTGTGTGTCTGTCAGTGCCCACGCTGTTGACAAAACGAGTTTAGAGCGGCCGTCCCTTAAAGACACCTCGTCGATATGCGCGCCGAGTGCATCTTGGATTTCAGCTTCGTTACCAAGCTAATATCTGTCTCGATATCAAGTTTGCGCCTGGGGTGTTCAGGCGGGGGGAAATTCCCGCGCAGAGCCGCTTTCCGGTGTCGGTCATATCTTTTAATTATGATTGGTGTGTTATTGCTCACCAGAGCATAACAAATTGCCATTATGTTGTTTTGCTGAGTCTAATTTAATTGGCACATTGTCACAAAAGTAATTATCTGTCATTTATATTGATGCCATAAGCACAAGTAAGAGTGCACCTGCTGCTGTCAGACGGCGTAAAAATAAATCAAGATTTAACCTGGCCCGCCACTCTGAGGCCTCCTGTAGGGGGTGGCGGAGAGGGAGGGGGATTATGCCACTGCAAAACTGTGAAATCGTCTGCGAGCTCATCCAGCTGGTTTTGGGGGCCATGGGTTGCCCCTCCGTGCAGGGCGAGGGGCAAAGGCTGAGGATCACCCCCCAACAGCGTCGATAATGAGCCAGAGAGGCCCAGATTGTTCTGGCGTGGATGGGTCGGGCCTCTGCACGCGGGAGTCCTCCCATGCCTGCCGGCGATACGCTAAGCATCCGCGGCCTCCGACCCGACCTCAGCGGGGTGAGGCGCCGAGACTCGTTACCGCCACGGTGTAAAAAGCGAGACACTCGCAGCCCATGGAGTGCAATGCCGAATCTGTCTGCATGTTCAGTTCAATCAAAAGATATATATATATATATATATAAAATGGATCATCTAGATAAAAGCAGAAGTACTAAAGACCTTTCACTGCAGACATTAAACAGATACTCTCCTCTCTTTGTTTCTAACACATTTCTGCGTCCGCTAGGAGTTAAGTGGGTGGTTTGTGGAATGGTTAGGGGTATCCATCGGCAACAGGGCCATGACCGTTCGTCAACACCCAGTTATTTTCCACAGGTTGTACCATCTAGGAATCCCAAGGTTTAACGCACCTGGCTCCACTTCCTGGTGGGGGGGGGGGGGATTTGCAATGGGATCCACAGGCCCCTCACCCGCCGCCGCTCTCCCCCATTTTATTCGGTGAGCCGAAGCCACATTAATGAGAGCTGCCTCTCTGCTCGGGGGGCCCAAGCAATTTTGCGCCCCCGAGGAGCTGTCAATAATGGGCTCAGGCCATCCAATCCCCCCCCCCTCCTACCTCGACATGGCAGCATAGGATACATCCTTCAATGTTCATTTCATATTAATGTTTGTCAAGAATGATTCCACATTCGTCTCCCACGGGGACTGACTGAAGACACTTGGAGCAGCGAGTAATGAGAATCTTTAATATTGCCCGTCTCACTCGGCTGAAGATGAGATTGTTCCGGTTAAACTCTGCGATGTGCTATGATACTATTTATTTTCTAACATGCTTGCTATCGCTTCATTGCATTTTTTTTTTCGCCCTTCCCATCCTTCCGAGGACCAGAAGTTGCCTTTGCCCTTGCAAGGACTTTGTTCCTGGCTAGACCTCCTCTCTTTCTGAAGGAGATGGAGAAACCTTCCTCTCTCGTGACGGTTCCAAGGTTGCCGGGCGACCGCCGCAGTCTCACCTGCCGGATGTTCTCCCCATTGGCGGTTCAGCGTCGGGCCCGGAGACACGGACACGGCGTGCGCCTGGGCGCCTTAATGACCTCCTGAGTAATATCCTCTAATCTGATCGTTTTGGGCCGCAGTGATTAGGGCTGAGGCCTTTTTCTCCCTTTTAAATCATCTTTTTATTTCACGAACAGCATTAAAAATTGAAGCCTCAGGAGGAGGTCGACGATGATGTAGCTGCTGTTATTAATTATGGCTTTAAATAAATAATGCAGCCTTGTCTGAACTTCCCTGTTTCCTTTCTCCTTCCCGTCCATTTTTTTTTTTTTTACACTTTCCGACTTGTCTGATCCATCTGTAAGGGGTATGGTTACATGGGGTGAGGG
>JAODKE010000107.1:1683093-1698725 GCA_026779605.1 Mormyrus hasselquistii | reverse complement strand
CACACACACACACACACACACACACCCCCACACACACACACACACACACACACACGCACACACACACACACACACCCACACAAACACACACACACACACACACAGGCACAGACACACAAAGACACACACACACACACACACACACACAGGCACAGACACAAACACAAACACACACACACACACACACACACACACACACCCAAACGCACACAACTTCACCTACCCTCTTCGATTTTAAGGACCAAACGAAGTCCGTTTCACACCTTTAGGGGGGTCAGCAGCGTGACAAAGGTCACCCATAAATGCCACGCAGGGGGTGATGAGAAACCTGAGAGCGAGCAGTACACCAAAAAAACCTTTAGCCTCCACAGCAGGACTGAAACCACGAGCCACTAACCCAGATCGTTACGTAACCACATCGACTAGGTAGGTCACCTAGTTACAGCAGATAAGCGCTCAGGCCGCGCTGACCGTTTATCGCGGCGAGCCTCGGATGTGAGCTAGCTAAATCGCCCGATCTGACGCCGAACGGCGCTTCCTGCGCTTTTGCGATTTTGGTGCAGCAAACTCTCCTCACAAAATGTCACTTTACAGAGGACGTGTCTTCAGATTATGTCCGGGGGGGGGGGGACAATGTCCACGAACAGCCCGTGTGAGCAGGGTTTCCGAAGCGATGCGTCGCAGAGATCAGCCAGGGGACAATCTGTGCTCACATCCTGGCTTCACGCGGCATGTGTGCTGCGGGCGAGACGCGCCTGGGACGCCAAGCCCCGGCCTGCGCCGTGACTCTGAGTGTCTCACGGACGGACGGAAAAGCAGAAGGCGATCCACGCTGTCGCACCGCGTCCGCATCCCGGAGCAGGCACCAAAGCCGGCACGCCGCGGCACATCGGCAAGCGGTGGGGACTCATTTGAGAGCGGCAAGACGAAACACGCTCGCCGCCCTATTACAGCCCCAGCCCTGTTTATATCGCCGGATGACTGAACGGGGGGGGGTGGGCGAGGAGGGGGGGATGGGAGTGATTGTGATTTCATAGAACAGAACTGCAGCCAGGAGTGATCACAGAAGCTTTTTCAACCACCCCCCACACCACCAAGCTTCCTGCCCACCCCAGAGAGCAACGACAAGCCTTTCGGAATTCAGCCCCCACCGAGGTGGCCAGACTCCCATTATCAATTAAAAAACATCATGTCTGGGCACGCAGAGGACCAGCGTGGCAGAATACATGCATCTGCGGCGAATTCCGCTGCATGCTGGACATCAAAATCTGGCATCCCTGGTATGGATACTGACAAAGACAAACCCACAGCTAAGGCCTCCCCAGATTAAGGCAGAGGGACCCCAGGACGTCTGTGCCACCCCCCCCAGCCCATAGAGGCTTCTCTAATATTGTGAAACCCTGTGATATTAGCAGGCTACGCACACAGCGGGGGCAGGGACGCACCAGCGGAAATCACTTTCCTCCATGACTGGTTTGCCAAACACAAAGACACAAAGAGGTACCCAGAGGCACTCGGTGTACAGAGCCGGCAAGAGCGGGGGCACGCGATCCGCCCTGCTGCCCCCCAGCCCAGCCAGGGGCGTCTCCCATTTCCACTTCCCGGACAGACGGCAGCACAGACAGCTGTTACCTTCAGAGGTGTCCCCATGGTAAAAGGTAGATAACAGAGCCCATATCTGTGTGTGTGTGTGTGCGTGCGTGCATTGGGAGGGGGGGGGGGGGTGGGAGGTCAAAGAGGGTCATGGGAAGTAGCCACGGGGGCATTTCGGGGACGGGCGCAGGCAGTTCTCACGTTGAGCGCTCAGGCTGTCACCTCCGCCGCAATTGGCGGTCACCTGACCGCAGGCGTAACCTGACCTAAATACAACAGGCGAGAAACGCAGCTTAGACGGCAAGCCGGGACTGTAGGGCTGGCACCAGAACCAGTGCCTGAGATTAAACGAAAACGGGCCCGGGACGTATATCCGGAGACCAGCATTGAATTACCACCTTAAACCAGGCAGAAACAAACGCGCACAGCAACGCTAATCTCAGAGCCTTAAATCCCGTCGGCCATGAGAGACCGCGCTCCCCTCTTAAGACAAATAAACCCATCTTAACTAACAAGCCTGGCCACCAGCTCAAGACACCACAACGGCGTAAGGCCCAGGAAAACCGAAAGTCACCGTCCGGGACGACAGTCGGCCGACAAGCATGTGGTAATGTCACGACGGAACACTTAGCGTCTCGGGGTGCACTCAGACACCCCGGGAACCGGTTAAGGCTCAAAAATCAGAAAACAAGCAAAATAAATGCGGAAGAAAGAGACCATTCACTCTGAGCCGTCTTTGGTACTTTTCCTCAATAATACGCCGATATTCCCAAGGCAGGCGAGCGGCCGAGCTTTCAAGGAGCTCGCTGCCAATTCCCCGTCTGAAACCTGAACTCGCCGGGAACAATACTCCTCTGTTCACCATGCGGAGGAAAAAATTCATTACCGATCTCAGCCTGTTCTGGCCAGAAAGGCTTTTTGGGCCATGAGTATAATTGAAGTGAAAGGGGCTCCTCTTCTTCTTTCAGGCTACGCGCCGCAATTTTCTGGTGAGGAATGGCCAGAACCGGGCCGACGGGAAACGTCAAAGTCTATTACACAGAGCGGGGGCTTATCAATGGGCGCTTATTTCCACGAAAAAACGAGAAATCGCCGCCATCGCGGCGGGTCAACCTCCTCGGCGGACGTCAACCGCCAGGTTAGCGCTCATTACACAAACGGCTCCAGGTTCCGTACAGTATCGACACAAAGCTCCCTCTTCCCAGGGAAGTCTGGGATACCATTCTCCCAGACCAGAATCCCCTTCTGCCATATGCTAATTAGCTGGGAGGAAATGGAACGAAGAAAACCAGCCCAATCCCCAGATGGAAAAGAAACATTCCCAGAAGAATAAAAACTAATCAGAAGGTCCGAACGCAAACGGGTCTGCTCATCTAGAGCCAGCGGGAGAAGGTGACCTAAGTCTGCATCTTACCTTGGGCTGGGCGCGTCGAGGGAAGGCAACTTTAGGGTCGATCTGCGGAGGGTTGAGAGAGAAAAAAAAAAAAAAAAAAGAGCGAGAATGTAAGCATTACAAATCATACTTTTCATTTACACAATTAGAAAGGAACAGCAAGCGCAGAAGGGGGGGGGGGGGCAGGAGCAAAAAAAAAGGAGAATAAATGCAGACAATCTAAGTGTGAGATGCAGCCCCCCCCCCATAATAACACAGACAGAGAATCAGATCAGCACCACCATTCTCCCATGTTCCTTACACTGCTTATCGCCCTCACTAATTACATTTGTACCGTTTGGCTCGTACCACGGCAAACGCGGGGAGCAGCGTTTCTCAGAATTAGCAGAGTATTCGTGTTAAAGCCATTCGACACGTGACAGCTCCCCCCCCCGAATCAAAAAGAGGCTGAGTACCTCCCCCAATACCATGACATGAAGGGAGAGATGTGCAACTTTTCCTCTGGCGTTCCTACTTGCGCTAGAGGCCGAACTGTCCATAAGGCTGTATTTTTATTATAGCCTAACGGCCAGCTTTAAAAACTTTTTTTTTTTTGTTATCAACCGAAGGACATAAAACTAACAATGAATCACCTTGAAAAGATCGAAGGCATCGGCGCAAAGAGAAACATCATGTATTTAGGAAAATCAAAGCGGATGTGAGCCGATTCATTTTTTTTGGATCATCCTCAAATCTTCAGAGGATTTTCCACACCTGGTCTTAAAGGGACAGAGGCGGCCTCGGCTTTGGATGGCTGGGGCGGGTGCGGCGAGGCTGGACTCAGATGCCTGCTCTGTCCTTTTTTAGCACAATGCTAATGCTAACTTACAAGCATAAATATGATCTTTTAAAAAAAAAAAAAAAAAACTAACAAAAGAAGCGGGGAAAAAATCCTGCAGAGTGACAGACACCTGAACACTGCTTTCATCCAAGATTCATTACGATTCATTCCAGGCCCTTCCAAAACCCAAAAGGACATCGCTACGATCGGCCTTTGAAGGCCATCTTCAGAGATCCAGGTGGTCTCCCCCGCCTGCAGCCCTCCCCACCCCCGTATTATTTCCAGAGGTTACCGTGACGCACAGTCAATGACCCATTTTGATTTCATCGATTCCAATTAAGCGGCAGGGGGAAGTAAAAATGCGATGTGTTTACGGGTGGCACCTCTGGGCACTGCGGTGCCAGGCACGCCAGGCAGAGAGCTCGCGAAGACCAGCCGAGGACCAAATCTCCTCAAAAGTAGATATCGACCACATTTAAATAACAACACCAGCTCTGAAAAACAAAACCACTTAAACCCAGAATAAAAGGAATCCAAAACAATCTATGGGACCATTCAGGGACTCTCTCTCTCTCTCTCTCTCACTCTCCTGTTTTCCTTGTGATCCGTTCATCTCACTTGCTATTTTTACACACACACAAATATACGTCATCCCTTTCTCTCTCTTCTTCCAAAAATATAACCAGTAATGATGTGCAGAACAGGCAGAAGCTCGCGTACGCGGCCTATGGCCACAGGAAGACAGAGCAGACACCCCGTCATTCGCTTATGGCGACCCGGAAACGCACTTTGACCATAAGTCACTGCTGAGGAACGGAGACTCTGTTCCCCCTGCACACCGGCAGCCGAGCGGACAAAGCAGCAGGCGAACAGAGTCCGGGGCCCATTTGGCAATTATCGCTCAGCCCTGAATGCTATGAATAGTTCACAGTGTCTGCTAAACCCCCCCACCCCAAAAAACATTTCTTCCCAGGGCAGAATTGACTTCAGGAAAGAAAGTGCATTAGCAGATTGTTACAGAAACACACACTGCAACATGGTAGGAAAATATCTTTCCATTCATAAGGAACGAGAAAAAGGTTTAGGGTTAGGGTTACGTTTAGGGTTAGAGTTAGGTTTAGGGTTAAATACTTGGTTAAACCCAGTGCTTCAGAACTAGCACAAGCTATGAGCTAAGCCAATCAGAAACAGCCATCTTAAATGATTTAATAAGAATGCCGCATTATCATTAAGATCACCTACAGAAATAGTTTGCATATCTTATTTCATACACAGACACTTAAACCAACTGCAGCCTCGAATTTTACTTGAGTAAAAGTTTAAGCGTATAACTTCAGGTCACAAGTATAGTTTCCTAACCACTACTCCACCTAATGTTAGAACAGTGAAAGTGCATTCAAGGAAATGGGATCTGTAGATTTAACTACTTTATCCTGATGCGTTTCTTCTAGAAATAGACGACACGCCGTGACAGGGCTCAAAATTAACCTCTTAATTCCATTCTGTCGAAATCAAAGCGGGCAGAAGTAACACCTGCATGGCGGCAGCAACAAGCATGGCGGCTTAGAGGGACGCGAGCGTGAGACACATTCACAGACACTGGCGCGTGGGTCACATGACACTGGCATTTTCACAACAACTGCACACATCCGGTTACATAAATCAGAAACAAACCGGTTATCAGCCAAGATGAATTGTGATGTAAATTATTCACCAGACACCAGCTCATGTGCATTCGAATACAGAACTGGGCGTCTAACAGAAGGAAGAGACACCCCCCTCCCCACAAATAACTGCTGAATGGGCACCAGTAATAGCGCCTAATGATCTCTGACAACCACGGGAGAAATTATTAATATCTGTGATGTCTGACAGATAACCACCAATATCCAGCATTCCAGAAGCAGCCCGATTACCCAACAATGAACCTGACAGGGGTGCTGGAAAGCACGGCGTCCCTTTCTGTCTGAGGGGCATGCCCCTGACACAGCACAAGCATGGTGGGAGGGTGCCCGGAAGGTCGCCAGTTCAAATCCCTCCATTTGACACAGCGACATCACAGGGTGAGGCCCTTAATCCTAACTGACTGGCCCTGTTCTCTCAAAAAAAAAAGGGCACATTGTTTTGGATAAAAGTGTCAAATAAATAAATTTCAAATAATAAAATACATAAAGTACACCTAGAAAGAAAAAAAAAAATTTCTTATATGAAAAACCAGAATGAGAAAACAAGAAAAGAAAACTGCAGCACTGATGTGGCCAGAGGTGAAGCAGCGTCTAGTAATGCGATGAGGCTGCGGTGATGCAGATGCAGGCTGGTACGTCTGCGCGCCCCAGAGCTCATTCCACAGACCCACCTGGACGCACCTTTCCGGAAGCCTACCCAGCCCGCCAGCCGTTCCGGGGCGCGATCCTGAAAGCACCGCGCGAAAACCAGGCCTCAGCTTAAAAAAAAAAACACAGCAAAAAAAAACTGCTTTGCGATTTAAAACAGTAAGCAGCGCCGGGAAAGCAGAGGAGGCGCGCTTCCGCTAACGGGGCAGGGAGCCCCCCAGCTGAGGCGTCCTCCTATGTGAGGAGTCGACTCAACGAGGAGCAACAGAAGCTCCGGGAGGTTTAAAAAAATAAAAATAAAAAACAAAAGCGCAGAGAATATTTCAGATTCCCGGGGGAAGAGAGAGGAGGGAGGGAGGGTTCTGGACCACCACGCCGGATAAGCCCTCGTTAGTGTATATGACGTGTTTGGGCAGAGGGGGCTGCTGGTATGGGGGGGGGGGCCAAGAGAGAAGCGGACCGTCGATTGCAGCAAGATCAGAGATGTGCTCTTATAAGCGACGCTACGGTTCACCTGCTGCCACTCAATTTCACAAGTTAAACAGAGAGCGCTGCCGCACACGCACCGCCAGAGCTGCCACTCGCCGCCGCGTCCCCCACCTCCTCCTGGCATCAGCACCCTTGATCGGCTTCCCTGACACGCCGACCACAGCCACGAGGTTCCCCTTCATCCCCAGATATGCCTACATTTCCCGTCCGCAGCCAACCGGACGGTACCTCCAAGTGTTTCAAATAGGCAAATGTGCTACACTGTTTAAATTAAAAATAAATAAATAAATAAATAAGTAAATAAAACATAAGCAGCATTTCGCACCCGTGCGATGCCAGGCTAACCTCCGGCATGCATTTTTACACGCGACAACCCCCCCTCCCCCCCCCCGTTGCCATTCTGCTGCTGGTCCACCCATGTACCTGCCAAATAACGTTATAATGAGTTAAAGCCATCGCCTCTGTCAGCAATCACAAGGGAGAAACAGGCACAGGTCATAAGGCTCTCTCTCTCTCTCTCACTCACACACACACACACACACACACACACACGTAGGTAAGGAAGCTGAAATCACTACGAGAAGCATGAGAACATTGCGGTTCTCGCTCGGCTGATGAACCCCGCAGGCCATCGCCAATCCACTAGCGAGTAACACCATAAATAAGAGAGAGACATAAACAGCCACACAGACAGCAGACAGAATGACCTCCTGCGGAGGTTAAGCTGCAGTCGCCTTCACACACCTCTCCCCCGTAGCCGAGCCCAGGTGCCAGGCTGCCTAGCCGAATAATATTAAAATTATAGGGCCAGGTATTTTCATTTAAAAGAAAAATTGATGTCTATGAAAAGCATCCTTCTGCGGTTTGCACAGCTAAATTCAATCAGTTGTGGACAGCTGTGCGCACAGGTACTGCCTGTCACCCTCAACCTCCCATCACATTCCGCTCATCAAAGATCAACGCTTATAGAAACGCGCTTAAATTCTTTTGAAAAAATCAAATTTTGTTTTAAACCACTTCTGAGTTTGTGCAGTTACAAGGTTTTTTTTTTTTTTTTACGTTATCGGACACTACGAAAACACGCCCGACAGATCATGCCTGAGACAGTGAGACAGTACACAAACACAAGAGCACAACATTTTGGCAAAGCTAAATCAAGAGGTTTCAGCATCCGGCCTTTATTTAAATCTGCAACAATTAAAAATTACAACACATGAGCTGAGTGGAAACAAAATTTCTTTTGTATGATCTACACACACCTTTTGTGTTGACCTAAAACTGCGAGGAGAACCGAGATCTACTTCTCCAATAAGAGTTTTCCAACAAGTGTTTCCTGTTAGTATCAGCTAAAGGCAAATAGGGCCTCGAGAGAGGACATGTCAACTGAGTGACATGTCAGGCATGGGTAGACGACCTAAAATAACCACCTGTTTACTATAACCTGTTTATTTGTCAATTTTAAAAATATGTCTTGTCATTTTCTCCATGTCCAACATAACCTTTTAATAAATGTCCAGCATGACTCAAAAATGATTTTTTTTTAATGATAATTTTTCAAATTCAAACACCTGCATTTGTCACAAATTTATTAAACTGAAAAACATTAAAGAGCATATCTGAGTTTTAAATGACACATTTAAAAACATTCTGATCAAAATAGGAAATAGCCTAGATGCCAAATTCAATGTCAATATAACAGCACAAGGGGGGGGAAAAAAAAATCACATTTAGCAACACAATTGCAGACAAAATTGCATTCAATTGTTCAAAAGCTTTAAAGTACAAAGAAAAAAGCATCATTCATATTTAGAGGATTTGTGCTTCATCAATACATTAAATCTGGAAGTGCACATGTATCCACCACAGCATTTGCTTTAATTTAATTTAATAGTATAATATCAAATGTCAGAAACCCGGCAAGAGAATAAATGTGATCTACATGCGATCTGTCCACACATGAAAACAGTCACATCATCACAGGCAGCCGTTTATTAAAAATATCATCTAAACGTGTGGACATATCTAGCCCATTATTTCAGCAGTTTCGATTTTCTCAGTTAAATAGCTCAAGGAAGGTTTTTTTAAAGGTACGCTGTGCTGACATAACATGGCGTTGCTGCTGTAAAAGGGTCTTGAATAGCCTTTGAAATAAATATCAACGTTTGAAGAAAGTAAGGCTTTATAACAACTGCCCCCCTCCCCAAAGCTAGGCTGTAAGGTGGGGGGCAGCTTTTAATACCGGTTTATTGAAAGGTTTCGAGTAAGTACATATTAGGGGTGGAGAGGGTGGGGGGGGCGGTAAATTAATATGTTCCAGTAAACTGCTCTATCAGTGCTGGTAAGCTCTCTGGGCAGTAAAAGCTAAAATTTAATGCCAAACACATTCTTCACGCAGAGTAAAACTGACAAGTGTCTCGAACCATTATTACACAACAGTCTCAGAGAATGTCATATCTACCCAGTTTTAAATACACACGAAGGCACTCTCCAACACAAAGCCTTGTATCACCATTTTGACATCCTAGGGCAGTCTAATAATAAAAAAAAAATCATCCCATAACTAAAAGCAGTGGCGGTGAAAAAGCGTGTAGGATACAATTTCAAGCTTAGCTAAAGGGAGGGGCTAAAAAAAAGCCACTTTTGAAAGCAATTAAGTGGCGCTTTAAGCACACTGGAGAAGTGAAGGACTTGGTAAGGAAAGGGTTAATGGAGATAAGGCAGCTGCAGGAACGCGGTACGAAAGCCATGAGTTGGAAAGCATAATTGCTTATTTGCGTCAACAGTGTGTGTTGCTGTGTTAATGACATTACTTATAATGTCACTGCGCAACTCTAATGGAAACAATCGAATACGTGACAGTGGCCCTTTAAAAAACACGTTAATCACAGGCAGGCACAAACAGACATCCAAAAATACATACATGCATATATAAAATCAATAACGAGAAACATACCGTCTTTGAGTCTAATTCGTGGTGTGGCTGAGCTAAGACTTTATCTACACTGGCAGCATCCGCAAACGTAACGAACCCAAATCCCCTAGAAAAAGAGAGACAAAATTAAGTCAGAGCGAATAGAGGACAGAATAATTACGACACATATATCTTGCTAAATATCATGGGGGAAAAAAAGACAAAAAATATAATAGCGCAGGAGAAAGACATGCATGTAAAACTAAGACGTCGATACAACGGTACTTGGCGACTGCTTAGGAAAAAAAATAACGCTGCCTTTTAACACGCCCTCAGCCGTATACAAAAGGTTACTTTTTAAACAGTTACAATATTTATCAACGACCGAGGGAAACATGGATCGGCACTTTGAAACATTTGTAATTTT
Organism: Mormyrus hasselquistii; assembly: GCA_026779605.1. Lineage (NCBI taxonomy): Eukaryota > Metazoa > Chordata > Actinopteri > Osteoglossiformes > Mormyridae > Mormyrus > Mormyrus hasselquistii. The sequence continues at coordinate 1,688,759 of JAODKE010000107.1, read as the reverse complement.
GTTTGCTTAAAATAAACCCCGCACTGTTGGCGAGGTAGAGCAGAAAGAATCCGCCTGAAGTCCCAAGTCAATGTCAAATTGTATCACCTTTGCAAAGCGCCGATTTAATTGCGGACAACGCACAACTCATGTGTAAAATAAAAGTATTGGATCGCCACCGTCCGCGGTGCTGGCCAATAGGAGGGAAAAGTGCATCTGTCATTGTGTGAATTTAAAGTAAAGTGAAAAACGAGCACCCCAGAAAACACGTCCCTTTTTTACCTGGATCGCTTGGTCGTGGGATCCCGCATCACCATGCATTCTCTGATCTCCCCGAATTTACTGAAATAGTCTCTAAGGCTGTCTGCAAACGAAACAAGAGGGACATTTTTTTTCTTAGTAAGCAGTTTCTTTTTTTTTTTCCACTGAACAAGTGCTGTTTCCTCGATTTAAAAACAAGAGGAAAAGAAGAAAAGAGACGACGGCCGATGTGCACAGGGGTCGAATAGAGGACTCTAAATGAGTGGAAATTTAAAATAAGACACGGGCATATCCCGCAAGGGCAATGCACACGCAGCACAGCGCGACTGGCACAGGCGGACTGGCTCGGCTGCAACAACAACACAACAAGACAACTAAACAACAAAGGCGGCCGCTCGGGCACGGACGGGAAAATCTCTCACCTGGTGAAGTCTGCCAGCTGAGGCCACCGATAAACATTTTACTGTAAGGGGAAAACACGGCACAAGTGAGTCCAGATGTCAGATCGGCCATTTTGACGTGCAGCTAACTACTTAGCTAGCTACAAAAAAAGAAAAACAGCGAGCTAAACGAGAGGCAAGGACAGCAGCGAGAGAGCTGTTACAGCTAGCCCAGAAAGCTATCCTGGAAAAAAGAAGGGGGGAGGCCCCGTTTGCAAATATGATAAAACAAAGGTGTAGTTAACTCACTGCGTCCAGGAGACACACATTTGCTTGTGCACAGGCGAGGACAAATTTGTGTCTGAATAATGTAGCCTCAACAAAATAATTAAGGCAAAAAGTGTCGCTATAATTAGCTCCCTTACCCCGGGTCGTGTTGTGAATCATTCGGGCTTCCAGATGTGGCTTGGCTTCCGTCTCCCTCCATAGCTAACCCAACTATAGCCAGTAACTAACAAACACACACAGACGCGGCAAAAGCTACACGAAGCCCCGCTAAGAGAATATTACTGAGCCGGGAATGCGATCGTCACACGTGGGATCAGCTCAGCCTGGCTCCCTCCCCCCTCCCTAGACCCACATGGGGCGGAGCAAGGGCTCGTCGCCTAACCATTTCGATTGACGTCAGCGCGTCGGCCCCGCCCACATTCAGCTGAAACGCCGGTTCTGATGACTTTTTTTTTCTCTCCCTCCCGTGAGAAGCGACGCGAGGAAACCATTACATCATTGATATCGCGGCGCGCAGCGAGCGTGCGTTAATCCTCCGTTTAAGAGCAAGATGTCTTCGAAGGTATAGCGCGAAAAGGCGTCCGGGGGACAGTCGGTGACTTCAGATATAGCCCCTGCGATCCAATGAGGTCACATTCCCTAAATAGAACAGAAAATAAAAATTATTCATCTCCAGCCAAGTCAGCATGTGATGCTATCATACAGACACGGTCGGATATTAATAACTAATGTCAATGTAAAAACAGCGACAAACACGAAAGACACAATCCATTCATAAGTCTGTTACGACAACAAAATAAAATGATTAAAGGAGAAAAAAGGCATATATTCCTCCTTCCGATTCATGTACTGAAGACAAGGCTAGATATGCTTGAGGGCTACCTTTACTGTCATTAACCCTAAACATAAGAATAAATAAAAACCTTCTATTGTAATGATGCGAAAGTCATGTACAGTTATTAGTGATTGCTCGCAATTAATTTAATTTGTGACATATTACATTCTGTGTTGTTTTTGTGTAACAGTATGCAATCATATGCAAAGTGCTGTGCTCCTATAAAAACCATGCCGTTTAAAATGAACCACTTCCAATTTCTCTTTCTGACAACGGGTATGTAATACATCTTACGCGCACAGATGCTTGCTGCGGTCAGCAACAGAAAAGCCTGATCCATGCACACGTGCCGTTCTGCCACAAACCAGGCCACAGAGGCAGCAGCAGCTTTGCAAAGGCAGAACACAGCATGCCTGGCAAAGCTCAAGAAATATTGTGCTGGAGAAAGAGAGACAATAAGGCTTCGAGATAATACTGGACCTTTTTGTCACACATTAAGGCAAAAACAAGAATTTGATTATTTAGAAAAAAAGATTCATCCGTATTTTGTGGCTAGTTCAAGTCCTGTGAAGTAATTATATTATTTGTACTGCATTTTCCAGCTCCAAAACGCTGTCAGTGACGAGACAGTGAACCCTGAAAAAGACTCATTAAAGAGCATTGTTTCTTTAATGCATGCTATTGCCTTTCAGTCCTTACAAAATGGGCTGTTCCGTACACAGCAATTTGAATGGGGGGAGAAAACAGAACATCTGCAATCTGTGACTTAGCGCAGGTGTATCAGAGGGAACAAGACAGAAAGCGACCGAGTAAAGGAGATTGTACTGCACGTGATAATTTTCAAAATTATTTCATGCGCTGAGCTCGCGGTACTTGACCTTCTGTGGAGTGTTCATCTTATACAGGAATTACTTAAAAACTGCGTAGGGGTGTTCTGATGCATAGAAGACCAGTCCCCGGGTCTGCTTTTTTTAATGAGACTTGTGAAAATACAGTGCTGTGCAAAAGTCTCAGACAGCCAAAGAAAATTATTTTTAAATGATCTTCATGTTGGTGTAAAACTATGATATTATGCCTGTCAAAGTGTGTCAGCTTAGCCATTTCAGAACCTCTGGTAAAATCGCACCAGTATTTGCAGCAACCATCCAGTACGCCAGTGTATTTTTTGATTCCACCACTAGCACACCTTGTTTGGATAATCAATACATCACTGAGTTATTTAACTAATTAAGTTAATTAGCTAAGAGAGTTGGTGATGAAATTTGACAAATACATGGAACGGCTGGGGTGCCCCTGAGGAGAGGTTTGGAATCCAAAGCGGTGTTCATCTAGCATTGCAAGAAGATATCAGTAACTTTTTGGAGAACAGAAGAAATTCTTGTTTATTTTTATCGTGTTGCTCTCAATTTGCATATGTTCTAATGTTACATTGTTTTTTTTCCTGAACAAATATACCATTACTACCAAGATAAATAGATTTAAACATTTTCTTTGACTGTTTAAGACTTTCACACTGTGCTTTTTTCTTTCTTTTTTCCCACAGATGCACCCTTAGATGTAACACAACAGTTTATTCCCACAAAGTACACAATAGCAATCAATAGCAACGTGCAGTGCGAATTAAGAAATGCCTGATCTAGACTTTGTCCAGGAGTGTCTATTATGAATGTATGTTTAATATAAAGTAAATATAGATGCACAGACGTGCCTGCATCAGGTACAGCTTTTGTATGGCATTCACAAACTATGTGTCATCCATTTTTCATAGCAAGATCAAAATGACATGACGTCCAACAAAGAGTTCAAACAATCGAAAAGTCAGATTCTCCATATATGCAGATTCGGCCTCCCACAGTGTCGGGGCTCCTTCAGAATGACATTCCCTAAAATGTAGCCAGAATCCGTGGCATTTTAACCAGTATCAGCTGCTTAAATCGTCCCAGTACGTCACTGTATGCTTCCAAACTGTAAAGGCAACCTGAAATGAATGTAAAACCGAGGTCGCAGTCCACGGCACATGCAAATGTACTTAGTCCGTTCGGTTTAATCATTGAACGTAGCAGAGTTCCGCAACTCACTTCCAGAACTTATGCCCCTCAGTATAACAGCTTAATTACAACTCGCTTTGACGTCAGTAGTCTGTACTGCTTCACACTCACTAAACCTTCACAGGGAATAGATTTTCACACTTAGGTCTACTAAGTGTTAAAATGATGTTTGACAGAGATATGGGACTGGGCGGATTGGGTGTTGGATTGGGGCAGTAGCTAATACCGCGTATGATTGAGCTGATCATCTTCACACACACACGCACACACACACACGGTCCTGCCTGTAGTCAGGGTGTCGTTCGTTTAACCCACTCTGACGTGAAAGCCTCCTGCAGCCGCCTGGTTTTCACTAATAATGGCGCATACTGGCCGTAGTTCATTAAGATTAACCAAACGCAGATAACCATTTTTTTCACAGGGTTTCCCGAAACAAGCTCTTAAAATGTAATGTTTGAATGATGTTGTCAGGAAAAAAGTTTCTTGAGCTAGTTTATTTATTTTATTTAACAGAAATAAACTGAGTAAAAAATTAGTATTCAGCTGAAAATTAATGCACAATTTATAAAACTAGCTAATGGAATTACAATTAAATCTCAGCAGAACACATTAAGCAGTTCGCTATGTGCCCAAGTTCTGCCAATCTAAACCTTAATATGTTTACAAAATAATCTGTAATGTGTTTTGCTTAGCTTGATTCATAAGAAACAAGTGGTAATACGTGTAAGATTGAAGTTAAAATTTGTTTCGGATCTATTTTTTCATGTTTCTGAAGCTTATGTAACGTCAGTAACAATTAACGTTGTGCTTGGAGAATTGAATAGTCCAGATTTTGATCTCTTGCTTCTCGGAAAGAAAAAAATCATTTTCAAAGGTTAACGTATGAGATTTAAAAACTCTAGTTAGTCACCTACAATAAAACTGGTTTTACCTGAGGACGGGAAAGTAGCAAGGAAAATTACGATGAGTGTCCTTTTAAACGTCACAACAGTTCTTATCTAAAAGTCAATTGAAATAAATTGATATTGTGCAAGTACATTCATTACTGGGAAGAGTGTGATTTGAAGGGGCTTTTCATTCGCCTGAAATTACCCAGTCATTTCATGATAAAGAAATTGCATTAACTAGTAATAAGTTAGGACATGTAAACACATCGGTTTTCACTAGGAAACCGTGCAGCTCCATCGCTTCAAAACAGATGTGTGAAAATCAGTGAAGTAGCTTTTCAAGCTACCGCTAAAAAAAACTGTCATTTTCTCTCGACTAAACCAACGGATCGCGCCTGTCAACTGACAACTATGTCATGTTAAACAATTGTAAAATAGCACATAGTTTTTTTTCGAATTCGTCCCGTAGACGCAAAATGATATAAAAAAAAAATTGTTATGTATAAAAATGACATTTAGCGAATAGACAATGCAGCATTATTGAGAAACAGAAAGCAAAGGATTGGAAGATCCTATTACAAGCTCTAAATATGCATACTCATTACTCAGTAACCGGCAGAAGCGGGCCTGCTTTTCCATTAAATCTGAAAGTGAGAGCTCAATTAAGGGGAGCAGCTCAGTGGATTCGGAGTCATGCTACAGTGATTGCTGTTTATTTCCTCTCTCGTTCCGAGCTTCACGGCTCGAAAGGCGGCTTACCGTTCCCCCTCTCGCCAACCCTCCCTGTTTGCTTTTCATTTTTTTTGCCCCCACCCTTAAGAAAGAAATCCTCCAGACAGCAGTTAAGTTTTAAAAAATACTGGAGGGGCCACATCAAGGCAAGGACTAAGGTAAGTTGACATGACTGGCAGGTGAATACTGCTGTTTCACCTCACTGAGTAGCTCTTAGGAAACTGCAGCAGTCACGATATATATATATATATATATA
>JAODKE010000107.1:1666386-1677000 GCA_026779605.1 Mormyrus hasselquistii | reverse complement strand
CGAACTACAGCCCACCCCCCCCCCCCCCCCTTTAGATATTGAGAGATTTGGAAACAAACCAAAAGAATTATCTGTACTTGGCAGCTTCTAATTTGAGCAGATTTATTTGTCAATGAAAGAAAAAAACACAGTGCATGGTGTGCCTTCTTCAGCCTACTATTTAATGTTTTGTTTTGGCTGCGGCATGACGTGCCGCGGATTTTATTTTTTCAGCCCAGTGAGAGACTGAAGGCGAAGATCGCCCCCCGTTTCACCACGGGCCAGCAGCAGAAAACTACATAAAATACGTTTCATTGTAATGAACTCCCAGAGGACCGGATGCCTCTTCATTCATAAGCTGAGGGCGAGAATCTCACGCCTACATTTTATTTCTTTGTATTTTGAAGTTGCATGCAGCATAGATGGATGGCGTCCCTGGAACGTTCAGCTTTTTTTACATGAGTAAATGTTTCTGATGATATCCATCCCCTCCCAAACCATCACAATATCACAGCTCGGATATAAGTGACAAAATGAGAGAATATAGAGGCGTTATCCATATGGCTGCGACCACAGAGTCATTTTTCGCAGTGCGTAATGAAGGTGCCCTTTGGCGGGAGTGTTTCATCGGTCCCGACTGAACTTGTCCTTATAATAAAAGCATTTCGATGACAGACGAATTACCCAGAACTACAATGGCTGTTTCAAAACTACAGTTTAATATGCATACTCAAAAGCGACATCTCTTACCATCGCAGGACCTAGTAAATCCAGAACCAGCCCTGCTTTGATTTGGGTTCTTGTAAAATCGCGGGTTCCGTCTTATTTGCGGTTCCAAACTCCCGGTTCTATTTCTTCCTGTGAACTGTTCTGCGCTGTTTGGTCAAAGCATCTACGTGCAAAGAACCCACATCATACAGGAATAAAATATTTAAAATCCGATAAATACGCTCATTCATCTGGCAATTTTGATTTAAAAATGTTTTGGGGGAGAAATATTTCAACAGCAACATGGTATGAAAGGAATCTGAGATAAAAACGTGCTGTTACCCGAAATGCAATTTGGGGGTTCACTGGAGTGCAGTAGCGCGAGTGTGGAGGAGATAACGCGACACGTCAAAGACTCAGGGCAACACGTGTGAATTATCGTTAATCACCATTCAAATATATATAATAATCGCCAAGGATTGGAGTTTCTATCGATCTATCGATGTTAGTCTGAGGTCAGTGCAATAACCGAATCTGTCCTGTAACTACTAACAACTGGTTCCCTTGGATACAACGTACCTTCTGTCATCTGGTTACATCTCTTGTCATTACCATTGACCTTGGTTTACTAAGTGATCTGGTGTATTTTTTTTTAATGCAGCTCCAGGGAACGGCCATTAGGATTTGCTCGGGAGTAAAATGGACTGTATTTTGGGGAACAAAAAATGGGAAGGTTTAACACAGCTTTGGCTTTATTGATGTGCAAAATCTAGCTCTAAAAACCTTCAAAAAAATACCAGTTTATACCCTAATACAACTATTGGCATCGCTGCAATAAAATTGTTATAATATTATGAAGTATCAAGTATTGAATCATCAAAACAACAAAGAAATTAATCATGTCAACAATACTTATTAAACAAGTTTTCATATTAAAAATATAAATAATTTCTATATATAGTACAAACCAATAGTTACAGGGTGAAGTAACACTGGTGAAATATACACGAAATAGTATCAACATATGACAGACACGGTTATTTAAAAGAGCCTGCAAGTATTAAAACACGTTGCCTCATTTATGTCGCTTTACTAAAATCGATGGGACGTTGAAAAAACTGCGTTAAATCTTTGTTATAAAGATGCATCTAGTCAAACACTCCCAACAAATCATTTCTTTACGTTATTTTTCTGCTATATGTGAAATCTAAGCCTCAGGCGCCATCTGGTGTCTAAATTAAGCAGATACACGTCTGTTTTCAGAGGTTCAATATTGCCTGAGAAATGTTGCTTTCATTCGCTTGTTTTTGATCATTCATCATGACACATTCTTCACGTTTGCCACTAAATCCTGAACTGCATTTCTCTGAGAATAATACTATTTTTCTGGTATATAAGGTAGGATCTATAAAGGATTAGGGTGTTCATATTAGTAGGGCATACGTCTTCAAATGTATCCATCCATAAATCCATCCATCATCTAACGCTTATCCGGGTTAGGGTCGTCGGGAGCCTGGGACCTCTAAATATGTGCTTTTATGTATTGCTTTGTATTATCAAATATTATACTGCGTGATACGATTATAATTTATTTTATTTCTAAATATAAGATTGATGAGAGTAAATTTTGACTGAAAAACTGAATAACTATAATTTACAACACTGTGCTCAGTGTTATAAATTATAGTTATTCAGGCGTATTATAAAAAAAACAACCTGCAACGAAAAGCAATACATTAAAACTTCAACGTGACAGTCGTTCACTGAGATATAAATAACAGAAATGAGGGGGGATTTATCATGGGTCTGCAGGTATGAGTGCATGGCGTCATCAAACAGCTGAGAAGTGTAAATGCCTTTTACCTCTGCGTCAATTCTGTTAATAACAAACCGATTAACAGGTCACTTGCACTTCCGACTATTTGATGTCTGACTCGTCTCTCCCGCGTTCTCCCTTACTTGCCTTGCCGTTTCGCCGTACCGCTATAAGCAGGCTCGCTCGTTTTTATGCCAATCTCTGGTTATATTCTCGATCTACTCCAAGTATATTCCGGCATATACTTCCTTATTTTGCGGAACAATGCCTAACTAGTAAACTAAGTGCCACCTAGCTGACGCCGTGTGGATCGAAGCACACAGGCTATCAATAGACCGAAAGGTAGAATATTCTTTTTATTAAATTCATCAGTCCAGATGCTCTTGGTTCTCATTGGCAGACTTACATGCATGGAAAGGAGGCCGTATTGCTGCATAATATGGACAAAAAAAAGAATCCCGTATTGTATTAGGAGTCTTTTCTGAAGTTTGGGTAATGTGTCTGGGCAGTTGTGTATAATCTCTCTTTACAGGACGACGATATTTCTCAAGATAAGCATCTTGACATGTAAATTGGTTAGCCAATAAGCTTTGCTTTATTGTTTTTGCAAAATGTTTTAACGGTTTTACACAATATACTTATTCAGTTAGTGTGAATTTTACTTATATAATGGGGACGAAAATTTGAATCTGTAGTCAAATGATTAAGACACAACTCCATGTATTTTTTTTTTAAATCTGCTTTTCTAAATCCTGGTTTAATCCTGGTTCTGGTGACAGAAGGCTACGCTGAGCTGCAGGTTGTTTTCAGGTTAAAAATTTGTACGATAGCAGTACACAAGAACAAAGTGAAGCAGGAGACACTGGGAACCACCGGAAACCAGTCAGGTAAAGGGCAGAAGCGACTTTATGATGCTGGAGAAGACCGTTAAATTATCCAACAGTTTCTCATGAATCTGAGGATGACATCAAGTGACCTTGGAATAGGAATGGGAAACATTAAGTGCAGGTGTGAGGTGCCCTGCTAAGGCAGCTTGTATCAGGCTCCTAAAAACAGTCCCATAAAGCAAGGAAGAAGCCCTTCATTAATGAGAAACAGGGAAGTGCCTGGCTGGAGTTTGCAAAAAAAAAAAAAAAAACAATGTATGTTTTACACAGGCAATAAACTCGTAAACTGAGGAATGAGAGAAACTGGAAATGTCGCTTTGGTCTCTTAATTTTTTCCAGAGCTGTACCTATGACCCATTTCATCAATCCATCCATCCATCCATCCATCATCTGTAAATGTTTGTCCTATTCAGAGTCGCGGGAGGTCCAGATGCAAGGCAGGGAACAATCCAGGATGGGGCACCAACCCATTGCAGGGCACACTCACACCCCATTCACTCACACACCATTCACTCACGCACCAGTCACTCACGCACCAGTCACTCACACCCCATTCACTCACGCACCAGTCACTCACGCACCAGTCACTCACACCCCATTCACTCACGCACCAGTCACTCACGCACCAGTCACTCACACCCCAGTCACTCACACACCATTCACTCACGCACCAGTCACTCACGCACCAGTCACTCACACACCAGTCACTCACACACACCATTCAGTCACTTACACACCATTCACTCATACCTGCACATCTGAACCATTTCAAATAATATATGTAACGAAAGTTTTTTGATGTCTCGTGGTAAATTAGTTTATTCTGTAATTATCCAAATTAAAGTAGGCTGATGTTGATCAGTTTGCCGCAGAAAGGAAACTGGAGCCAGTCGATACGCATGCAGGCATCTGGAAGGTTGTTGGAAAGCAGACTCACAGGAGCCTGATCCAGCTGTACCCGCCCTACTGCTGGAATTTGAGTTTTTTTGAACTGGCATGTTATTTACAGCAGGCACATGGTCAGGTAGAAATGAGCGGCACCCGCAACTCCGTTCTGCCAAACCTGCGGAGACTCACCCTACCTCCTGGCAGTACAGAGAGGGACGTCTGTAGGGATGCCGGACCCCCTCACGGAATTTACTTCTGGCTTCAGGCCCGATTTAGAGTAACGATAAATGAAATTGTCCCGCAAAAAGAGAGAAAAACAAAGGTGTTGCATAAGAATGCCACATCGCTAGCTTATAACCTCACAGCAACACAGGTCTATGTGTTTAATGTGTGACTGACGTATTTTTCATCCTAACGGTACCGAAAAGTTTCGGCATGCAATGTCATATGGTCAAAATTGCGATTCATAGTAATGCCTTAAAGGCCCGTTAAGGGGCATTCTTGGGTATATTGTTTGCATGAACATGTGGATTTTCGACAGAAAAAAGGGACTATGTTACCTACATGGAGAATATAGAGTTACTGGGTAAGTGTCAGGTTCTCTTTGATGAAGCGGATGTGCGAGGTGGCCCGCTTCCGACTGGCAGGTTTCCTCTTTGATGGTATTTAATCAAAGACAAACGACGGGCAGCAGCTGCAGCCTGAAACATCGGCCGTCAAGTATCCCATTCATACTAACTCGAGCAGCGGTTCTTAACACTTCAGAATCACACAAGAAGAAACCGCGCGCCAAACGGGCTCGCAAAAATGACTCGGGCCTTGTCCACAGATGCACAGGTATTTTTTTAGAACGTAGCCTGTGTTCAGCGCTTTTGTCCACATGCAAGTGGCGTTTTCGGTCACTGGAAATGGAGCTTCTGCAGAACTCCATCCATGGTGAAGAACTCCGTTTTCTGCGTCGATGTGTAGACAGTAAGAATGGAGTTCTTGGCTTGTCATGTCAGAGCGTGCGGTGTTATCCGCTCCGACATGAGAGTGCGCACCGTTCTCCGTTTACATTAGGCGAGATTGCTTCTGACAGCAAGGTTTTAGCATTTCCATGTGGATGGAGATTTTTCAAAAACAATGTTTGTTTTTTTTGTTTATACAAGGAAAAACACCATTTTAAAAATACACCTGTGTACGTTGTGCCTCAGTTTGCCAAATTTCCCCCCACAAAAGTAACACGTTTCAGTAAAATGCAGATAAAACACGCATCTTTTACCACGTCTCTCTCGTCAACATAAAAACTGAAATGTATGTATGCGGAACGATTTGCCTAACATGTGGCTGTTAAAAATCGTTATAATTACCATACAAATCTCCCCATCCCTTCAAAGAGCGACAGGATTTAAAATTTAGACAAGATCAAACCAGTAAAGAAACACCTAGTTCAACCAGAATACAGTAATCGGTTCCTGTTTTTTAAAAAGGTGTCAGGATACAGCAATTTAAGCTCCCGTTTCCAGTATCGCTTGCATTAAAAATGCAAGGGCAGAGAATAAAAAAAGAAAAACCATTGAAAGCCCTTCTGACTGTTCCTTTCATAGAGAAAAATGAGAACCTTTTTTTTTTTTTTAAATAATTTTATTTTGCTTTTTTTTATAGATCTTTACAGCCAAGAATCAAACCTTCCATGAGCCTAGCAGACTGACCTGTACATGTTGATGCTTTGGGCAGGATTGCTAACACACACACAGTTTAAATAATCCAATGATCAATTACCTAGCTAAGCAAACACTTCAAACCAGTCTCAACAGAGAACATTGAATGGGACGGGGGCGTACAATTATGTTCCCTTTGCGTTTCCTATTATCTTCATTGTTATACAAAAGTACAGTGAAATCTTATTTACAGAGATCCACACAAGTCAGGAAGCCTGGTTTGACAAATCAAGCTCAACGGAAGCTGGGGATGAAAGGAGGCGTGGTGAGTTAAAAAAAAAAAACAAAAATTGAATATAGGAAAACATTCTGAATCAAATACGAGATCTTTGTATTTTTTTTCCCTTTCTATAAGCGGTGCAGGGCTTTGTTAATACTAGGCAGGTGTTACACATTTCATCTGGGGGTGGGGGGGGTGGGTGATTTACAAAACACTCAAGATTTCCATAACACGACTTAGCAAAAACACCCCCAAGTCAAGGCATGGGGGAGAAGGACCACCTTCCCTGTGTTCTCCTGCACTCTTAACACTAACCGAGAGGTTAAAAATTATTTGCCGTCAGAGCAGCACGTGCTTATGGTTCTACATCATGTGTGAAAGGGGGAAGCAAAACACGACCAGGAGGTCCAGCTTCATACCACCACAGAGAACTTTCAGCTTAGACAGACACAGTGAGACTTTCATATTTATATTAAAAAAAGCCCGTCTCTGAGCTGAAACCATTTCGGGATATTACTTTAAGATTTGATGCACACTAAACCACAGTCGTTATTAAAAAAGGGCAGGACCATCGGGAAGCAGATCAGGGTGTTCTTGGCTGTAAGGTCTGGCTAATGGAGACAGCCATGATCAGTTTGAATCGTGGTTGGGAAGAGAGAGAAAACAAGATTCTCGTGGGGAAGAAGCAGCACCCTGGGCTCCGCTAGAACTGGCCTGGAAGTGAATCATTTTAGCGTTTCGGAAAAACATCATAAAAACAGGTGAGAAACTCTCTTAGCAGTCACACATAACTAACAGATCTAACATGGATCAATCACACCAGACAGCGGTAATGCAAATGGTCAAGAAGATAACAGCAGCCTCAGTCACCTTAAAATCAGTAGTGTGTCGACCAGGTAAACAGTTGCAAAACTTACTAGACATCGTCATATCTAAGCAAACTCAGACAATCCACTCGAGTTTTAGCTTTACTCTGCATGACCTGGAGACGGTACTAAGGCCCGCTACGCAGGCAGTTTCCCCTGATGACGACATTTCCAATAATGCACTGCGACAGTCAGCGCCAGGTGGAGCACACGGGGAGACTGGCGGGAGTCACGGCGACGCCTCACACGCCCATTCCGGCTACTTAGCGAAGATTAAAAATTCCACCATGTTTCCCGGACAGGAAGTGACTCACTTTCAGGCAAGCAGGCTTCCAGGGATGAAAACGGGAGGCATCGACCAACAGATTCACATCCCAACAAAAAAGGGGTGGCCTCAGGGGAAGTGGTGGTGGGGGTGCACAATGACATGCAGATAACGCTGAGGAGGTGTTATGAAGCACAGCAGGTCTTTCCAAAGGATCAGCCTTAACAGAGAGCTGAAGAATTGAGGCCAGAAGTGGTCAAACGGAGGAGTGACATTCTCACACCCAGGTCTCAGTGTTAGGACAGTTCCTTCTGAATCCACGTACAGATCCATGCAGCGTTTGGTTTAGGTCCATGTGCCGAGTGAGGCTAGGAAAGACAGTCCTTGGTGCCGTGGCGATATGAAACAAGGATTTTAAAACCACGTGTGGTCGTTTTCGACATCTGGGAGAATCGGAGCTCGAATACAGTGTGAGGCAGACTGGCGATGCAGTAGCGGGCGTGTGCGGCGAACACGGTCTTTGACATCAGGCCGGTCTCAAAGGAAAAGCATTCATAGGGAAAACATCGCCAGGTCGGGGGGACGGTGGGTCTGAGGGCTTTTCAATTGAACCCGGAACCACAAAATCACAGACTCAATCCCTTTTAAGGCCACAATGTCCAACAGGAGACCGGCAGCACGATGAACCCCCCTCCCCAGTGCTGAGAGGAAACTAGAGCGCCAGTCATCCTCTTGGTTGGGGGGTGGGGGCAGAGGTGCACACCCCACAGAAGAGTGGGGGTGTGAACAAACATTGGGAGGGGTTAAAAAAAAAAAAAAAAACACAACCTTGGATATGTCATAGATGGATCTGAGATGCAGAGGTGACAGTCTGTCAGTTACAAAGGTCCTCACAAAGATGTCAGCGGCATCCGGGCGCAACCCAAAACGCCCTGGGTAACCATAGCGACGACAATGAAAGGGGGAGGAAAAAAAAAAAAAAACATCTGGATTTGCATCAGACTTTTATAGGGGGGAAATAACCTGTATGGCATGAACTATACAAATTTATACAATTACCATTGTAAGTACTGTACTAAATTCTTCATATACAGTATTGTGATTTTTCACTATACATCCACATGATATTCCACAGTCCGGTCTATACAGAAAGCCTGAGTGAAAAAATTCAGGCAGGACGGAGTTCATGAGCCTTTATTACTGGGTAGGTTTATTATTCCCCATTTACAAGAACTAGAAGCATAAGTGCTCTTTTTTATTTTTTTAAGGTGTTTTTTTTTTTTTTCAAATTTTCTTTTTTGATAGATATCAGGATAAGGAGGGAGTCAGCCTATGGCGAGGGATTTCCACCCTGGGATGGGGGCAACAGTGGTTTAAAAAAAAAAAAAAAAAAAAAAAAAAAAAAAAAAAAAAAAGGGAAAAAAAAAAAAAAAAAAAAAAAAAAAAAAGTGGCAACTGAATATTATTAGGATTCTAACAGACCAATCATAAGAAAAGAGAGAAACTAACAAATCAGATCATTTACATATATTTATATATGGCAGAAACAGTGGCATTCTTTGGATAAATAAAGGTCAGTAAAGCCCTGAAGCAACAGTGAGATCACTCTGCCAACTATGGGACCTGAACTGGTGACCTTCTGATGTTGGTTCAGTTTGCTCAGGTTCCAGTTTGTACACTCGGTCAGGGGCTCCCTTAAGTGTTCCCCATCAGCAGGACATTTCCAGAGCACAGTTTGAAGGGAAGGCTCCAAAGAACAATAGAGAGATCCTGAGCTTCTTTCAGAACTGCATCAGAACATCATGTGATTCTCTGTAGGATTGTGGTTTGGGGTTGAGGTCTCTTGTTCTCTGTCAGTATGTTAAATCTGTCTCTTGAGGACCACAGAAGTCTGTTAATTGTCTTTCAGAGTCACTTCCTTCCACATTCTTTTGAAATACCAAACAGCAGCTAAGGCCAAAAATACTCTCCCCCAACCCCCCACAAATCCCCCCCTAAATAAGCGGATGCAGTAGCCAGTATCTGCAGGCCATTTATACCAGTGCACAGGAAGTCAGGCTCCTTTTTAAGGCTCCTGGCCCAGATTCCCCCAGTGCTTGGCATTCTGGGAGAAGTTGCATTTCAGATACACCTTTGAGGTCAGTGCAACCCCTGTGTGTGGCTCAAGAAGCTGCTGCTTTCACACCATATATAACTAAAATCAAAACATGGTTAATAACTTTATATTAGTAGATGCTTTAATCCAAAGCAAAGTGAATTTGCAGTTAGTGTTAAAGGTCTTGCTCAGGGGCCCCATGGCGACATCACTCTGCCGAGGGACTTTCCAATGACAGATGCATCGACTGAACCCAATGAGTGACCGCAGGGCACTTAAAATGAGCCCAAAGATCACAACCTGAGCAAGCAGACTCTGTCTCTGGCCTCAGGCCTCCCTGTGACCCGGCATTGGCTAAGTGGATTTGAAAGAGGGGCGAGTGGAAAGAACCAAAGATTTTTTAAAATTACTCACAACCTGCAGCAGCGGGCAAAGAGCAGGAGAGGTTCAAAATGAGACTGTACCTGAGCCAAGTTTAAGTGGAGCTCTAGCTTATGATAAATACATCCAGCCATCAAACATGGGACTGAACATGAACTGAAACTGAGGGGTGGAAAGTGAGACATGTAGTGACTAAAGTTTCACTTTTGCTAAATATAAAAAAATATGTGCTTTTATTTTAAACACATGGTTGTGTGTGAGGTTAATCAACAGTCAAGTGTTTATAGAAAATGAACTTTATTTCTAATTAAAATCCAAATAAATGATTCAAAATATATACTTTGCCACTTCTAGAATTATAAAAAGTTTTGGTTAGACAAAAAATGAGACGTTGTCACGATCCAACATTGGAAGCAGGCGACAGAAGTCGTGAATATGCACGAAGAGTGGTTTATTCGTGGGGAACTCCAACACAGAGACATGTAACGTCAATGACCTGACTGGGGAAACAAACTAAAACACGGACTAAATACACTGAACTAATGACAGCAACAGGAAACAGCTGGTGAACACGAGGAATCCACACGGGGTAGATGAGGGGGAGTGGCACACGGGAGGTGCGGACAAGCAGGGCATGACAATTGTGCTTGAGTTACAAACTCGATATAAAATGTAGTACGCCACTTCAAAAAATACATTATAATGGCTCTCGGCGAACGCACTTTTCTTCCTCTCCCTCCCCTTATCTTCCCTGCTTTGCTACTCCTGTCTCGTCTAGTCTACTGTCTTGCTGTCTATACTTGAGA
>JAODKE010000107.1:1642183-1662022 GCA_026779605.1 Mormyrus hasselquistii | reverse complement strand
AACCCAGGTGTGAGGACTCTTCAGCCAATCAGTCCTCTAATTAGTAATCTAATTAGGGAGTTGCAGCGAAAACCCGCCACACACACCGGCCTTCTGCGGATAAGCTTGGCCATCTCTGCTGTAGGCTATAACCGGACTTTCCTTTAGTCCCTTTAGCGCACTGTCAAACCATATGCTATATAGAACTGTGACTTTTACTGTTTCCTTCGTTATATATTAATATTTTAATGGCTAAGTAAATAAATGTTATTTAAACACAGTTATTCGTAATATTAATTGTTTGGATATATTTATTTCTATTACCTCTGTTTTACTTATATCCTATTTGTATTTTTATCTTATATGTTAACTTGTGTAATTCTCTACGTCATGCCACGGCCTAAAAGGCTGATGTCCTTCACAAAAATGGGCCACGAACTCCGCCACTGTAGCTCCAAAGGACACCAATACAGCACCGTACTGGGAGGATCATGGAGACATACAGGATTTTCCCGTATAACCTGCCACTGTCCCGGCCTGTGGTTCAGTGATTTACGTGAACTCACTTTAATATTCATCAGTGTGGTGATTGATACTAGATTTTTATTTTTTAAAATTAAATAAATTAGGAGCTACCTAAAATTCTTAATGACTGTCAATATATACGTAATGCATTTGTTACCTATACGCCGGAAACGTATAAAGCAATTTGATTTTAACCCGAGTTTCTATTTAAAGTAGACATTTATGCTATACGATAACAATACTGTACTATACTATACTGTAGTTGAACCACTTAAATTCAATAATATAATATAATATTATAAAATATAATATAAAAACACCTTCAATACCTCCCTTATTTTAAGTACACTTCTATAAAAATAACCATTAATGACTTTTAATGTCGGCCAACAACGAAATAACTAAATCGTGTCGCACGTCCATCGGTTGCAGGTTAGAATCCGATCCTAGTTTCCTGCGTGCGGAGTCCGCCTCCTCTGTCCATGTTGGCGTGGGCATTCGGGCATTTCAAATATACAGAAAACGGGGACTGTGTATTACATTTAGTGATCATAGGCTACGTGCGCGATTGCCTCTTGATGGTCTATTTCCAGAACCCCGGCTTTTCGTCGACAGAGAAAAAATGAGGATTTTATGACCCTTAACGCGGGCACCATATTCGAATCGGCAGCACTTCCGAAGGGCTTGGCATTGTTTGCGTGTTTTATAAAGAGTGGATGTGGACTTTAGCACTGGTTTTTATGATCAGCAAGGCTTAGAATGTGATCTTTGTCAGTAAGAAGTGTTGGACATAGGATGCTAACTTAAGCGAGAAACAGGTGTAAGGACGGATTAACGAAACAAGGCGGAATTATAGGTAACGTATTCTTTGTTGTGGGTGCTATTCAGAAACAAAAAGAGATGCTTACGCATTCGCTTTGAGTGTTTTAAGCTTACAACAGTGTTATGTAAGACCGAGGAGCTTCACAGGACAGGTGATGGTGTTCCTGTTTCACGCTATTTGTCTGTTATATTAAATGTTGAAAAACTCATATTATATTGTCGTAAATAGCGTTTCTCTCAGAACATTGAAATAAAATCGGAAGATGGATCACCTTATATCTCAGACAACATTTTTGTTCATAGCAAGTGGAATTGTTTGATCCAGTGCCGTATAGCAGAGTTCAAAGATGAGCCTACGCGTTTTTAAGCCTGGGTTATTAATTTCCCATTTGAGAAAAAATCATTAATCAAAGATTTTAATTGCTTTTAATGACGTTGTACATTTGACATTTTACATCCAGGTGACGTAAAATGCATTTTACCCAGCTCTAAGATGATGACGAACTGTTTTACTGTCTTAGGAGGTAAAAGGTGTGAGCTTATCTGCAAGTAGAGGAGTGTAGTTGTCTCGAAAGTTGGGAGCATTAATTAATCATTCACAAGATAATAACATGGAATTTCGCCAGTAACTGTCGGAGTTTGATAGTTCATTAACTCAGATGTTTGAACCTCTGTTATATACTGCTAGCATTCATTGAAAATGAGGTATGAGTAAAGTCAGAAATTATATTATAAAAACCATTGTAATGATCCAACATCAACTTAGGATGCTTACGTTAGAGTTTTCAAATGATTTATTTCTTTTAAAGTCTCAACTTTACTGCCAAAATCCATCCACCTATCTCCTCAACACAATTCCTGCTGCACATTACTAAGAACCTATTCCAGGCACCAGGATGGGATGCCAGTTCCTCACAGGGCACAGGGCAGGGAACACCCAGGATAGGATGATAGTCCCTCACAGGGCACAGGGCAGGGAACACCCAGGATGGGATGATAGTCCCTCACAGGGCACAGGGCAGGGAACACCCAGGATAAGAAGGAACCAGAGAACCCAGAAAAGCCACATGAAACACAAGGAGAAGATGTCGTTTGCACATAGAGGGCATGGGGGTGGGTGTCTTTCAGGGATAAGGCCACCCCAAACCCCAAACAAGATCTTTACAAGGTCTCTTAGACATCCAAGATGTCTTCCTTTGTGAAAAAATCTCAGTACAAGGAAAAAGGGAAAACTTACTCACTTAATCAAAAATAGCAGAATTTATGTGGCTTATACTACCCAGTTACACTGTCGGAAATAATTGTAGATCCTGTATGGTGTTTAAGGAAAGTGATGATGTCACATTTATCTGGGAATGTCTTGGTAATTGACCCGTCGATTGCGGTTGACCACTTGGAAGCCATTGCTGTATGGGATTCTTTTGGTTTAAACATGGACTGATGAATGTATCAAGAGACAAAATCCATTAACTGGCCAAAACGTGGGTGCAAATCATTAGTTAATCAGTAAACATGATCGTTACCCTTTCGGACATCAGCAGATTTGCTGTTCCATGGCTCACAAAAATGTAATAGCAGGCAATGAGAAATTTGCATTTAAAAATAAATTGTCCTTTATATTCAAAGAAGTTTACATAATGGTAGTGTGTATTAGCCTTACCATTCTCCCACTGGGAGAGTGTAAGGTTGATAATCTTTCATATGTGTGAAATTTGCCATGATTCAAGGAAAGATGATACATTTCCTGAGAATGGCGTGTTTTTATCTCAAGAGGTTCACATTATTAGTATATGTTGGCCTGTGTAAAGGAATGCTCCTTTGTGAGGGTTTATTGGTTGGTATGTGTGTGGACTTGGAGTCTGTCCACCCACCATGTGAAGGAGATGCTGGCGATCCCTTGGTAGGAGGCCACAGGCAGGACAAATGGGGGCGGACCTGGGGGGTCGGATTGCTTACCCCCCTAATAGCTGTAAATGTGTGTGATATTTCTGACCATAAACTAAAGCCAATAATGTTCACTATTCATCAGTATGGTGATACTAGATTTTTATTTTTAAAAATTAGTTAGATTAGGAACTACCTAAAACTCATAATGACTATAAATACTTCAAATTGCTTTATACGTTACAGACATTAATAAAAACTAACGTCAATAATGTTCTCAGTCACTTAAGATTTTACAATATTTGAAGTGATCATTTTAAGATATTTCAGATCATTAAAATAAGCACACAATAAACTTTCACATCCTACTGTTATAATTTGTGTGTTTTTTTTTTTTTGTTTGTTTTTTTGACTTTCAGATCTTGGACTGGAAGCTTCCGCAATGTTTGTAAATGACAGCTGGTCTTCCCCGGCCTCAGGAATCCTCAGAGGGTCTCTTCATTCATAGTAAGTGTGTGACAGCCACAGCGAGGTGACCTGGGGTCTAGGGGTATCAGTTCGTCTGCCTTTGTAGCGGTGACAGTGTGTGTCAGCGCGTTAAAAAAGCCAGGGTATTATTTATGTAGTTACTTTTTGTTTAATTATTTATTTATATATTATCTAATATATAATGGGGATTAGGCGCTCTAGATTAGCTCTTCATGTGTGATAGTGTATACTAATATCTTTGTTATTACCTTTGATGCATTTATACATTTGAAGAGTTTTGTATGTATGTTGCTGTTATTTGTAAATGCTAACTAAAAAAAGGAAAAAAAAACAGCCAGGGTAGTGGCTAACTATGGTCCTCACTTTGTGTAAGCTCTATAACCAGGGCCTCTAAGCTTTTTACTTTTTACACGGAGCGCTAGTTTATACAAAAGTAGGGCAGTGTGTGTGTGTGTGTGTGTGTGTGTGTGTGTGTGTGTGTGTGTGTGTGTGAGAGCGTGTATACCTAGTCCTTTGTTGCAGTCTGGGATGATTCACGTCATTAATGTACCGTCATAGATTGTGACTGATGAGTTGTCAGCTAAAGTCTACATTCGGCTATCAAGCATGACACTTATTGTTAAACAACATGCTGGAATTGAAGATAAAAATATTAAACCATGTAAATTGCCTGGATACAATTATTTATAAGTACAAAAACAAAGAGATTTAAACCCATGAGTTTGAAGGCCTTGATACTTCTTGACGATGCCTTGCATGTCTGCGTGTCCCAGCAATGCGAACCCAGAGGGACAGTCTTCTCAGCGGTCCAGTGTGTCGCGACCCAGTGGCAGGGCGATCTACAGTAAGTGCTGTTCACTGTGCCTTTTGCGTGAATAAGTGTGACCCAGCCCTAAGCTTAACTAACTAAAGCCTAAACCTAAGAAGTGGGCAGTGCCCGGCCTCAGCTACATGACGCTTGAGTGCCTCTGATCCTCAGACAGACCGGCAGTCTTAGCTCACAGCTGGAACAGGGCTGGGCAACGTTACCCTCAGCTAGATCAAACTGAGCGGACAGCTTACAGTGTTTGCGGCCCATTACAATTACAGTCGGACAACTATTGTCATATACTAGAGATTACATTTGCACGATGCAGAAACTAGTGGTAGTGAAATCTCGGTGTATATGGTGTCACTTACCTTTACGTCTGTGGGATTTCTACTCTCAGTGCAGAGGAAGGAGTATGCAGAGTCCGTGTGCAAGCAGCCAAACAACTTCCAGTACAGGGTGGAGGTGAGGCTACGGATCCTTCCTTGGATGGACCTTTACTGTGTCTCTCTTGTTTTGTGTGTTTGGAGTCTCTGGCCCTTTAAGAGCTATGGAGGAAACTCTTATTCTTTATGCCCTGAAACACAATCTATGATGACTCCTGTTGAACTACTATTAATTACCCAGATAAAAGGCAATTAGGCACCAGACCACCAGGCAAAAATGAATGGTTTTGTTTGTAAGGGCATATACAGCTCCCTCCACAATTATTGGCACCCCTTGTAAAGATTTGTAAAAAGGGGGACGGGAAAAATCTGTCATTTCGTGAGGCAGCTTTATGTCACACTGGAAAATGGAGCAAAATCCAACCTTTCATTAACATAAATTTATTTCAAGAAAAAAGATCATTCATCAAGAAATAATTATCTTTAAGAAAAACACATTTGTCACGATTATTGGCACCCATGGAAATTATACTGAACGCAATGTAACTGAAGCATGTTTCCCCTGTAAATTTGAGTGGAGTGAATAGGAACCTTCCAGCCATAATCCATGACTTCCTGGTTAACAGGGATACAAACATGAGGAGACACAGAGCCCAAATTCCCTTAGTCATCCATCAACATGGGAAAGATAAGAGAACACAGATCAAATGAGGGAGAAGTGTGCTGACCTTCATAAGTCTGGGTATTAAAAAATAGCTACTGGCTTTAAAATGTCCATTTCTACTGTTAGGGCAATAATAAAAAAATGGACAACAACTAGAACTGTTACAAACTTTTCTGGAAGAGGACACAAGTTTATTCAAGACCATGAAACATGACATCAAGCGTACACAAGTCACAAAATAACAGGTTTGGCTGTTTACTGGGCACTGACCCATAGGCTGCTCACTGTTAATGTGCAACACGGGCTTCTTTGGTCGCACGTAGGCTCTGCGACTGGACAGCTGGCATCTAAAGCTGTGTCAGAAGCCGTCGTCGTTTTTATCAGCAGCAGCTAGAGCCCATCTGAAAGTGAAGAAGACGGCTCATGTTACACCGCCCCTGTATCAACTTCGCTGGCATCCTGTGTCGTTTAGGATGGATTTTAAAATTCCTTTACTTGCTTATAAAGCACTTAATGGCTTGGCACCCGCTTACATTACTGATCTTTTAACAGTCTATACCCCCCAAAGGCTCTTAGCTCTTTAAATTCTCCACATTCGACAGAAATACAGAGAAGGCAGCTATTGCAGCCAAACTATGGGACACCCCGCCCCCCCCCCCCCCCCCCCCCCGACCCAGAAAACCCTGCAAACTTCCTGTAATCCAACAGCTGCAAAACTAGACCCTACAGGCAAAAGTCAAGACTGACTTGTTCTGAGCTAAACAGCAGTCTGCAAACTTGGCTGGTTAGATATTTAGCGAGGGCGTAATGACACGAATGTTTTTTTGCACTGGTAGCCCCAGGGTAGGCGATTTACGCACATAAGAGGTACACGGAGTAACAGGAGGAACGACGCCTCAACGCACAAGGGGCAGATTTGCCCTACGCTGTCAATCACTTCCCGGGTTAACCCACGGGAAAGCCACACATCACAAGGTGTGACGGCACGCCAATCCCACAGGCTTTTCCACATGCACTGAATTGCGAGTTTCCCCTCCACAGATCTTGAAAACAACGCCGTCAGACTGGCCTACCTGTTTCTTTAACACATATTATGAAGAAGTATTCCAAAGCAAGGAACTCACCACCCGATTGGTCCGCCTCTGTCTCGATCACGTGACTCCCATTCCGCAGGCCGGTGTCATTCAGGCTCCTCTCCTCATGCGCAAAGGGATGAGGTGCCACCCTCTCTGGGACCCTTCCACATGCACCCAAAAGATGCCTCGGGTCCTCCTTTCCGTTGGGACCGGCACAGACAGACCCCGCGCCATGTAGGACGTCTTCACCGCCTATGCCGTCCTCCGACTGGCAGGTGCTACAACCGGAATCCTCCGCCAGGGTGACGGCCTCCTCCGCCTGGAGCTTGGCTAGGCAGGGGGGCGTGGCCTCTCGAATTTGGGCGGGACAGATGCTTTCCGGTCCATTTTCTGCTCCCATCCAGCTATGGTCATTCTCGGGCGTCTGCCATGCCAGGCAGCCGTTCACCTCCGTGGCAGCGGTGGCGGTACTGCCCTCCTCCTGTGACAGCAGCCCTGCCAGTGCACCCTCATCAGTTTCCACCTCTGCACGGCTCGCAGCAGAACGCTCCCCAAGAGTTGGGTGGAGAGCCTCGACGGGTGTCAAGCCGGCGTCTCTCATAGCTTCCTGAGCTGCAGACGGACGGCCGTTGGTCACAGGGGTGCTGCTGCTGGGCTCTGACGCCCCACCAGAAGCCTCGTCCCGTTCTCCCTCTGCAAGCACCTCCCGCGCGGCGGCAGAAATGACGCCGGTGACAAGGCCCGCTGCCAGGCTCTCGATATCTTCGGCAGGCAGCCCGTTCTCCTGAGGCTCCTCGGCACCCGGCGCAGAGAGGGAGTGTGGCTGGGCGTGCCAGGGGGGAGGACTCAGAGCCTCTGCGATGGGCTCAGTGCAGAGCACGTCCTGCCGACTCGAACCGCAGGCCTGCTCCTCGGCCACGGTTAAGTCCTCTTTGACTGCGTCCGGCTGTATGCTCTCCACAAAAGGCACTGTGGTTTTGTCAGCTGCCACCTCACCCTCTGGTTCCGGTCGCACCAAGTTGGGTAGCTCTGATGCCACCCCTCCATCTGCTGTGCTGGGAGCAGACTTCCCACAGGCAGCTGGGCTGCTCGTCTGGACGCTTGCTGCGTCCTCCTCTGGTCCCTTAGATCCCCGGGTCTCTTCCTCCGCCTTTGGCGGAAGCGTGGCTACGGCCGTCACCATCACGGCTACCACGCTGCTGGTTTCCCAGTCAGTCGCATCGTCGAGCTGCGGGCTGGCTGCAGCGGCGCAACTGTCCGCAGTCTCCATAGACTGAGCTGGGCTGGGCGGCTTAGCCGCTGCCGGCTCATGTACCTGCGCCAACACCTGTTGCTCCGTCGGTTTCTCCCCCGTAACTTTCTGTCCGTCTCTGTCAGACCTGTAGGGGCCACTAGTTACAGCTGTGGAGCAACGCTTTTCCATCAGGCCGTTGCTACCTTCGCTGGGGGAGACATGTAGATCCAGTGCCATCCCCTCTGTGCCATCATGACCGGCGAGTCGGCCTTTCTTTCGGGAAGTGTACCACCACCATCCCCCTAACAGCGCCAGCACACCGGGCACGGTGTATGGGACTAAGGAGCGAAACCTGAATGGCATCTCCTCTGCACCCTAACAGCTACACCTATGGAAGACAAAAAAAGAAGGTTAGGGAAACAAAGCAACCACCCTCTAAACTCACACATCCCCAAGTCTTCCCTGGGTGTCACTGTCACTCAGGACAGTCACGTAAGCTCTTATGCCCAGGAATCAGAGGAACAGTGGCTTTACGGAAATCCGAAGAGTGCACCCAGCGCCACAGCAGAACATCAGGCTTCCCAGGCTCACAACACGTGACGGGACAGAGTGCAACCGTGAACAAGAACACGACCAAAATACTGCGCGCCAGCCTGCGGAACAGCGCTCGTGTTTTACAGCGTGCTGTGTATAGCGGCGTCATAAAAGCCTGACGTCTGAACAATCAGACATTGACTACACACGGCTCCCGATGCTTGGCCTCAAAGACACAAGCGGCCCTGTGGTTTACGGGATTTCCCCAACACTCAGCACAACTAAAGACTGTTCTCATCTGCTGTGCATCAAAAAAAAAATAAATTATAATAAAAAGCGTCTAAAAAATCTGCACACACACACAAGGGTTCAGGAAAACAAAAGTTTGCCAGTCCACAAAGCATGCTGTAACGATAATTGAGATGCGGGCACGATAATTACTTCTTAAAGGGCCCTTAAAGAACAACACGTTACTCAGCTTTAAAACTAAATCCAAACGGAGGGGTCGAGCTCTACAGAAAGCGGGGCAGGGACAGACACCAGATCCCAAGGTAGGAAAAAAGTAAACATTCATCCTAAAGCCCCCATCAGGCCGGCTGCAAAAGCCCAGGGGTAATATTTAACTCAAAGGGCTTCCTGACACACATGCAGGCCGGGGCGGGAACGGCAGGTTGCTCCAAGTTTATAAAAGGAAGAACAGACATGCCTTTCCTTAACAGAAACGGGGAGGACAGCCCCCAAACAGGCAGCAATGCATCATGGGTGACAACCGGGCCTGCTGCAAAATGGGGAGGGAGGGGGGCTCAGCTGCCTTCGCCCTTCAAGACCAGGGACCATTTCCGTGCAGGCTCGGAAATGAGGCAACCACATGGACTTAGCCCCCCCCCCCACGCAGTTACGGTGCAGATACGTCCCCCTGATGGGCATTCGCTGCAGTTGCGGTGCTGCTGTGTGCTGAGGTAAGCTTAACGGAGATACAGTCATCCACAAAGTAAAGAACTGCATTCTACCAGAGCAGGACTTAAGCAAAACTGCTGCCATGGTATATTAACATATGATAGACTGCAGCGTTTATGAAAAGATGCTAGCAAAAAACACCTGCTTCTTAATTAAATGGTAGGAGGGTCATAACATGCAATGAACATTTTTCAAAGTCATCAAATCACTAATTCTTCTGCCTAGCAGGAGCTTAGATAACAAGCCAACCATCAAAATGAGATATGAACCCTATTAACGAGGAACAGATGTATTCTCAATACGAGCATTTAAGATGAATGACGAGTAGAAGTGAACTGTACGAATCTGTAAAAATCAAAGGAATTCAACTGTATTCCAAATTATTATCAAACTTTATTAGGTTAAAGGGTTATTATTACAATAAAATTTACATCCAGTGGGAAGATTTTGAATGCAAACTTAGGTTTGCATATGCACAAGGCCAACTGTAATTACTCCCCATTAACTTATTAACTTAACATATTTGTCCCTGTTGCCCGTCACTGATTTCAACAGACATGGAGACCAACATACTGAAAAGAATGTATAAATGAACCGTCATGACAACTCCCCCCCCACCCACCACGAGCATGACTTAACCCAGTTTCAAGAATTCTCTAATGCCACAGATGACACCAAACGCTTCAAAAGAATCTTCAGACAGAATGTAAGGGCTTGTAATACAACTACTGGTAAGCACCCTACACGCGCACACACGAGCAAGAGAAGGCCATTACAGATTCAGCACTGCACAAACCCCACACAGAATGACACCAGATTAACAGCAATCTGCCGACATCGTGAAACACTCCGCCCCGTGCGACCATGTGCCTTAACGTTCTGTCACCAACTGTCTCCACAAGATAAGAAATGTCAGGCAATCCCTGTGCACCCCCCACCCCTAGCTGATGTCATGTGGCAGAGATTCCTAGGCTGGGAATGGTGTATCCACCCCTAACCCAAGGTGACAGGGACCCCTTTTGATAGGACAAAGGACACAGAGCACAGCACAAAACTATAAAGTACTTTCAAATTGTGCTAACTAGGTGTTTGACCAACCGCCCCCCCCCCATTCAATGAATATGAAAATGCCATATTTAATCTAGTACTTTGGAAAATACACTCAAAATATTTATTGAGGGAAGTGTGACTTTGAAAGGACACATGACCGAGTGATGAGGACACAGGACAGTCAATCAGGATGCACAGGAGCCAGAGTGATCCCTCCCCTAAGCAGGACATTAACCAATAGCAAACTACACCGCCAGCAGCAAGCTTTTTACCAGTGCAAGCTTACTGGTAAATACATTTTACAAACTGCTTACAGGTGGACAGGCGTGTATATAAACTTGCGTATCAATTTTGGCATAGGGGTCAAATCTACTTATCGTTGACGAAAGGTGACACAGGACCAACTGAACACGTTTCCATTATTTAACACCTGCTTTAAATTCAGGTGTGGTACGTAATCTCTGATGCTGTATCACCAAGTCAATAGCCGCACATCTCACACGTTTCCAAAAAAACAGCAGCCTTTGGAAACATTAAAACCCGCACACAGAGATGGAGATTAACAAGATAAAAAGTAATATCTTCAGTTAATCAGAACAGTACCTTCGCAAAAATGCTTGCGCCACGCCTCTTACAGCCTTCCTTTGCGGGCATGAAATCAGATTGGAAAGTAAATATTTCACGCGGGGCACCTGCGAGACAGAATAAGGAGCACAACGTGTAGCAGCGGCTGAACATCACGTGACGTGACATGCCGAGACGATTCTGATTGGCCGAGCAGGGAGTGCGGGTCAAACGCTAAAGCGTGCACGAAGCACAATGCGTCCCGTTAACAAACTACAAGTTGAATCGCATCCCAGAAAAACGAGCAGCGCCCAGGTGTACGCGTCACCTGGCCCGCGGTGGCATGCAACGTCTCCGGCATGGCAGGCTGATAGTAAAAATGACCCGCTGACACTCGGCTCCTACAATTAATGCGCCGGCCGCATTAAAAGTGACGAAACGCCCTGGGAAGGGAAGGGAAGGGAAGGGAAGGGAAGGGAGGGGGGTTCTCCAACAATAAGTGAAGATTTGGGGGGGGCGTTAATATGGTGTCCCCCCAAATCGCGAAAGGCATCCACTCTCGAAAGGAGGTGGAGTAACGGGTGGAAAGAGTCGGATCAAGCCGCGTCGCCATACGACCTTGGAGCCCGATAAGGGAAAGGGTCAAACTCCGTACCTGCCCGATATGCTGCCGGGATCTGGAAAGCGCAAAG
The DNA here is from genome assembly GCA_026779605.1 of Mormyrus hasselquistii. Classification (NCBI taxonomy): domain Eukaryota; kingdom Metazoa; phylum Chordata; class Actinopteri; order Osteoglossiformes; family Mormyridae; genus Mormyrus; species Mormyrus hasselquistii. The sequence goes on along the minus strand of JAODKE010000107.1, from coordinate 1,650,358 downwards.
GCGGCGCATCTCAGCCGCTCCGGCACCGTCCAACACATCAAAGCGGTGCCCCTTTCCCCCATCTACCGTGCTAACGCGCCGGAGCGCAGCGGCAAGCACATTAAGTATACATGCATAATGGGGGAGGTACGCCGGACACGCTTGCCGAGACAAGGTGCTGCTTACGATTCGGACAACGAAGCACGCCCCGGTGCGTGGGAAAGCCGAGACCCTTACGCCTCCTTCAACTGGGGCGACGGGATAAGAGCGAAGCGTCTATAATCCCCGCCGATCCTCCGCGCCTAAGCGGCCAGCCCCCCAAAATCCCCTTATGGTCAGCCCCGTGTTAGCAGGCCGGTGTATATGCATGTCCCGGCGGCCGATGCGCCTCGCATCGCGTACGAAGGACACGCTTTTTGGACCAACACGGTCAAGCCTGCGGCCGCCAGAGCGCTTTTAACCTCTGTAGCCGTACTGTTACAGTAGCGCGCTAGGCCGCAGCGCTAGGCGACCGGCTGAACTGAGAAATTAAAATACCCGACGGGCCGACAAGCCGGTGGAGATTTAGTGTGCTAGAAACCTGCCGTTTCGGCGGGACGACAGGCAGCAGTAGCGGCAGCTGCTCCAATCTTGCTCACGGTCGCACCTTTGCGGTCCAGTCCGGGTCGCACTCCAAAGAAAGTGACAATTCATCCACGCCGCTTGCGGCGTGCAACCGCAGCACGCATACACCAGTGAAACGTGCACCTACATATTCTCCGTGATCGATAAGCGGCGATGACCGCCATCTGACACAGTTAGGAGACCACGCATTACTATTACCATTAAATAAATTAGGAAATCACGTACATGTCGAGAGGTCCGCATCCCCATGCTGGCCTGGGACTTACCTGAGGTATCGAGTTAAATAATGGAAGCCAAATGGGTATAAAGCTAGCAAGCCTCCCCGATCTCCCAAGACATTAGTTTTCTTTTAAAAGTCTCCTGCTCGCTTCGCAGCGGTGCCCGGCAACCGCACGCGCTGCCGCGGACGTAGATTCAGTCGCGCGAGGAGCCCCTGTTGATGATGTGCTCCGTGAACGAACGTTAGCCTCCGCCTGCACCATTCACACTGTGCAACTCGTCCCAGCAATTAAAATCGCCCGGCATCGGGGTCCGCTATGCGCGAAACATCGACTATGGGAGAATAAACAAACAAAGCACACTTACTGTTGTAAATTGTATTCCGCACCGCCACCGTGAATAGGTGCACGTTAATCTACGTTTTCTGGGCCCCAACTCAATCCTTAGACGTCCCCTCTCTTGTATCCACGGTTCTCCTCCCCACGTGTTGACCGTCCGAACACTAGACTCTAAAAACAGACCAACAGCTGATCAAACATCGCGATAATTGAAGAACGGGACGAGATGAGGCTCGCCGCCTCTCGCGTAGACAGTCACGAGCGCAGTTGCAGCGCAACTTTTTGTTCGATTAGCTACGCGGCTACGAGAAACCGGGGACCACATGGCCATTTTGGCTCAACCTCTATCCAAAGTCAGGTGTCCTTTCGAATCACGATGGGCACGATTACAACTATCCGCTTACTTTTGAAAAGGTTTCGGTCACAGCTGAAGTGTTTTATTTACCCCACTCTTTGTGCAGGGTCTATTAATGACAGCAGCACACAGTTAAACTGTTTATTGGCAAGTCCTTAAATAAGTGATATATTCAGTGTTAATAAATACGTGGAGATGGTAAAGCTGATATGCCATGTCGTATGCAAAATGAAAAGGTTAATGAAGCAAGGTCAACTTTATCAGAAAATCACGTGATAAATGCAAATCCACAAATTACTTTTAGAAGTATGTACATATAGCGGCAGAATGAAGAGCACGAAAACATCGCGATGTGACAGGATAAATTTACATTTTACTTCCAAAAAATACATACTGTACATCGAGGGATGCAAATGACAAAATCATGAGGTGTTTTTTTTTTTTTTTTAAAGCAATTTTCACAATATTTAGAGTATATCATTCAATTTTGACAGCAGTTCCCCCTGGAGCATAGGTATGCCCCTAAGCTTTAATCGAGATTCAGGTGAATTCCAATGAGAACATACACAGTGTGAGTTTAACACAGCAATTCAAATACCTCATTTCAGTTTTATTGTTTTTATTCTCAATATTTTAATGACACGATGCAGTGGCAGCATGGAGAGAAAAGTTTTCAATACTAACACTAGATAATTCAATTTATATGTTATACATGTACAGCAACTAACTGCTTTACAAAAAAGCAAAATAATACAATATCATCACATGTATTTACAGTGTAGTAAATATACCTTTGTCAAATTTTACACAAAAAATATTTACAGAAGTGAAACGTACGGCATTTTAAAAAAAAGTGGCCAATCCTTAAAAGAGAAAAATTTGTTTTGCATAACCTTAAGACATGACTAACAAAGGCATTTTAATCTTACATACTAAACATCTGACTGCAATTAAAGATCTATGGCCTAACACCCACCTTGTTAATCTTGCAATGACAGGCTACAAGAGTGCCTGATGTTTTCTGTGTGTGTGTGTGTGTGTGTGTGTGGGGGGGGGGTGGGGGGGTTTGAACTCATCTCTCCAGGGGCAGAGTCATACAGTACATTCCTTCAACCAAAGCGGGAAATTGTCACAACACAGCAGGGGTGATCCACCAGGTAAGTCAACGGACAAGACGAATCCTTTTAATTCAGCGGGTTTTAAATCTCCCTCAACACCAATAAAAAGCCACTACAAAAGCAAACAGAGTGGTTAACAACTTCATTGTGCCACATGTAATGACCCTTTAAGAAACAAGGATTTAATTCATTGGCTGCAAGTGAATAATACAAGTTCCAGGTCACCGATAGCAAATTATTCGCAAAATATTCTTGGTTGTAGTTTTATTTGGTATGGAAAAACAAGTTCATGTGCTACACATGAGATGGTTTGACGAAACCAAGCTAGAAGCAGAACAGAACATGAACAGAAACACCAGCATCCCAAACACTAATCCTGTGTCTCTGCGGTGGAAATTTCCTGGCTGGAAATTTCAACAGCGAAAGACAAACTATCAGTATGTGAGCTCAGGGGTGCTCAGGGAGAAACTGGACATAAAACTAGCTTTCAAGCTACGACGCTAGGGCTAAAGTTTCGCCGCTGTTCACGGACACACAGAAAGATGAGTCACTGTAGACTACGGGGGGTCGTTTGCGCATCAAGACCACTGGGGTCTGCATCAGTTGATGTCACTCACCATAATACAGTATCGGAAGCCCAAACAGCAGGACAGTCTGGTGGTCAATTTACAAATATATAATAGTTCTTTGACTTTTGTTAATACTACCTGTAGAGCTGTAACACTTTTCATATACTGCTGTGGACACCCTTAGCATCACTCCTTGATACCCAACTGCATTCAAAAGAGGTGTATTCTCACAATTCAAGTATGTAAAAAAAAAAAAAAAAAAAAGAAAAAGAAAGAAAAAGAAAGAATTGTAAACAAAATTGGCCCTTTGGACATTATTTCACTGATCTCCCCCAATCTCTAATGCACACCACAACACAACCAGAACACTTTAAGTGCATGGATCACTTAACCCACCCCCTCTCCCAAATACAATTAAATTATAGGTATAGGTGATGTGAAGCGGATTGCACAGAAAGCAGACGCAGTAAAAACAAGATTTTAAAAAGTTAATGCTTACTTGTTAAGACTAATTGTTTCTGAAAAGAGGCAGTAAATAGTCAGAATAGCATCAGTTTTTAAATCCTGCCTCTTCAGCTCCCACCCCCCACCCATTTAGCTTCACCCCTACCCCCATTAATCAGGACTTCCAGATAATTCCAGTCTAATCAGTACATACAACACACTCCAGGCAACAAGAAACCAGTTAAAATTTGTAATGGAAAAGAAACTTGGCTAACGAGGCAGGTTCATGGAGACAGAGCGTTCATCATGTCAGGAAATTGACGCATGTTGTCATCATAATTGTCCCCTTGTGCTGGGAAAGTGTTCCTTGGTTAAAAAAAAAAAAAAAAAAAACAAAACAAGATAACATGTCTGTACACGGAGGAAGCTATAGGAGAAGTCAGTCTGGACAGACAGGAGCAAATCACACGTCAGGCTCCACGCCGAGATACCAGCAGCAGAGTTTAGTAGGGCGGGAACAACATGCTTATCGTATGCTACATAGGTCAAACAAATACAGAAGGGAGAAAAATCAAACTCACTTTAACTTTTATTTTTCAGTCAACAGCACTAAATAGGTTTGATTTTCCTTTTGCTAGTGCAAGCTAGTCTTTGGTGCAGAGTGACTGGGTGCAGAGTGACTGGAGCTACTGCTGTATGGGAGGGGTTGCCCCATTCCCCAAACGTGTGTGCGCGCGTGTGTGTGTGTTTGGGATGCTATGTGGGCCGACCCGCACCAGGCCCTGTAGTGTTGTCCTTAAAAATATCAGCGGCACCGTCCACCCACAACGCTGCCCCCATGTGGCGGAACTGATCATCACACCTCTGACGTTTCCCTTCGTCACAAAGGTTATTGGCACTGCATCGAACAAATCTGGGGGCACCGGGATGGCTGTATCCTCAGTACGCGAGGTTGACCCCAGGGCCAGCCCCTGCCATTCCAGAACGCTCATCAACGGAATGCCGTCGCCAACAAAGAATCAACAAATACTTGGGGTTCGTTAACATCTGAATTATTTCGGAGGCATTTTGGCAAATCTGTTTTGCATATTACCTAGTATCAACTGTCACCGTCGAGACTATGAACAAGTCGAGATGTCAGCGAGGCCTGCCAGCTACTCTCATCCGTTAAAATAAATGCGTCTCGCTATTTACATACCTGCTGCTGCATTTCTAGTGTTCAATCCTTCTCACACAAATAATGTTTAAAAAAAAATAATAAACCACTTCACTACCTTTGCAGTTTATATTTAGCTATACAGGGAAAATAATCTCAGGCAGAAGTGAACCATATACTGGATAATTTTTAGGATACTGTTTAACTGTATTTACATTGATACTGAACACAATAGTCTATAATTAGTACCTGTTCTTTTCAAATTTTTTTCTGATTTTTTTTTTTTTTTTAAACAAACTATACACATCTGAAAACCCTGACGAAGGCACACAATGGATAAAACAACATCCCAAACTGTGTGTGAGAAAAGGACTTCACTGTTATATATAAGCTTTCAAGATTACATATTTATATATATAATTTTAAACATGTCCTCCTCCCCACCCAGCACAAACATCATCATCAATGCATATGCAACATCTCACTAGTTATGTCTTGGCTACAGACGGAGGTTTCACGCATTCGGCATCACGGCACATCTCCGCAGCAGAGGGGGCGGTGGGGTTGTTCTGGAAGTCCCTTGGGGGGGTGGAGGGGCTGAGGTGCAATCCCATTCTTGAGGCCCCGCCTAGAGCATATCTTCCTGTTGCTGGGCAACCCAACCATCAAAACAGGGACTGGTTGTTGGACCCCAGTGTTGTCTTTATCTGGGGGGGGGGTTATAAAAGGACTTGCTCCGCCCATTCTATGTCAAAGGGGGGGTCGTGGACTCAAGTGCCACCCAGGCAACCCTCGATCTTCCTCCCAGTGGCTACTCAGAACAGTCCTTACCATTAGCGATTCAGCTCGTTCTGCTAACCAAAAAAAGTGCATTTCACTGTGAGGAGCCGGGTGCTTTAACACATGTAGATTCAATCCAGGGAGGGGGGGAAAAAGTGATCTGAAGGAAAAGTGCACAAAACAATAGGAGCAATTTTCCAATAACAGTTTGTCAATAACGTAAAAGGTTAAAATAAAGGGAACAGTTACGTAATGCCTAATTATGACAATCTGCAGTGTTGCGATATTTCAGTGCGTTCATTCAGCTAAAAGATGAATTTAAAAATCCTGTCTAGTGTATTTTATTATGTGTATTGTTACATCCTACTGCCACAAAAAAGGTCTTTCGCATAATGCTTCTGAAACACTGAGCGGAGTTTTTAAAAAAAAAAGAAAAAAAAAGGAAAACAAACAAACGAACGAACGAACGAACGAATGAGCCTCCTGTCATGTCAGGCAGTTCACTGTGTAAATGTTGATCGTTAGGCGGAACTGGTTGACTTGGCAAACGAGTACTATTAAAACACGAGAAAATGAAATGGGATGGGAGGGGTGGGTGGTTGACGAGGAGGAGAAGTAGAGAAGAAGAGTGAGGGAGGGAGGGAGCACAGCCTGACGACTGGTGCGCTAAAGCCGGAGACCTGAGTCCCGGTGGCGCCCCCCCTGCCTCACACGATCTTCTTGATACTGGGCCCCTTGAAACTGCCGGCACTGCGCTGTTTCTGCACCTGGCTGGCTGACCCGTGGCGCGTGCGCCCGCTGTTGGCGTGGCCCATTGTGGGGGAGAGCTCCACGTTCTCCTTGTCGATACCTAAGGGGGATGGAAACAGGAAGAGGTGGTCTGCGTGAATTCACACCGAACTCATGATCCGAGGTTGTCACGCCATCTTGCGTTTCAGGGGCAATGTGAGTACATGCTAAAAAAAAAAAAAAAAAGTCAGTTAAATCGGCGATTTTTTTAAGCACTAAACTGTTAATATTGTTAATATTTATTCACAATTATTTCAAAATTACGTTTGAAATAATCCTTATACACACACACACACACACATATATATATATACATATATATATACATACATATATATACATACACATATATACATATATATACATACACATATATACATATATATATATATATATATATATATATATAGTCAGGTTAAGTGGTTGTAATTTTCAAAGCAGGTTTAATGGTAAAAGCAAGCGGTGCCTTGTCTGGTGATGAGATACACAATCACCACTAGGGGGAGCAAACAGCGAACTTTTAATTTCAACTTTTCATGCTGTCCTTATTTCTCCATCCCATCGTAAAAGCCCTTCTGATACATACATTAAGAGCAGATCAAACTGTTCAGGGGCATCTGTAACTTCCAATCTGCCATGTAACTGTGCACATACAAAATCCGCTCCGGCACAGACACCCCCATGACATGGGCCACCTTCAGAGCCGCACAAACATGAAAAACTGCACTGAGGCCAGAGGCGAGAGATTATCGCACATTTCTGGTGCTTGGGGAGCTTCAGAGTTACTCATCAGGCTACACCTGAAGCGTCGGGGCGTGCCGTGCAAGCCGTCCGACTCGGCCTCTAAACAATCGGTCGCAGAGCATGGTGGGATATGGGATGGGGTGGTTTGGCGGGGGGTGGGGTGTGGGGTGGTTCTGGGTCGTAGTACCTGGGCTGACGAGGGGCGACGTGAAAACGGCTGACTTAGAGCAAGACAGTGAGGCTTCACAGGCGAGAGAGCAGAAAAGAAACAGCGATGAGTAGCCATGGCAACCAAAATGGAAAAAAAAAACAACCTGACCTAATATGGGAGAAAACGAAATGAACTAAACAGAAAAGAAAGACTATGGGAATGAAGCAGTAAATAAAGTCTAAGGACTAAGAAAGATTACTGAATTAATATAAAATTCAAATTGCTGGCCATGACAAAATTAGGGGAAATTTTTTTAATAGGCTAATACATTCTTATTTACACAGTCTAGACAACTATCAGTAACAGATCTTGATACTGTTATCATAGGCAGAGTGCAACTTTAAGAATTACAGAAACATAAGAGGGAAAAAATAAAGTGAAGAGTTACCACTTTTATAAACTATAGGCTTGGACATTAGTTGCCCAGTACAGCTCTATAGCTCTTATTTGTACCAGGAATTCTTGGCTGAACCACTTCGGAGGACCTCATATGGGACAAAGTCGGAGAGCGTCTATAAACTACATGCCCGGCACAAGCAGGCATGTTGAAAACAAACAGAAAATGGGAAGGATGGTTCAGTGAAAGGGTACTGAAATGTATTTAAGGCAACAAACAGCACAACAGAGAAAGAGGTTCATAGCAGAGAGAGGCTTCTGTCTTCGTGCGTGCGTATATACACAGGCACACATACATATAAATTTGGGCTCGTTACACACACACACACACACACACACACACACACACACACACACACATATATATATATATATGTGCATAACATAACAAACACAACAGCGCAGTGACTGAAAAACACCTGCCACTGGCGGTATGTGGTCTGATAGAGACTA
>JAODKE010000107.1:1605491-1624693 GCA_026779605.1 Mormyrus hasselquistii | reverse complement strand
CCACCTGACTTGACCGCGACCAGACCGGCCAGAGAACTTGCACTCCCAAGTCACCCTACAGGTGAGTGACCCTTTGCAAAACTCCCAGACATCTGAAGGACCAACATTTGAGTATTAATGCTGCAATATTTCATTTCACTGTCTGATTTTGTTACTATTTGAAATTACTTTTTTTTTTTAAACACACGACTACTTATTTGTTCAGATATGACAGTTTCCTGCCTCTTAATTTTACTTTAGAAATAATATTTTTATCCATAATGCTTTCGATATGCTTTTACAGCCAGAATTTCACCTTACAAATGCGATTATGAACTACACTGCTCTGATTAAACCCGAGACATATTTCACAGTTATGTCACTGCCCAATCCATCTCTCGTGTCGATGCGTGCCACCGTTCAAACCGCATGGGGTTTTTAGTTTAATTCAAGCACGCAACTGACAACTCAGACACTCAGTGAACCAGACACTTAGATGCAAAAGCCATCAAGAGGCCAGCATGCTTTAATGCCAATATGAAGCCCCTCTTGTTCAGGAAATCATTGTGGAGAAATGACACTGTACAGATCGCAGGTAATTTTTACTCATGTAGGTGGTATAAATCGCATGTTTGACAAACTTATCGTACTGATGCGACTGCCCGTTGCGACCCTCCCCCCATATGAACGCAGATGAGCTCATGCAAGGGACATTTTTAGTTCTTGTGCACTTCCTCTATGGCTGGTGATCTTCTATTGATGATCATTTGCATGCAGAAAAAGACTACCTTTATCCTTTCCTTCACAGCCGAGCAATGGGCACATCCAAGTTCTACCTTGCAGTTGGCTTCATAGCGCTGATGGCTGCGCAGCTGGCCTTTACAGTCCAAGCAGATTCCCCCAAAGAGGTAACTAATGTGACAGAAGATGGCAACAACACAACCTCCAAGCCAGAATATCACAACAGTACCAGTGGTACACCCCAAGCTTCTTCAAAGCAGGGCACCAGCTACTCAGCTAGCAACAAATCAGCTAAAACCACTGTTAATTCCAACTTTCCTCCAAACATGTCTAAATTTTCATTTTTACATGAGAAGGTTGCACTAATGGGGGGGGTTGCGGTTTTATTTGGCCTGCTGGTCTCCAACATGGTGCTGATCTGCTGCATCTGCAGCCTTCGGCGCCGCGTGTCCTACTGGGCTATCACCAAAAACGGGAACCTAACAGATGTGACGAAGGACCGGAACGTCGTCGGGGATGCCGGGTTGTGGGCTGATCAGGCAGTGGAGCTGTCTACGATCTACACCATGCCGGACAAAACCGTGCAAGACGGGAGCGGCGAGGAGGCGCATAAAGCAGAGGGCGCCGGCGCCACTGAGATGGATCCCGCTAATGGGGATGCCCAGAGTCCTGTGCAGGCTGAGGCCTTGCCCCCAGAGCCCCCCGCTGATGTAGCAGAGCCCGCCGATGATGTAACAGATGTTCTCCTGGTCGTGTAGAACCTGTTGGATGCACCAATGGCCTGACACCATCTAGCGAAGTGCAAGTATCCTGCATTTAAGACACCTGCTTTTGTGTGCGCCCCCTGTAGGTGAAACTAGAGAATAGATAAAAGGGGAAGGACACTTATCGCCATATCCGGTAATGTGCCTGTTGTGAAAAGCTTAAGCTATTACTCATTATTCATACAAGAGCAGTGTCCCCCAATCTGGTCCTCAGGGACCCCATAGTCGATCCATGTTTTTGCTCCTTCCGAGTTCCCCAGCAGACAGTTCACATTTGCGCTGTTCATATTTCCTTACTGGACCTGGGAGGGAGCAAAAACATGGACTGTCTGTTTCCCCGAAGACTAGATTGGGAAGCACTAAAGTACAGATGTGTACTGCAAATGCAAAGTTATATAGAACTGGAATTCATAACATGGTGTGTTACTTTTGATTTATATTTGATTTATGTGTATACAAGTTATGCTTCTGCTGAGCTCTTATTTCATTGCTTTTATTTAAAAAATGGTACGAGAACTGTACTCTACGCAAAGAAAGCGATGTATTGGTGGGCGACGAACAAACAGTCTCTAATGAGAGACTAAAACTTAGATTAAGGCTGGATTAACAGATTTGCCGGCATTCTCACGGTACGACTTTCACTTCTTAACCCCTTGTAATCTGCCAAGACCTGCTGAATTAAATCTAATAAATGAATCCTGTTTGGAACGAAAATCCAGTAAATGCTGCTGCCTCTTGCTTATGTTCTGGCTGGAAATGGGTGATGCGCAGAACGGCCGTCGAGGGAACCCATAAACCCCCATGGTTCTTTGTGGGGGGGGTGACAGGATGCTCCTGTGCCTCTCTCTAAAAAACCTTATAGATATATAAGCTTTCCACCCAAAACTGTAAACTCCATCGTCTGCTAGCACGGTGCGGCCCTCTAGTGGTGGCCAGGCGGTCCGGGCCTTACAGATTTGTGAGCCCGTGGCTTTGAGCGATGAGCCAGACCTGATTGGAGTACAAGACCTGCCCTGCAGCTCTGTGCGTCGATCACGCCGTCTCTACATCCAATAATCCCGTTTTTCCTGCACACAAATCATCTTCATATCCAAAACTCCTCCACCTGAAGATAAGCAGATAAGCGCCCCCCCTTCCTTAGTAGCCCATCTCTACACAGGAACTTCTTTACATTTGTAGGGTTTGGGGTGGATGTGAAAATTCGCGAATAACACTTGACCCATAACCTCAAGCCATAACAATGTGCTAGCTTGAGCGATAACATAAAAGCCTATTATTACCAATTTCAAAAACAATACTGTACACCAAGTTTTATTACTTTGTATTTTATATAATATACAAAACATCTAAATTATGGGCCTGTATCTACAAAGTTACTACTGTTCGCACTGGGAGCACTAGGTTTTGGATTCATTAATAATGCAAAATTCACAGCATAGAAACGTTTCCACAGCCAAAAAGACAACTAAAATATGAGGCTGGTTGCTGGCACAAAGACACATGATATTACTTTTAGTATTAAAGATACAGTATGCATGCACAATGACAAACGTTATGATTATTAATATTTATATATTGTGATTTTATGTGATCCAAATCATTTTCAGTATTGTTTTCCGCTTATGTGTCTTTTGTGAGTTTCTATAATCTTTCAGCAAGCTCCAAAAATATTCATGTTTAATTGCTCATGGCCCAACTCACGAATAACCGAAACCGCAAATGTCAGACGTGTGAATGTCTGGGTTATTGTAAATCCAAAAGCGGCACCAAGTGGAGAGTTGCATGCATTTGGGGGATGGGTTTAACGCTGTAAGTGCCCACAACAGACAAGATGACAAATCAAACTGCCCATCATTACACAAAAGCAAAACTTTCATTCCAGTTTATTTTGATTGCTTCAAGGGCCATCGGAAGTGTTTACTGTGATGCCCCCCCCAACCCCACCATACTTCTCTGTTACATGTGACCAACAAAGACATCTGGGACTAGAATGAGCTCAGATCTTGTAACTACACTTTGCACGCTCTTCTCCATTCAACCTTCATGCAACATGCTATCCAGTCAGATTGCAGCAGCCAGCATCATTTAAGGTGTCTTGCACTCAAGGCAGAGTTTCCACACTCCTCGCAATACAAAAGAGACGTTTCACAAGCACCAGGCGGCTGTTCATAATCATACTGATAAGAGAGGTTCAAATCATCAGCGCTGCTTCAGTCTCTCACTTCCTGCCTCCGGAGTAACTGCAACAGGTTCCGTATTTTACCACACTCATGCCTCACCCTTAAGTAGCAACTGCGGAGAACGCCAGGGTTCGTGAAAAAACCCAAGTCCTACTCAGTTACGGACCATTTATTAGCAGAAGAAATGCCAGTGTCCCTGGGGTGACCTGGGCATCTGCTGAGGTAAGTCAGAGCCTTTTCTCTTCCACCCAGAGACACTTAACTGCGCTCATTTGAAATGTCAGTGATATCTATGTCCGTCTCCTGCCCGAGGAAGAACGCGTTACAGGAGGCCAAGCTAGCGCACACCTGCGGTACGGACAGTTAACTTTGTGACCAGAGTCAATATAAGCTTTGAGGTTGAGTGCTCACGAGGTAAAGGTTTTGCAAACAGGAACCTACTTTCTATGCCTTAGATCAGAAAAGCCCCCATTACGGGAGGATTTTATACACGCCCACAGTGATGACAAACACCTTGCTATTTTCCGAATGTCACGGCAGCCATGTGTGTTTCTGAATTTGCAACGTGGTTTCCAAATTTGTGATCAGGGACTCCGCAATTTATGCAATGGCACCTGAACTGTATTTCATTAACTGGCTTTTAAAAAAAAAAAAAAACTAAAAATCCATTAGATTCCCCTTCCTCTAGTTAGTGCAAGAAACTGTTAGTATGTCACACCACCCTAATTTGACATACTGCTTTGGTCACACATGTATACCAACTAGTCTGATGTTTAAATTAAGGAAACCAGGAAGAACACAAATTTAATCTGAAAAGACCGCACATCCATGAAGTGTTTTTTTTTTTGTTGAGGATAACTCAAAATCAACCATTGACATTATTCCTGAGACTGGTAATTATTAAGTCTATTGCGCAACACTTACTGTCGAAACGCCAACTTGCGACTTCCGATGACAAAACAGAGAAGCTAGCTGTTGTGAAGTCGTTGTGCCCAGCATTTCGTGAAAAATTACGGACAGAAACAACCTCTCCCCATCTTCTTTTTCATGAATCAGACTGGTTGACACACTGAAGTTGAAGATGAGGCCCATCAGCATGATCACCTTCTGGTTGCTGGTGGCTCTCTGTACACCGTCAGCAGATGGTTACCCACTCTCCACCACCAAGGGTGTGACCAATCAAATAAATAATACTTTCAAATCCAACCCGGAAACAAGAGGAAATGAAGAAACAGGGGGGTCCACGGAACGCACGGCTGCAGGAACCGAGTTGGAGAAAATGGCACTGGCATTTTCAACATCGAGCTATACTCAGAGCAAAGAACCACATGCCCTCTCCCTTCCGATGGTGGCCTCAAACACAAGAACCCGGCGTAACACCTCCTTGCTATCCAGTAATCCATCAACAGCACCTAAGGAGACTAGTCATTCATCTACCACAGAACATAAAACCAGTGATAGATCACAATTGCATTCTGCTGATCTACACTTGGGCCATGCAGCCATTTTGACAGCAACCACACAAAGACCCCCTCAGACATCGGCTCTGTCAGCTACCTCGGGAAAAAGAGTCACTCTGACAGAAACTATCGGAATGACCACAACCAGCCTGAGAGCGACAACAGCGAAAATTGGTGCCACATCAGATCAGAAATTAAGTCCGTTTAGCCAATCAACAACATCCTCATTAAGAGACAAGACCACTGCTACCAATAAAACTCAAGTCAAGTCAACTCCAGGCCTTACTACGTTTTCCACCCATACAACTACTACCGACAACGCTATAACTACCACTAAAGTAATTGAAATGACTGTAGCCCCCACCAGCACTGTGGCTACTGAACAAATATCCAATGAGAGTCAAGAAAACAACAACAGTAGAGATGCAGGCACTACAGTGGCTGCTGTCATAGGAGGGGTAATAGTAATCATGATCGGGGCAATCGTGCTCATCATGTTGCGGAAGAAGCACAGGCAGAAGAGGAACAACTACAACACCACATGGGCCGGCCCCACACCCTTCCTGGATGGTGAGATCCAGTCTAACATTCATTTAGGGGAGGATGATGATGGTGGCAAGAGGCAGCCACATAAGCGAATCTCTGTGCCCAACTTCCTATCTGGAGTCTCATCCAAACGCGAGTCTCTCCTCAAGGATGAAGAGGAAGAGGTGCCCATGGAAGGACTGGTGCAGGGGAGCACCTTCAGCAGGCCTCAGGATAACGGGTCCCCACCCAGCAATGGCAGCGTCCTTAGTGACGAAGCCCAGCCTCTCGGAGCGACACCCAAGCCAGACCCAGAAAGCTCGTCACCAGATACCTCGACCAAGGGGGAAGACAACCTTGGACAAGATCCTATTGAAGATGATGCAATGCCTACTCCTCCAACAATGGAGACCCAACCTGACCCTCCTGCACCTCTAGTGGAGGTTGACCTCGAACCCCCACCAGGACAGGAGGCTCTTCCACCTCCACCATCAGATGGCCCAACTGTCCCACCTCCGCCCCCTCTACCGCTCTCTACAGAGTGACGCAGATCGCTGCAAGCAGCCCAGCCATAGTAAAGCATTCTTTTACGCCTTGGGGTTATTCAGTAAATACATGGATTTCCAACTGCTTATTCCTTACATACAGCTTTACCGTACATTGGGAAAAAGGGATGACTGGGGAGAGACATCTAGGTCAACGCTGGTGGTGGTAGCAGGGGGTGGGTTTGGCACTCTGGCAGGTGGAACCTGAGACCGTACGCCATTCTCTCCTTGGGAAACTACAGCAATTAACACATTAATCCAGGATGGCTGGTGTGCTGCTTTTGTGAGCCAATCGACATACAGGATGTATGATGGTGGAGGTGTTAGGCTTATTTGTGAAGCGAACAAGGGAAGCCTTGCAGGCCCAGACGGAACATGTATCTAGTGATCGCAGAGCGCAAGCACAGGGACAGCGGGGGCCAGGGGCTGGAGATCGATGCAGCCCCAGTTACTGCAGCGTGAAGATCTGCCAGTCACCGGGGAGGAAATCCACGGCCAAAATAAAACCGCGTCTATTTCACTTTGAACCGAGACAGGAAAAGCCCATGGCAGCTGGCAGCAAAAAGGAGAACAGACTGACATGGTTGCTAGAGCACACAACACTTACGCCTGCTACTGCTTTTGCAAACGTAAGGGGTGATGATTTAATACCGAATGATCCGGCGGTGCCACTGTATGCTATACATTGTACGGTAAGCTTCTGCAAACAAATAAATATACATTTTTTTTTTAATTATATCAAAATGTTCACATGGTCCTGAATCCAACAGTCTGTAATATCTGTGACGCCCTCCCCCGAACCAAATTTTTAATTTTTTTTTATTATTATTAAACTGCATATCAGCCAAGCACATTTCCTTAAATTCACCACAGCCCAATAAAATCAGGGTGATCAATGGTGAACAATCCATACCACGAGCCCAGCTCTCCACTCCACTAAATCTGAAGCAGCATGATTCTGTGGGAGGTGAAGGGGCTGAATGGGGATGAGCAAAACAAACCTTCCAAAAAAAAAAAAAAAAAGCGCTCCCTGCTCCCTGTAAATAGGGACTGAACGCTTTGTGGAAATTTCATATCCAGGCCAAGGTTTTGTTTCAACCAACCAGTTGAATTTAGAGTCACAGTCACAGATTGTGAAACAAAATGCGCCCAGCACAGTCTCCACAAGCCGTCCTCTGTGATCATTCCTTCCTGATCGCTTCAGAGGGCCTCCATCTAACCATGTCCTGGCCTGGCTGCGTGGCCCAGCTACATGGCCCGGCATCATCCGGAATCCTCCGGCATATCTGCGTGCCGTTTAAACCATCCGGGGTCATCGCTGCTAGCTGGCACCCACTGACATTTTTATAGTACTAAGGCTACTCAATTTGCACAATTGAAAAGGGGAACTGATCCTTAGACTTCACATGAAGGTGGTGGGGGGGGGGGGGTCCTCAGAGATTTAGCAAGTTCCCTTCAGTGTAAAACCCCATGTCATTTCAGGGGTGGGCAATTCGGTCTCCCACGCAACCGGGACGACCGGTTTTCAACTGTGGGCGACTGCTCATGACTACGTAGAGTAACCGCCGGACGACCCAAAAATATCGCGTGCGGGTGACCAAATTAATTTTCTTCAAAGGTTTTCATCGCCCAGTGTGTACTGAATAAATCTACGGAAAATAATTTCAAACAGTTTCGGCAGATTATGTACGATGATGGCCGATTGTGATTGATGATTTGAGAAAGTATTATCGTTAGTCTACATGATGTCCGCCGAAGATGAACGGAGATTCCCGAGCAATGCCGATCAGACCGGTGAGTCTCACGCTTACACAAGGATTACAGTGTAGTGATAGTATTGTGCAAAGTATACTAGTATACCGGTGTCTGAGTCATGTACCTGGGCAAGACTTTGTCCAATTTCCCAAGCCCCTGTGCCGTGAGTACAGAAGTTTCCGCTATGTTTTTTAACAAAGTGCATGCTAGACTTGGAACGGTCTTTCATTCGCGTGTCGTCAGCGGATTGTAGATTATTCGCGAGAACCGATCGAAGTGACGGTCATGACAGTAGATATGTCGTGTGTGGACCGTGTACATTTCGTGTACATGTACAGTGGTGTGAAAAACTAAATAATAAAAACCATCATTTGATAACTGCATTTTTAACGGTTAACGGTTTTTGATGATCAGAAACATTTTGTGTGACACACATGCAAAAGAATAAGAAATCAGGATCAAAATAGTTTTTCACACCACTGTATATGCAACATTTTGTGGATTGCCGTGATTCACATGGTGTTATCTCTTGGTATATAATGTGTGTCGTCTGTCTGCCAATGTAATGTATTTTTTTTAAAACTGGTTTTCAATAGAAAATTATTTTTCTGATTTTGATGGATTTAGTCAAATTATAATTGCTGTCTGTTTCTAGTTCATATGAATGTATGGTCACGAGGTGATCCGAAATGATGATCTGATTGGTCCATTAGTCAATGACGTCACCAGACAGAGGTCTCCCAGGCCATATGTGGGTGACCACAGAAAGAGCTGCTGGGGTCCCACTGGGAGACCCCCTTTGAACTGTAATTGTCCACCCCTGCATTTCCATCCAACGTCAAGCGGTGTGGCTCACATATGAACGGAAATTATGCTGTATCAGTCATCTGACTAAGTATGAGTATAGATTGACCAGCATGCTTCTTTGATACAGATACACTTATACACAGTTGTGACTGATGCCTGGAGTCCGAGTGCAGGGTCAGCAATTTACATGCGACTCTACTCTGCCGAGACACAAACCGCTGACCTTCCCATCATTGGCACAGGGGTCTAACCGGCCGGGCCGCACATCCACAATGGTGACTTCCAAGTGAAACACAAATGCAGAAGTAGAGGAAGCTGAGGTTCTTCAGGTCTTCATTTTGGTCGAAAGTGAAACAGTGCCCCCCCCCCCCCCCATCTCTGTCTTACCTTCTTCAATCACAGGTGGCTGAAACATTGGGACTCACCTGCCGCTGGGTGACAGCCATGCAGATAATATAAGTAACAGAGAGGGTATGAACAAATTGAAGTTCTTGAGACGCGAAGGCTCTGTGGTCGCACCAGCACCACCAACGGTGGTCCAGTAAAACAAATTATTTTAATAAAAGTTAAGATAAGAGCTTAATTATAAATCATCCACTCATTTTATGCTGTGAGGGGGGAATCCTCAATTCGATACCCTCAAAAAAAGAAAAAAAAAAACAGGCAGCCTCACTTGTCCTGCGATGTCAAGCAGCGTGTCTGGAGAGGTGGGGATCGATAGCTCACGTCAAAGGCATGACAGGCGGCCGCGGTTTGCACAAGGCGGCCCCGTTTCCAGACGGATCCGTCACATGGATGCAGCAGGACGTTCTCTGAAATGCCAACACCCACTTCTCAGTCACCTGCTTGTGACTTGGTGGTGGGGGGGGAGGCCAGCTCAGAGTCCGTAGTTCCCCCCCCCCCCGGAAGGGTGTTAGTCATCCCTCTGTCTCTCAGACCCCAGTGTCTTTGTGTGTATTTTATAAACTACAGAAACATCATGGGAGCGCGACTGTGTGTGTGTGTGTGTGTGTGTGTGTGTGTGTGTGAGAGAGAGAGAGAGAGAGAGAGATTCGTTGAGTGAGCAGATCCAGATCATAAAAGATTGGAGTCAGCAGCCCCCCCCCCACACACACAACCTCACCCCTACCCTCCCCGGCAGCAGAAGAGGCCGTCCCTATGCTGCGTCCCTCCATCAGTCTCTCTCTCACTCCCTTGCCCGCCCGCTCTGCAACTACCCACAGAAACGCTCTCAGAGGAGCACTGAGGAGCCTGCGGAGTGCTCAGAAGCCGGCATCGGCGGGGGAGACGCAGGGGAGACGTGGGGCAGCCATGACAGGGGGCCAACAGCAACCAGGCAAGGGGTGAGAGAGAGAGAGAGAGAGAGAGAGAGAGAGAGAGACGCAGTCCGTGAGAGAGACCCCACTTCCCCCCTCCTCCTCCTGTCACCCCCAAACAGTACTGGAGGAAACAGGAGAGACCCCATGCCAGGAAACTGAGGGGAACCCAGTGCCAGGAAAGGAATACTGAGGGAAAGAAAGAAAGGAACGCAAGAAAGAGGAAGAGGGGAAAAAAAAGAACACACTGATTGTTCACTCTGCAAAGATCCACTATTGCTGCTCCAGAAAGCAAAAGAGAACGAGCGAGCGAGCAAGCGAGAGAGAGGGAAGGAGATTGGGAGAGAGAGAGCGAGCGAGCCAGAGGAAGGGGAGAGCGATGACTGCACAGCCATGAAGATTATAAGGTGAGTTATTTACAACATGGATGGAAAGACACACAGAGGCAGACCCAGCTCAACACACACTCCAATTCAGAGTGTCGAATCCCTGGCACGGCTGACCGGAACACTGCACCAGGGGCGATTCCCTCTCCGCGGCGGAAAACCGCAAGGTTCCCCCTACTCTCAGGCCCCCACCCCTCACCCTGGCTCCGCCGTCCATCCGTCATGAATTCTTCCGTTTATTCGGCCGATTTCATCCCTGAATTTGGTTAGCGGGAGCCTCGATGGTCGTTTCGATGGGGGGGAGGTGGGGGGCAAACACGCCGGACACAGATCGCCCGAGTCCCACTGCCTTGCTAAAGGGGGACAGGCTGAAAAAAACATATATATGTAACAATCCCGTAATCATGTCACGTAGTTAGTGGCGCTACCGCAGAACGACATAGGGTGACAGATGTGTGACGGGGGCAGGTGGCGCAGAGTTCCGGATCTGCTGCTTATCGCTGCGATCTGCATGCTCTTTGCCTGACTGACTGAGAGGCGCCATGTTGCCAGCTGTGTGTCCCAGACTGGGGGGGGGGGGGGGTTGTCGGTGCCCCACCTGTCCCTTATTCCAGGTGCCTGTCTGTGAGCATGCGAAACAGAGCAGGAGCGGCATTTAATAGAGGGGGAGGGTGAATGCAGTAATGCAGCACAGCCTTGTTAGGACGGCCTCGCAGCAGCCCGCATGCTTTGCTGGATGATAGGCGGCACCCACTGCGGGGCGAGAGCTGGGGTGCTGCAGAATGCCATGTGGACTCAGAAAGGAACTGCAAGAGGAACCGTCGGCAGTCCTGGGACTGCGGTGTGCCGGCCCAAACCATCCTGGGCAGAAGAGAGCACCTGTACCACACAGCCCTTCCCTGTTGCCTTGGACCTGCCACCTCTAACACCGTAGCCATTTGAGAAAATACAGGGTTAAATCTCACCATTAGTTGCCACAAGGGGGTGCCAACAGCAACATTCAAAATTGTGTGATTTTTACATGTTGAACTTGACGTGGTTATTGATCTAGAGGGTGGGGTCATGTATACCATATAGAACTCTGGTTTAGTCTTCCTTGGCAGTATCGAGTTGGAAGAGTACAAGCCAAGACGAGTTCAGCTGAGAGGAGACCGCGTTCTCTAGACCACCTGACTGCCCCCAGACCCATTTTTGTTTCAACAGGAGAGACCTGACGATGTCCCCGTTCACCTGGACGACTGGCATCCTGCTGTTGCTCCTCCTAGATGTCCGCGTGCTGGCCGTGTGCCCATCCATGTGCTCCTGCTCACGAGGCCACCGGACTGTGGACTGCTCCGGCCGCGGCCTGACCCACCTGCCTGAGGGGCTTCAGCACAACATCCGTGAGCTCAACCTGTCCCACAACCGGCTCCGCGACCTGGACGGGCGGCTAAGCCACTTCGCACACCTGCGTGTCCTGGACATCTCGCACAATCACCTGGCGCGGCTGCCAGGCGCTCTACCGCGCGCCCTCTGGGACATCCGTGCGGCAGGGAACAGTCTACGGCAGCTGCACAAGAACGACACGGCCTATCACTGGAACTTGCGGGCACTAGACCTGTCGGCAAATGAGCTGGAGAGGGTGGTCTTCATTAACAACACGTTGGCCAGCCTGAGTTCACTCAACCTGAGCCACAACAAATTCTGGACAGTGCCCACCAACATGCCCTACAACTTGGAGATGGTGGACCTGTCGCACAACTATCTGGTGCAGATCCTGCCCGGCTCACTGGACCGCCTTCCCCGGCTGGCACGCTTCTACCTACATGGGAACCGCTTCTCGGCCGTAGGCGAGCAGCCCTTTGCCCAGTTGGCCGGCCTGCAACTTATCACACTCTACGACAACCCCTGGGCCTGTGAGGATGAGGAGAACATGACCGACCTCCAGGCCTGGATGGAGCACACCTCTGCCCGGGTGCTGGGCTGCCCGTGCTCCACCCGGCACATCTGCGGCGAGGCCCACCTGGCCAGCACGGGCCACGGCTGGCACTACGCCTCGTACACGGAGCCCCCGCAGAGTGCCGACGCCCGCGATGCCAGCCGACCGCCCATGCAAGCCATCACGTCGGGGCACCTGTCCAAATCGGCGCCGCTCGACTCGGCCCCAGATTGGAGCGGCGTGGAGCGCGGAATTCCTATAGACCAAGAAGCTGCCGGCACCCCCGTGTCCCCGACGGCCACCCCCCACCTCATCTCCACGCAGACAAGCACAACAGTCCGTACTCGCAGCACCAAGAAGACCAGGCCCAACGGCGTGCGCAGCACAGGTCAGGTCCTCAGCGTGCTGGAGCCGCATACCGTCACCGCCAGCATCCTCCTCACAGCCACCATCCTCAGCGCCTTCTGAACCCTCGCCGGAAATTGCCAGAACTTCCAGACACTAAATGGCATATGAAATAGTAGTACCAACTTCTTGAATTGAGTTTTCATTTTAAAATACTGTACGACTGTTACTGCCTCTGATAATATATGCATCTGTAACCGCTTCCAACACACCGACCGCCTTCCGCAGAGTGCAGCCCATGTACGCGATGGCTATATTGTGCAGACACATTGATATAAATAACCTATATTACGTGTAAAGCAACACTAATAGCAGTCCTGTGTGCAAAGGGATTCTCCACCCTCAGAACTATGCTTGTCCACTGAAGGATACTGCAGCATTTTATGGTTTATATAATATAGTTAAAAAAAAAAAAAAAAAACATTCCTGCATTGTGTACTTTCCATTGTGCATGATTCAGAAACTCAACTCTTGGTTTTGTGGCATGAAAACATGTGCTAGCCCCCCCCCCCCAGTGTAGGTGGCAATAGGTGCTAATAATGAGGTTACAGGGGAATGGTCCATAGGATCACGGGGCTAGGAAAGCACAACCAGAGAAGTGCATCCGTAAAGCTAAAGTCTTCCATTGTAAACACTGCGGCTAATTAATGCGTTACAATGGCACACTGCGCTGAATTCAGCATCAACAAGCGGGCCGATAAAAACACGACGAGGATTGTCTGTTGTCTATAACACTGTATGCTCCGCCCCCCCGTCTAATACTGCATGCTGACCTAGTCTTTAAAGGCCTCGCTACCCTTCCCCGAGCGATCGATCGCTGTCCCTTAAGGGGCCCGGCCGAAAGCTGTCGAACAGGTACAAGAACGACAGGACAAATATAAGCAGGCCCATAGGTGCTGTAATTCCTTCCCAATAGGACGGGTCCCGCCAGCACACTCCTCAGCTGGAACCAACAGGCACTGATATACACACCGAGGTTCCTCGGCCCGGCCACAAACCTCCACACCTTACCGCACATTCCACAACGCTGTGCTACCCTCGGGCTGTCCTGCACTTCCTTCGTGCTGCCATCGGGTGGTGCAATCGACCCACTCAGGAGAGTGCCATCCAACTCAAGGACACTGGCCACTAATCAAAGTGGTGCTAACAAACAGACTATAATTATTAGCCCTGATTCTTTTTTAACTACGTTTTTTTAAAAAAACAACGCAGTTGTTGGCTGTAATTAATTATCAGCACTTAAAATTACCCCCACGCTATAGTCACAAAAGCAGAGGGCTGCATGTCAAATATGTGTGGCTTAATTAACAGCCCAATAACCAAAAAAGGATATATATTAAGGAATGCCAGCTTTACAGACACACATTAAGCTTAGCCTTCTGGGAAGTATCAAATAGTTGTGAACGACAACAAAACAAAACAAAAACAAGAATAAATTTGAAATATTCAAAACATTAAAAAAAAAACCCCTGCAACCAGGTTATAGGTTCAATATCAAGGTTCAATATCAAGCTCAAAGCAACCCACAGAGCAAAATATAACCTAATAAATCTCTCGCAACACTATTATTCTGGAATGATTTACAATGGATATAGTTTATAATATGATGTTTACCCCTTATGAGCTCTCTTTTACAGCAGATTTATGTATTAACCACAAAGCCATTAAGGGCTAACCTTACTTCTGTTAGCTTTCTGAGCATAAACATATCCTTTGTCAGGAAACTCTACACACATACCAAAGTTACAGTAAGACAGCGTTACTTTAAAGTGAGCTTAACTTGAACGATAAACTTCAAGCTTCAAGGGAGGAATGCAAGGATCATCCAAGTCATGGTTCTTAACCAGAGACCATGGGGTCTTGTTCAGGAGTGAGGGAAAAGTGAAGTGGGAGATTGACAGGCAGTGCAGCGTTTACTGGTCGATCTACGCTCCTACCTACTGTCAAGATTCGGGTAGTGACCGAAAAAATGAAGTCACTGACACGAGAGACAGAAACGAGCTTCCTTTTGTAGGGTGTCTGGGCTCAGCCTAAGAGACAGCGCGAAGAGCTCGGACATTCGGAAGTCACTGCTCCTCCGCATCGAAAGGAGCCGACTGACGGGGTTTGGGTATCTGGCTAGGGTGCCTCCTGCATGCTCTGGGCATGTTCAAGTGGGAGGAAATTCAGAACATGGTAGGAGTGCGGAGACACAGGGCGCCACATGACAAAAGCCGAGAGAAAATGAGTAGAGGAAATGAATGCACGCATTGCGAAAGAGAGAACGACTCACGGTGCATGAGCAAATGTACTTGACAGACCGAGTTATGAAATATGCTGAAAATGTGAGATACCGAAAACCAGTCTGACACCAGCAAAAACAGATCATTAATACAGAATAAATAAAAGAAACATTAAATAAAATCAAGTAATGGAAAAGTGTGCCTACTGTTCCCTCTCTACCTCCCTTTTCCCCTGTACCCCATTCTCTCGCTCCCGTTCATAATCCCAACTCTAGAGAATCACGTCAGGAGTTTTGCTGGAAAACTAGCAAGCTAACTAACTAACTTAAAGGCAAGCAAAAGCCAACCAATACCAACACCAGTACACTTAGAACTGACAAAAGCTTACTAGCATAAAAACTGGTGTCTTAGCTGGCTGCTGTGAAACCTTAACTAGGACCACAGAACTACACAGTGCACAGCCTGGGTGGCTGGAGGGAATAACAGGCGAGCTTATCGGCCCTTATATACCATATATGATCTAAATAAATTTAAAGATGATACCTAAAAGTAGTTACTTATAAATCATACCTCACAAAGTATTGAATATTGCTGCTTTAACATTCTGAATTTAGGTGACCACTACCCCAGAGTTATATGATTACACTGGTATACAGTGTTTTTGGTGCCAAAGATGTCCAAATGGATTTATATTATATATTTATTATTATATAAGTTTATGGTGCTGATTAAGAATATGACTTCAGTTTTGTCAGATCGGCTCTAGTTTCAGAGATATTCAATAGTTAATTAATTAACGCAACACGCTTGAAAAGCATACAGAATTGCAAGAATATTTTTATTTTAGTTACAACTAGTAAGTAAACAGTCTAACATCATACAAAATTAATTTAAAATATCTAACAATGACAGGAAAAAGTTATGTATGATTTGATTAAATAATACAATATTAATTAGCTACTAATTGTTATTAATGTCAATGCTTCAAAAAAAAAAAAAAAAAATGTTGAAAAATGTTTACAAAGCGCGATACTGTCATGATCCGCTCCGTCCGATCCTCCCGTGTGCCGCGCCCACCTCATTTCCTCGTGTGATACCCTGATTGTGATCACCTGTGTCCTGTTAATCCCTGACTAGTCTGTGTATTTAGTGCGCGTCTTTCCCGAGTACGAGAGATCAGTCATTGTTGAATGTTACGGTTAGTGTTGCTGTCATGGTTGTTCGTTCCTGTCTGCCTGTCTTGGGACAATAAACCCTGATTCCCTGTACGCTCCGGCTCTGCTCGCCTCCTAGCCCGCTCGCCTGGCCACCGATCGTGACAGATACGGCCTTTGTAAAAAAAAGTCAAACTAGCAACAATGGGCTCTAATGGGCCATTGACTCATATCAGGGGAGAGAAGCACAAGCGTCCCCATTCAGTTGTTTGTCAGTCCTGCAAGTACATCCTCTACAGATAAGCCTACACCCGCTTTGGCAGTGTTTCCCACGACAAGCAATGCCTTCAGTACATTCTCCTCAAACGACACACTGAAAGCAGAAGTGCTATAGGCTTTGCAGACGATTATTGTGGCCTACATACCCTTCACAGCCATTTAAGACTAGTTTTGAAGAATGGATGATGGAGAAAGTCCAACATTTTCTTTTCCACTCTGCACCAGCCAGAAGAGAGAGGACTTCACAGCTGCATCATCCTCAAGATTCCTTCTACCTTTCTGTGGCCATCGGTGGCTCGAAGATTTGCCAGCTGTCGAACGAGCATTGGAAGTCTGGCCATCTATTATGAAATATGTGCACTTGGTTAAGTCAAAATAGGTGAAAAACCCAACGACATCTTCTCTTGACTGCATTTGTGAAGCCCAAATGGATCCCCTTCTTCTGGCCAAACTACATTTTTTCATGCCCCTATCACAAGCATTTCAGTCATTTCTGGCTAAATACCAGGCAGATGTTCCCATGATGCCCTTCCTTTGGAAGGACTTGGCAGATTTGATCTGGGTAAATATTCACCACCACAGTAACAGCAGCAATAAATGACCATGCAAACACGCACATGTGAACTTAACTCTAATTTTATTTTCAGACTCTCCTCCAACGCTTCATCATTGATTTCATTACCTAAGACACTGTTAAAGAGTCAAATGACAGACCAAAAGCTATTGCATTTGTTATCACACACAAGTCGCATCGAGGGAATGCATTATCTTCATGGATGTCCATTATCTCAAAAATTAGAACCAATTCAGAAAAAAAAGCAATTCAGCACCCTCAAAATACCCTAAATCCATTCAAAAAACCTTGGCAAATGAAAAAAAAAATTTGTTTTGTAAACCTGGGTTATTAGTACAAAAAAATCCTCTTATAGCATCACACACACACATTACATAGGCTACAAAGGACAAGCCTCTTCAGAAATGTGTAGCCATGTGTTCTGTTTATTTCTGATAGAGCAGAAACTAATAAAGAGCATGTAGCAGGGCTATACAAGTGAGCCGGGTGTGAAGCCTCTGCGGCCAATCAGAGTCAGCAATTACGAAATAAATTACCTGGTAGAACGGAAAACAAAACCGTTAACTTGCACGCATTTTTCGCCATCTCTCGTGTGGAACTCATCGTTTCTCACGCAGAGAAATAACCGTCTCCCTCGCATACTTCCAATATCTCTTAAGTACATTCCCGCAATTTTTGCTCAGCCCTTTGTCCAGTTGTGCGGTGCCTCAAACAAGGAGGCAGGGATGCCAAGCAAAAAAGAAAATAAAAGCAGTTCCAGTGGCAGAAACGGTAATAAAATTACCCCCCCCCCCCCAATCGGCGGACCCGACATTTTTTGCTGCCATGTTGATTCGACATACGATCATCACAAAGGGTCAGGACCATCACCGTGACGACCATGACCGCCATGACGACCATGACCAGACCTCAAGCCAGGGTCAGAACTCGGGAGAGAACAAGGGCAAGAAACAGAGAAAGAAAATCGGCGGAAGTCGAAATTAGGAACAGACTGTTAGTGGCTGGGGAGGGCAAGGGGGCAGGAATTCCTGGTTCACACCAACACAGGGGGGCAGGGATCACGAGCGCATTAAAAAGGGCATGCTCGTGCATTTCCGACTCATCTGGGACTGAACGGAGGGACTCTGTCATTCTCATCCACCGGGCACAAGAGGTGAGTGACATCAGTCGTAATGCTTTGTTTATTGCGGGGGGTATTATTCAGTAGCGCGATTCAGGTGAAACAACAATGCATATCCTTAGCAGAGGCTGCGGCAGAAAGAGCTGTAATGAAATACATACTGCCCCCAATAGGCTGAACTGACATAAGTTGAAGGGAGGCTTCCCATTGCTGCTGGTTGCCATGCTGATTTGAAGTATGGTCGTTGGAAGGGGTGACCGTAACTCCAACAGCACATCGAAGGAGAACAAAGCCATACCTACAACCACGACCACGACCACGACCACGACCACGACCAAGAATGGAAGTGTCGAGATACCTGCTGCTCATCCTGGGACCTGCCATGATGCTACAGCACCTCCTGTCGCCCTTCTGGGCCCGCGACGGCGGCCGGCAGCCGCGACGGACAGCGACCGTGTTTTCATTCGTTTGCTTTTCCCCTGACCTGTTCGGCTCTTATTGTAAACCTCGTCCTGTACGCATCATAATGTGAAAAAGAGCTGCTTTTATGCACCGCAGTTGCTGGGTGCGAGTGATGGTGAAAAGTTTTTGGTATGACTGGGGAGGGGGGGGGGGTTTATCTTCAACAAATTACCCCTGACCTATGATAAATCCGTGTCGTCGTTCGCTTTTCTGTGATTTTACTCAAATAACAAAAGCTTAGACCAGCGGATGATCTGACTCCATCAAGAAGCAAAGATACCTGGGTGCCCCTTTTTAATTTGCAAAGTTCCTGTATTAACAGAGAAAGTCTATATTGGGACCCAGACAGTTAGTGGCCGAGAAGAGCAAGGGGGCGGGACTTCCTAGTTCACACCAACACAGGGAGGCAGGGATCACGAGCGCATTAAAAAGGGCGTGCTCGTGCATTCTAGCCAGGACTGAACGGAGGAACTCATCCACCACGCGCAACAGGTGAGTGACATCAGTCATTCTGCTTCGCTTTTGGGGGGGGGGGGGGGGGGGTCTACTTCAATACCGCCAACCAGGCAAAAAAAAAGGAGAACCCCAAAAAAGAGCGGTACCGGGACAC
>JAODKE010000107.1:1577016-1590596 GCA_026779605.1 Mormyrus hasselquistii | reverse complement strand
GCGTTGGGGGGGGGGCGGGGGGGGGGGGGGGGGGCGGGGGGGGGGGGTCACTATACAGAAAATGTTACCAGCGGAAACACTGATCACATGATATGTATGATTTTAAACGTTATGTAAAACGTTCAGTGTGTGAGTGTGCCCTGCGATGGGCTGGCCCCCTGTCCAGGGTTGATCCCTGCCTCGTGCCCATTGCTTCTGGGATAGGCTCTGGACCCCACGTGACCCAATAGGATAAAGCGGGTTGGAAAATGAATGAATAAATGAATAAATGAATGCAAAACGTTATGTTATATATAATTATATAATACATGCATATAATTTCATATACACATACATACATACATACATACACATACACACACACACACATATATATATATATATACACATAATGTAAAATAAAAATATGTGGAATGTGGTAGCATACACATGTGATCAGTGTTTCCGCTGGTAACATTTTCTGTCTACTGATTTACATCCATTTACACACTTACAATATTACACACTTTGAACCAATGTTTCTTTGGGTTCTTGCCGCATGCTGCACACATGGCAAACAACGTCTGCTAAAGTCCACCAGTTCCGCTTCGGAAGACCCTCGATTGAATTTTGGGACGTATATACATATACATATAGGACGTTACTTGATAAGACGCAAGTCAGCACATCACTGAATTTGTGTGTGTGTGTGTGTGTGTGTGTGTGTGCGTGCGTGAGTAGAATTTATTCGCACAACAACAGACGACTGCTACAGAGATCACACCAAAGTGTCCACAGCACCACCTGGTGGCATGCATGAGAAAGCCATCAGAGCGGAAGGCGCTTACTTCAGGAAGAGCTGTGACTTGGCCTCCATGAGCTCCACGCCATCCCCCTCCTCTGGCTGCAGAGGCAGCCCCGCCAGAAGGGAGACGACAGCCTCCATGCTTGCCTGGTCCAAGTCCCTGTAGGGGACGAGCCCTGGTTATACCTTGCTGTTTGACGACACTATTGCTGCTAGTTTCAGGGCGGATGGAGAAGACAGTAAAAGTACAATGCTGTGTAAAAGTTTTAGGCTGCTAAAGAAAAGATCTAAAAGATCTCCAGTGTTGTTGTGAAATTATGATATTTTGCCCGTCAAAGCGTGCCAGCTTAGCCATTAATCATGAAAAATAAGCAAATCAGAATCTTGTGTCTTAAAGTAACCAATGCCTGGACATTTCACCCAAACTCAGCATGTGAGAACAGGCTTAAGGAAGGACTTTGACAACGTGATGGTGAAGGGGTGGATTGTGGGTACCTCGTCAGGCACTTGACATCGTCGTCGGCTGCTTGGTTGGATGTTCCCATCACCCAGTCCGTCAGGTACTCCACCATCTTGTTCCTGGAGGAACACAGAGACCGTCAGATGTGTACTTTTAAGTACGCTAGCCAGGATCACTAAAGGTGCTGGATATGGCTGCAAAAATCACCATATTTTTTTATGCTTTTTGAAAATCTGTAACAAGGCCATGTGACAAGACCAAAAAGTACGCCTCCGTGTCACCTGAACTTCATCTCCTGGCAGAAGGAGAGATCATCCCTACGCTCCATCATCACTTCCACCAGCTGGCAAAGTTTGGTCTTGATCTGGATGGCGTGGACCATGTTGCCAAGAATACGCACATATCTAGGGGGTGTTGGTGGGGGGAGGGGATGGAGGTGACATCTGGTGAGCCTTAAAACTTTAAACAGCTATTTTCTTCCCATTTCATGCAAGAAACATAGATATTTATCATTCTGTGCATCTAATAAATGTAAATATCTATGTGATGGCTTTAAACAGTTTGATGAAAGTCGACGTGGTTAAAGTGATCGAATCCATTCATTGTGCCAGTGTGGATACATAAGGAATGCTTTATTAGAATGCTCTATACGCAGGCCTTGGTTAGTCCTCAGCACCTGACCAAGTTCAGCATCATGGTCTCGATGCTGGCCTGGCCCAAGTGCTCAGAGCTGCCCTCGGTGTGGTTGTCCAGTAGGTTCTTCATGATGGCGATGGTCTGTTCCACGAACTGGGTGTTGGTGTCGTTGATGGGAACCTGCGGTGAAATTTGACACCCCCCCCCCCAACGTTGGTTTCATTTGAATAACGAAAAGCCACAAAATCAGCAGGCCGACGTTTCCAACTACTCAGTTAAAACACGCGACATCGCAACTTTACTAAAAAGTGCAAAAACCCACAACCCTTTTTGACAAATTTACGTTTTCTTGAAAATCACACATCTACACGCCGAGTTAAAGGCTGACTGAGAATTCGTTGTAGAATCCCCACCGTCAGTATCCATGTACCCTATGGCATAGCTGCAAGGCTGTAGTGGGCCTAAGGAATGTCATGATATTGCAGCCAAAACCATCACTGATCTACCCCCGTTTTTAGGGAGGTACACGTCGGGGACAACGTAGGGTACGCGGCTCGCGAGCGTAGATTCTACGCAGAGGTATGAATCAGCCTAAAGAGCACGAGCGAGGTCGTGTGGAATGCGAAGCCGCACACATAGGAAGGTGTGACCCACCGGGCCCTGCGTGTCAAAGAAGCGGCTGATGCTGTTCTTGAGCTTGTTGAAGAGCATCGGGTAAAGCGCAGGGCTCAGCTCCAGGCCCACCAGGTCCTTGATGTTGGTGCGGATCTGCAGGCCCACCTTCTCGTGATTGCACACCATCAGCGACAGTAGGCGGTCCAGGAACTTGCTGAGCGGCGTGTCCACGTTGCCCTCGCTGGACCCCATAGAGATCATGGAGCCCTTGCGCTCGGCCAAGGGGCCCATGGGGGGGCTGTAGGTAGGCTGACAAGGCGTACTCCTCTGCTGCAGGCACACGCCCCCCAGGGCGCACAGGAAGCCTGTCATGTTGATCCACTCCTGCGGGCGAGAGAGGTCCAGTCCCAAGATCCATTATGATGTTTGGACGGAACTTAAGTTTTACTTTCAATAAGCAATGATGTGGATCAGATGCAATTAAAGCTTGTCTTTAAAACATGCCTTTCATCAAATTATATTTAATTAAATTTAATGAAAATGTTATTGCCCATTATTCACTATATCCTAAACAGTGGTACGTTAGTGACATTTGTTTGATTTTTGAAGCACTTTGGGGCAAACCTATTGATTAAGGCACTATCCTAAAATCCTTAGTTTAATAACATCGATTACACTCTGCTTTTTCCTGATTGGCCACTCATCCTGACCAATAGCCAGAAAGGAATGATTTCTCTTGTGTAGGACACGAGCCACGTGCAGAGGCATCAGAGGGCATTGGTATCTTTGCAGATTCAGGGTGCCCAGCACTTAATAGCAGCCCCTAAATCTGGCAGGGCTTCCTGCACCTCCCAAATTTTGAGCTACTCCCTGGTCACATGACAAGTCATATGACAAGGCAGGAGGCTCAAAATAAGGACATCAGTCACACATCAGTGACCTGGCGACAAATTCTGGTTAATGAAGGTCCTTTAAGTAAAATAGCACTGAATGGATAAAAGTGAGAGAAAGGTCACTGAAATGCAGCAATTCATGTACCCTATGGCTATCCGTGTGGGAGTATAAGAACTTATTCACATATAAACACAAAAATTACTAGTTCCACCACAGAAGGAAGACAGAACACTGCATTCAGAGTACATAAGCTGTCCCTCCCCAGCAGTGGTCATCCCTGTGACGTAGGTACAGGAGAGAAGCCTCAGGATGTGACCCTCACCTGGCCGTCCTCGATCTTGATTTTCGGGTGGCTAAGGATTAACTTGGTGGCCTGCTCCCATTTGGCGTACGTGTCCTCCCAGGCCTGTGCAACGAAAGGGCACCGTCATACAGAGAAGACCACTGCGGTCGCAGGTCAGACAGCTCAGTAATGGGGTTTCTGCAGCACATGTACAGTTGTGAGAAAGTGGAAAGGTGGGGGTGGGGGGGGTGCAACCCATTTGGACCCCTAAGTGAAATTTGACTGCCACTTATCTTCCTGGGGCCCTGTCCCAACAGCAAACAGCACAGGACACTAGGCTGGGGGGGTAAAACCTGGACAGGACCCCAGTGCCTCACACTCACCTCAGTATTTCCTGCAGTGGGGTGTTCTGCCCTCCTCAGCAAAGCCATTACTCTCTTCTGCAGGGCAGCACGACCTGCATGCACATACAGGTTTGGCTTCAGTGGTGCCTATAAAGTCTTTATTAAAGTAAACAACTGAATATTACACTCATAACACTATCTAAACTACTGCTTTGTGAAAATCCCCAGAAGGGTTATCTGTCAAAATAGGTTCTTAATACAGCAACTTGCAAAATTTAATGCTGCTTAATTACTATAAATGGAACAACCTCTTACTGTTTAGCGATTTGCTTACATAATGTATTCACCCTACACCCATTTCACTATACACTCAACAGCCATAAACACATACATAATTTTAGGTAATTGTGCAGCAGTCATTACAGCTGTACAGTGAAGAGATTTCTGTGGACATTGCTGCCCTCTAGTGCTACGGAGGTAGATTGCAAAAAGTCAACCATCATCCCCGTAAACATTTCAAATTACAAAACAGAAAGGAAACAAAACTAAAGGATGGAGGGGGCTGGTTTTTGAAGCAGGTGACCCACCCACCTGTAGACATCATGTTGCTAACGGAGGCAAACTCCATGAAGGTGTTGTAATTGGGCAGGATATTCTGCACCGGCACCTCGTCCACACTGCAACGGATGTCGGCTTCCTCGCACAGGTGCCGGAAGCAGGACATGGCCACCAGCACTGCTTCCATGTCAGGGCTCCACAGGAACATGTAAAGGGACACCTCTAGTTTGGTCTGGGCCTGCCGGCAGATGGGAATGCCGCTCCCCAAGGTAGCACACTCCTAAGGACCAGGAGAATGTGGGAGATGTGAACCAGTTTGTTGGCTGCAAAGTCTATCCCACCGTGAATAAGGTCAAATTTGACACTGGAATTTCGGAACGTCCCGCTTGGGAAACTCATGATGCCCTGGCACATGAGCCCACCTTGTTCTTGAGGAGGAACTTGTTCCTGCAGATGAGGATCTCCCGCAGCCACTTGAGGATCTCTGTGCTGTTAATCATCTGATGGCCAATCAGCTTCTTGCAGATAAGGTATAGGATCTGTGAGCTGGGAGGGGTTGAGTCGACATCAGAGCAGAGTTAGCTCACAGTTACATCTGTCCACATTTTAGGCAGCAGAAAGAATGATACCTGATGTCCCAAAAGGTCTCCATTGGTGCATCTGGGTTCCACAGCGCTATGGTTTCAGGTTGGTGCAAGACGAGCAGAGCCTGTTGAGGCAGATAATAAGCGCACCCTATGGCAGAATGTTTCTAGCAATGGTTTACAACAGAGTTTCAGATACTGTAAAGGCAGATCACTACTCTGAATGGCCATACCCAGGCCCACGAAGCACAATGAGCAATAAAAACCCGAAGAAAAAAAAGATACCAACCTCCATGGCCTCCTGGGAGATCTCAGGCATGCTGGCCAAAGGCACCAACTGAACAAGGCCCATGATGAGGTCCACTGTGCTGTTCTGCATCTCCTGGCCCTACACAGATGACAAAGCTCAGATGAGGCCTTGTCCTCACCCCAGATGCAGTCTAGCCTATTGAAAATAATCAACTACCTTCAACCAGCCAAAAAACCAAAACCACCTACTGATATGCAAAACGAATACAAATTCTAGTCCCGGCTCAGTGCTGCAAAGTGCCAACGTTCTCACAGCGAGAAGTGACCGCTGGCAAGCTTGTCACACACCAGGTAACAAAATCCTGGCCTTAACTCAAGAACTTCCATTAAATGAGAGCTGGAAGGTCGTTCTCAGTTCTGGGATAATCTGCGGTAAATCTTGCCCTTTCAAGTGGATTTACCAAAATAATCCCCTGGCCTAAATGAGCACAACATAAACATTTCAAATCAGCTTTCCAGCAACTAAAATCTTGGACGGTGGGAGAAGAAAAGTCAAGAAGCAAACAATAAAATCTCAAAATTCTTGATTTTTCTGTGTGATATTTCACACAGTGAATAACTAAAAGCTCTCATGCACTGAACTCAGGACAGTGCTGAAGCCCAAATTGGGACGAATGCTCCATATCCCTCCACCCTCTCACCTTCACTGTGCCTTAGATATCTTTTGGAATAGAGGGCATGAAAACTCAACCAGGACAGGGGCCTTTTCCACTGGCATACAGGAACCAAGCCCTACCGTGACAAGAGACAGGTTCCCGCTCGCTTCGGCTTTCCATTGCAAGAGGATCGGCTCAGAAAAAGGTGTTGCTGAATTTGGAGAGCGACAGTGACGTAAAACCGAAGACCTGCTTAGTGTTCACAGAGTATACATCATGATTAACTTTGTGCTATTTTCTGTTAGCACATCTAGGAGACCTGTCATGTAATGTTAGCATATAACACTGTCGGGATTAGTATTCACTTGCGTAAATTTGCATTATGAACACATTTTGTTCAGCTGTTCCAAAGTACTATTTTGTGAAGGTGGAAATTTTCAGGTTCCGAGTTATCAGGAATGCATCAATACACTGCAAGGTGCAATACTACTAATAATGAATAAAATATAGAATATACCATTCATTCC
This sequence comes from Mormyrus hasselquistii, assembly GCA_026779605.1. Taxonomy (NCBI): domain Eukaryota; kingdom Metazoa; phylum Chordata; class Actinopteri; order Osteoglossiformes; family Mormyridae; genus Mormyrus; species Mormyrus hasselquistii. Next base: position 1,584,006 of record JAODKE010000107.1, on the reverse strand, counting down.
TTCAGATAATTCATGTCTATCGACACAGAACACTAGTATCTCCCTGCATTAAGCCCAATCAGATGATGCCAATGCAACTAGCCCAGTTTGGTCACACTTTCAGCCCCATGTCAGCTGGGGTATGGCTTGCACAATTTACAATGGGAAACTCTCAGTTCACAGCACGGTTCGGTTCTCAGTGGCACGTTGATTTGGTGTCTCCATTTGCAGCATGTAGAGGCACAATCCTGAGAGGCTTACATGCAACATTAGCTTTGGGTCGGCGTGGATCAGCTTGACCATGGCCAGCAACAGGTGCTTATGGCTCCTAGTGTCCAGATCAGTGGTCTTCTCTTTGAACTTCAGGCTGGTCATCTTCTCCTTGAACGTCTGGCTCTATGGGGTGTGGAAGAGTGGACAACAAAATAATTGTCTTGCTTACGGCAGGAAAAACACCAAGAAGAGCTTTAAAATAGAAATGGTCAAAGTGGGTCGACATGGCAACCCATCCTCTCCCCTGCCCGACCCAAACTTTAAACAGGAGTTTGCTTTTGCATTCCTCTTCGGATCAGCAGATAATATTTCCTGATCTGGAGCAGCTTAATAGGCATGACAGTAATTAAAACCAGAAAGTGGGATACAGCTGGAACCAAACCAGTAGTAAGCAGGAGTCTTGAATAGGGTTGCAAAATTCTGGGAATTTTCCATTAATTCCCATATATTCCTGGTAATTCCCATGGAAAGTTTCCAACTTGGAATATTTCCAAAATTCCCCATCTTAACTTCCCACGAAACAGAAAGTTTCTGGAAAGTTTCCGGAAATTTAACGCACCTTTGCAACCCTAGTCTTCAAGAAGGATCTTTGTTGAGTAAAGCATAACACCACCAAATGAAATGGCCAATGGATCAAAATGACCAGAAGAGAAGATCCCCAGAACTGATGAAAGCCTATTTGCCTGCTGCAGCAAAAAAATAGAAAGACTTTCCCAGCCAACCATGGAGCAATAAAAGGATAGCAGGGTCAGGTCACAATACGGAAGAGTTCCTTGATGTCATCTAGTTCATACACGTCACAGCTTCCCCACCTGGTAGTCAGAGTGGTATGTCACCTAGAAGGTTCAGCATTAGGGAGCAGGGTCACGCCACCTGGACACCTGAGGGAAAGAGGCACAGAACCTTACCGGTGTCATGCGGAGGGGTGCATGGGTCCCAAAGCCCTGTATGACCCGGCCCAACGTGTCGTTGAACATGGACCGCAGTTCTCCAGAGTAACAGTAGACAACATCGATCTTGGGCCACCAGTCTAAAGGAGACTATATGGAGAGATGGAGAAAAGTCAAGCGAGAAGAACTTCAACAGAAGTTTATGCTTTGGGGGGGGCTTAGGGAAGTGCCTCAAGGAAGGAGGCCTTTCAGGGGTAGTGAGGGGGAACTGGCTCACCCCTGAAAGCTCGCACACACACAATCCAACAGAAGGTCTCAACAGAAGAAGCACTGAGGCTTTCAGGGTCAAACAAATGGCACCAACAGCCACACACATACACAAACAGAAGCATAGCATGCCTATAATCATCTACAGCACTCCTCTTCAACACAAGGCAATATGCCAGACTTGCATACAGCCAACATGTGACATGAGGCCTTGATAAGTTAGCATGGTGTAAATTCCAGGTCCCCATACCTTTAGTGCTTCAAATCCTGCAAAATCTCATTTCAAGTTATTAAAAGCGAAGAGTTTGCAGTTTAACCAACATACCCCCCATATGGCCTGGTCAAGGAAGTGGGTGCTTACGTTGGTGATGATTCTGTGCAGGGAGTTGACCAAGACAAAATGAAAGGTGGGTGGAGACGAAGAGGACAGACAGACCTGCCAAAAGAAGAAACGCAATCCAAGAGATTAAGTTGACTGGTTGACTGTGGATTATTACTTTTCACATTGGGTCTTATTCAGTGAGCCTTGATTTTTGTGATGTACATTTACAGCTAAATTTAGAAGGTAATATATGCAGGCAAGCACACCAACCTTAAAGTGCTGGTTGTTGTGCGGGTTGATGCGGAAACAGGAGACAAAGCAGTCGATCATAAGGTCCACATCGGCACTCTGGCTGCCTGCGCCACGCGAGAACGGCTTTGTGGGATTGAAGAGCAGGGCCTGATAAGAGACACCAAATCAACTAGTGGGTCTGGGCAGGGGGAGTGCAGGGTTTATCAACCCAAGCAGGGGGGTCCATGTAGACTTGTGGCTTACCACAATGACCTTGATGCCTCACCTTGAGGTCAACCACGATAGACTGTACCAAGACGAAGATGACAGAGTGGTCCTCCCAGTTGACGTAGGTGGAGGCCTTGCAGAGTTTCACACAGGCGATGGCTGCACTCTCCGTCAGCTGTTTGCTGCCACCATGACCCGCCAGTGCTTTGCGCAGGTTCTCCAAGAACAGCTTCTGCAACGACAGCGGCTCACTATACGCGGCCTTACAAATACAGCCCTGAACCCTGCTCTGGCATGTATGATCATCTCGCACATTGATCAAGGCTTCCCCATTGACTTCCTATAAGCGTCATTCACTCCTGGTATAGCCGACACGGTTCTGGACTAACCCAGAGCAAACCCAGGGAAGCCTCACCTTGTTGGCCGTGCTCTCTTCCACCACATCGCGGGAGATGTTCTGCGTGATCTCGGGACAGAGGATGAGGAGGATGATCTGGAGGGGCCAAACAGCGGCCTTGCGCTTGGCACTCTCTGCGAAACTGTCCACCAGGTCGAAGAGCTTCTCCGCACAGTCTGAAGAAGGTGAGAAGTGGGCATGGGGGATAATGAATAAGAGGACACAGACCATAGCTTTGCCTAAACCAGTTTTATTGAGAACAAAACAGGACTGACAACCACCATTTGCTAATGGTAGGCAATGTTTTCCAGCTAGGTAGATGGCATAGGAAACTGCAGAACCGGAAACCTAACAAATGCACTCCAGAGCACGACAGGGTTGGTTTGCAGATTTGGAAAGCAATACAAGGGGAGGTGTGGACAAAGCGGAATCTTCCTTTACCTGCCATGTCTGTCTGGGGGCGCTGGTACAGCATGGTGAACTCATCAGGGTAGTTCTCCACCCAGTTCCAGAAGGCCTGGAGGACAAAGATCATCACCCCGTTAAAGGGTTTCCCAATTCTGGTGCTGAAGAGGCAGTCTGCAACACAGTTGCAGATTTGCCTGCTCAAATATGCTTACTAAATCTGGCAATTAGCTAGTAAGCTGAATAAGGTGTGTTTGAGCAGGGAAATCTGCAAACTGCAGTGTTTCCCCTACCATTATTTTAGGGGGGTGCCCCACCCCCCCCAATGGCACCTCACACCCCCCCTTGAAGGTCAAGTTAATTTTATTTAATTTTATTTTCTGTATAGCGCCATATCGCAACAGAAGTCATTTAAGGTTACCTTTCGTATAGAACAGGTCTATACTACACATTGTCTTTTTATTAACCAAACTAAATAGTCTTATGTTATTTATCTATTTAGACAACAGCTTGTCATTTTTGTCTCTACACGGTCGCACATTTATAATTCTCCTCTGCTCTCTGTTCTGAGTTCCTCCCCAATGCGTGTGCACAGACACGTGCGCGCGCACACACAGGCAAGCACACTCCCACCAGCGGACAGAGAGCCCACGTCAGAAAATATGTCACGTCAACCACCTGAAAAGCAGACAAAAATATCTGCATTTTTTAAATGCTGCCAGGGTGGTGAAGATGGCAACACTCGCTCTCAGAGGAGCCCAGAAAGATACACTGCAGTGACAAAAGCCGCACACTCGGATAATTGTCAGAAAAAGAAATGTTCTGATGTTTAGTCCAGTTGTTATATTAACTGCTGTCATTAAAAGAAACACATGAACACCATGAATCCTGCCGGTGTCCGTCTGACCCCCCCCTCCCCAACACTATACGTGCATTACATCATGTCACACAGATATACAGACATACATGGAAATGCCACATTGACAGTACGAACAAGCTAAGTGGAATTTAACCCTTGACTTCACAAAACAGATATCAAACACCACAGAAATCTACTGAGAGGTTGCTTTCTATCACCATGGAACTATGATACTTTTATAACTTTCTAAGAAACAATGACTAAGTAGTATTTATTACAGAATGTTCAGCGCGAGTCTTTGACTCCCCTAACAAGTTATATAATTTTTCAAATAAGTAAATAGAATAAACCGAGTGTTTAGGCACCAGACTTTTCAGAGCATTGGAACAAGCTTCAAATGTTTCTCATTTACAGACTCATTTCCACACCAAGGAAGAAGCTATAAACGGCCACCAGGGGGCAGCATTAGAATCACTGGCAGAAAAGGCTGCTGCCAGTATTCAGATTGTACAAAAACAGAATCACAGACCTTCTCCAAACTGTTGATTACACTGAGCTGAGCGGGTTTCTTCAGTGTTTTAAATTTGAACACTGTTTCTGCAGAGGGGAAATAAAAACACACACGTGTTACAAAAAGAAGCATCTCATTTTTCCCTGCCTGGGAAAATGCAGCTGTTGGGTTGAGCCCCTACCTTGGAGAAGTCTTTTGAGCTTGGAGCAGTCCACGTTGATGTACTGGATGAGTTCGATGTCGTGGACGTCCACGTTGTCTTCTGAACACACCGTGAGCTCCTGCAGCCTGAGCAGAGACACGGGCAAACGGTTGGAGCTGTTAGCATCGTGCCTAGCCTGCTATCAATTAGCATTTAGCATCAGTACTCTTCCAGATCCAATATAATACATAGTGCAAGGTTACCATTTAGCAGACAGCTACCTCAGCCCAATGACATATAGCATAAAGTTAGCGTTTAGCACTCAGAGCAACCCCTGACCCACTACTATCTGTGGTATGCACCTCAAGTTTAGCCAACGCTCCTGGCCGGGAGCTGTGAGAATGCATTTTCTGAATGGATCTGCACTTCCCGAATCAGGCCAAGATATTAAACACCATGGCCTCTGTCGTCGAGCCTGCATACTGGTCACCTGACTGTGACAGCCAATCAAAACTGAACGCTTGACAATAATTTAGATGACTACATTCGATTCGTCAATGAGTGGCTCCTAGAAAAAAAGCACTCCTTGAGAGAACACATGAAGTGTTTGTCATTTTGAAAAAAGCTACACGAAATACACTAGTTAAATGACACCCTCAAAACAACAAGATACATTTACATTCATCACTAGGCATATTGTATCTAAAGGGGAGGATTTTTTTGTAAAGCATTTTCTGCATTGAATAAAAGCATAAAACAGAAAATAGTTAAGCACGACGAGAACATAAACAACATGATTTTAAAGTTTTAAAGTTAAGAAGTTCATAAAAAAGGCCTTACTTATAAAAGTATTTAGTAAGTAAAAGCCAGAACGAACTTTTGCCACCATAGTGGACAGTTATGGTTTAAAAGGTAGCTGCTAAGGTTACCGAAACAAAGTTATACTGGGAGGAGAAAGGGAGAGGTTGTACTTCAGCAAGCAACTAAATCGATGGACACGCACACACACACACAGCCCCATTAATGCGCTATGTCTGATCTAGTCTCACAATGGCTGCAGACAGCTTTAACACCCACAGAGAAACACAAAGTGAGTCTTTATGCAGAACTCCGGAGGTCCAGACACTACCGCTCCCCGCCACCCAAAAATCCCAACTAGGCCCAATCCCCCCCACCCCCTTCCCCCACCAAGTCCCCTCAAGCTACCAGCTGCTTCACAGATCAGCCCTACCGCACTACGGGGCAGGAAGTAAGGGAGGGGCAGGTGGAAGGGGACAAGGCCTGGCAACAGAGATGCTAGGGGGTCTCTTGGGAGGAGAAAAGGTAGGAGAGACACAGAGAAGGGGGCTGGGAGGGGAGGGAGATAATTCTCCATGTCAGCAGTCTCCGAGTGTAGTTTGGTGTAGTACCATGATGCTCCACCAGGGGCTCACATTAAAGCAAATGGACACACGAGACAAACTCCGACGTAGAAATATTTCATAATGCTAAAAAAATAAGCACTTTAAATTACTCTCATATTGATGTCTCAAGACAGAAATATGTAGTATGAAACCCCCCCCCAGAAAACTTTAAAAATGTCATGTTGAGGCTTTGCAACGGCGAGCTGCAGGAGAAACCCAGCACTGCCCACATAGCTACCTGGTAGCGATGCGGCTAAAGACAGCGTTGAAGTTGTTGCAGCTGAGGGAGAAGAGGACCCCCGAGGCAGAGCTGCGCAGCTCGGCCGCGTGCGGGTTGCCATCGCGGTACGTGTGGATGAAGTGGCAGATCTCTGGCAGGAGCTGCTTCACCAGCATCGTCTCGTCCAATCTCATGCAGTCCTTGGGTTGCTGAAGAAGGTGGGGGAGGGGCACAGGGAAAAACGAGGTCAAAGAAACAGAAAACTCATTGGACAGCTGCTGGGCGGGGCAAAGGGGCGGGGACAGAAACGATGATCAATCACGGCTTTACCACAGGCCTTACTTTGACCAAACTGCACCGGCACCAGATGCCAATCAAAAATGGGGGACAGCGGCTGGTGTGGGCTTGAAACCAAGGCCCCAGTCACAAATAAGAACAGCAAGGCAGAACCATGAGGCTCAACCCCTAATGTGAGGGGGAAGAACAAAATCAGTGACATTTTATCAGGGGAGAACTGAGCATAACGGACTAATCATCCTGTTTTGGTGGCGTTTTTAACAGCTGGTAATGGCATCGAGCGGACGGTCTACAATGGACAGGCCAACCCCGGGTTCCAGCATGAGAGAGCGGCACACAAAACCGCGCAAACAGGCCTATTAACGAATCGATGCAAGCTCAGGAGCTGCGGTATACCCGCCCACTGCGGGCTCTGCGCCGCCAGTCCGGTGCAGACCATTGCAGCCCACCTCCACAGAATAAATCGCCAAACCTGGAGCAAAAATCCAACCCATTTTTCTAACGCTGACTGCGGGGCGGGGGGGGGGGGGGGGGGGGGGGGCTGGGTCAATGGGAGGAGAATGTTG
>JAODKE010000107.1:1546610-1560194 GCA_026779605.1 Mormyrus hasselquistii | reverse complement strand
TAGGGAGGAGACAGAAGGGTCAGGTGTAAATGACGCAACAAGTGGAGTGTATAATAAAGCAACAAGTTAAACAATATTTGTGTATGTTTTAATTTAATTTCTGGCAGCATACCCTAATCTCAAATATTTAATAAATGCTTACCTTTGTGTGAGAACCCGACAGAGCGATTTTGCTTTAAATAGTAAAATCATTGTATAACCATGAAGCTGTTTCTTACGCAACTGCACACATGGTATCCTCTACTGTTAATTCAGTCGCATGAGTTGGGCACACTGCTGGTCCCATGTCAGTAGGGTTTGGCACAGACCAGAGTCGTACAGCTGTTATATTCTCTCCTACGGCAATACGGCCCACAGCTGTTGTAACTGGTCCTCGAGATCCTGCATCCAAGTTGATGCCACACATTTTTAAATGGGGAAAGATTGGGGAGACCTGGCTGGCCACAGGGGGACCTCAACATGACGCACGTGTCAGGCTTTGTGAACAAACGAGTCGAGGCAACTGAGTCTGAAAGGGGCGAGCGGTGGTCGTAGTTGTAGAAGAGAAGCGGAGGTCGTAAGCCAGGAGATCCGTCCAACAGGTACACACAGGACTGGGGAATAGGAGGACGGGACGACAAGGGAAGCAGGGTTCGGCAGGGAAGGTGAATCAAGGTCGGGAGCCGGGCTAAGGAGGTAAGGAAAAGGAGTTATGGATCTCACAAAAGGCAGACGGACAAAGTACAGGAGCAAGGGATGACGGAAGACGATAAATCGCTCGGTATGGCTGATCGTAGCGCAATACTTCGCAATACACTGTTTTTCGAATGACTATTAAATGCTAGGGGCAATTGCCCCTTAATCCCTAGCACCTGTCGGGTCCACCCCCGTGGGCGTGACAGAGCCCCCCCCTTGACGGCCACCTCCTGGAGGCCCCCGTCGCTTGCGGAGACGCCCGCGGTGCCGGGGTACCGGTTTGTCCTGTGAAATCCCTCCATCAAGGCAGGGTCCGTCACCTTGGTAGCTGACACCCAACAACGCTTGTCGGGTTCCTCCCCATCCCAGCCTGGAATCGAGGATGGCTCGCATCTGTGACGAAGATGATTCACCCAGCACCGGAGGGGGAACTTCCTCAGGGGCATCGACACCTGGACGGAGTGTGCTGTGATCTTCTGCTCCTCCATGGTCATCTCCCCTGGTTGAATGACATATCTCAGAAACTTTACCTTCGTTTGGTGGAACTCACATTTCTCTCCTTTGGCTTTGGCATAGAGACTGTGTAGTCGGAGCCGCCGTAGGACTTGCTTCACGTGTTGTATGTGAGTCTGCTTGAAGGGTGAGTAAATGAGTATGTCATCAATGTATACAATAATAAATTTAACGAGCATGTCGTAGAACACTTAGTTTATGAAAGATTGGAAAATAGAGGGACTGTTAGCCAATCCATATGGCATAACCCGGTACTCGTACTGCCCCCTATTGGTGATGAAGGAGGTCTTCCACTCATCGCCCTCCCTGATTCTTACCAGATTGTATGCGCTGCTTAGATCCAGCTTGGTGCATATCACCGCCTCCAGCAGCTGTTCCAGTGCAGATGGGATGAAGGGAAGGGGTCCTCTCTGTTTGACAGAGATGGCATTAAGGGCTCGATAATCGATTACCGGTCATAGACCCCCGTCTTTCTTCTTCACAAAGAAGAACCCAGCGGACATGGGGGAGGTAGATGGCTGTATAATGCCCTGGCGCAATCCTTCCTTGATGTAAGTCTTCAATGACTCTTGTTCCTGCAGAGAAATCGGGTACAACCTTCCGCGTGATAAAGTAACTCCCTCCAGTAGGTCGATAGCACAGTCACACTCGTTGTGAGGGGGTAGGCTAAAAGCCTTCTCCTTGCTGAAAACGTCCTTGTACTCCTGGTATTCTTCCAGAATCAGCGCAAGATTCTCGGGTTCAGGACTCTCCACCCCTGTGGCTTTACATGGAAGAGACACACATTCTTGTAGACACTGATTTGAGTAGGCTGTTATCTCCCCGATCCGCCAGTCTATCAGGGGATTGTGTCTCCTTAACCAGGGGAGACCCAGAATCAGCTGGTCTTTAGCCTGCGACAGCACAAACACTTCTAGGCTTTCAGTATGAAGGGCCCCCACCTATAGGATGAATGAGTGTGTCCAATGTCGGATAGTACCCTCCAACATACGTTCCCCAGTCACTCCCTGCACGGTGATGGGAAAGGCTAACCTTCTGAGGGGAACATGTAACTGGCGAGCAAGGTTAGCGTCCATGAAGTTACCCGCCACTCCGCTATCCAGTAATGCATTCACCGTACATTGTTCTCCCTTATACCCTACTAACACCCTTATACCATACACTGGTATGGTTAGCTGTGTTAATGCCGCTATGGGTAAAGAGAAGACACCTACCGGTAGCTGGTGATCTCCCCGTTGGGGTTGCACTGGGCAGGTGGTGATGGCATGGCCCGCGCCCCCACAATACAGGCACAGCCTCCCTTGGGTTTGAGGAGAGCTTGTCCAGCAGCTCCGGGTTCAAAGGCCGCAGGAAGATAGTTTGAAGACAATCATCGGGCCATTGTAGGGCTGTAGGGATGGTGTGGAACTCTAGGGAGAACTCAGCGGCCGATCTGTTCCCCTGACGGCACTCAAGGAGGTGGAATCCTGGACGTCTACCAACTGCTGGATGATCGAAGACCTCCATGAGTGCCCGGTGGACTACCAGATCGGAGCAGGGGGCTGTTATCTGACCACAGGACGGTTGCCTACTCGCATGCCCTTCCGGTCAGCAGCGAAATAGTGAAACATACTTCGGCTCCCGATGCGGTGAACATCTCAGGGTGTTCTTCTACATAAATGCCCACCTGCATCAAGAACCCCCTACACTGATCGGGATTCCCATCGTAGCATTCCGGTAGGGTGATGGGCAACGGGGTAGTCAGGCACGGAGAAGAATCAGGAAGGGGCAGAATCGGGAAGGGGCACCTGCGCCGCTTGTGTGGAGAGGAGTCGTTCCATGGCGGCAACTTGGCTTTCCAGGTTCCCCGCTGGATCCATTAGGAGGCGAAGTATTCTGTCAGACTTTGCGAACAAACGAGTCGAGGACCCAGAAATGCAGGGATTACAGGGCTTTAATGCAGCAAGGGATAACAAGCCACAGGTAAGCGTCAGCCTTGGGAGGTTGAGATCGGGGAATCCCGCCCTTTGGGTGACCGGAGGGAGGGTGCGAGGCTGGGGAACAGGTGCACTGGGGAACAGGAGGACGGGACAACAAGGGAAGCCGGGTTCGGAAGGGAAGGTGAATCAAGAGCGGGAGCCGGGCTAGGGAGGTAAGGAAAAGGAGTTAGGGATCTCACGAAAGGCAGACGAACGAGGTACGGGAGCAAGAGATAATGGAAGACGATAAATCGCTCAGTATGGCTGATCATAGCGCAATACTTTGCAATACGCTGCTGTTCGAATGACTATTAAATACTAGGGGCAATTGCCCCTAAATCCCTAGCACCTGTCGGGTCCGCCCCTGTGGATGTGACAGCACGCAGTCCATAGACAGATGTGCCGTGTTTGGATGGGCATTGTCCTGGTGAAGGACTGTACCAGGGTGCTGTCTCAGGAGGTGTAAGACATTCGGACACAGAATGTCACTTACTGTACGTAGTGTCATGCTGTCAGGGTCCCCCCAATCACTACCAGAGATGACCTGAAGTCATACCTTATGTCTCCCCACACCATGATGCCAGGAGTAACGCTGGTGTGTCTCTCAACAGCATTGGTAGGATTGGTACTCTCCCCTCAGCACTAGGGGTGTAGCAATGCATCGATTTGTATCGATATATTGATTCAACGGCAAATTATCTGATGCATCGACGTGATCGCATGTATGTCGATGCAAGCATTTTTTTTTCCTCGCCAGTTCCAGTATTGTTTTCATGATCCACTCCGACGTATACATGGTCTACACCAGGGGTGCCCAATATGTCTATTGCAATCTACTGGTTGATTGCAAAGGTAGTGTGGGTAGATTGTATGGCATAAAAAATAGAATAATAGAAATAATACTAAAGAATACTCAATATTTTTATACATAAATATATGTTTTGCATTTTTTTAGTAGGTAGATCATTTTCACTTAGTCATTTATAAGTAGCTCTCAAGTTACCTTCAAGTGTACCTTCAGAGCGTGTGTTTAGTACAGCAGGTGACATAGGACGCTATGCTCAAAGCATGCAATCTCCTGAACACGTTGACCATTTAATTTTTCTTAAAAAGACCTCTCAAAGAAGATTACTGGAATACTTGTTTTACCTCAGAAGTCATGTTAATCTTCCTCATTCTACATATGTGTGTCCATGCAATGTTTTTTATTTTTACTTTATTGCACTTTATTTTGCCTGTTTTATGGGACATACTTGACTACACTAGATTTTGTTTACAGTTTCCAATAAAATATGATAAAATGCTAATTATATTTGCCTTTTTTAATTCATTGAAATGTAAAAGAATTGTATGAAATTTCATCATTTCGACTACTAACCCCAGTATCAAACTGAATCGAATCGTATCACATTGTATCATGGGAATTTCTGAGGTATGAAAAAAAATCTAACCGTTTGTGTCACGCTCAGCTCCGTCTGATCCTTGTGCGTGCCACGCCCACCTCGTTACCTCGTGTGATTCCCCAATTGTTTTCACCTGTTGCTTGTTACTATCAGCTCGTCCTGTGTATTTAGTCCGCGACTGAATTCAGTCCCGTCAGATCTGTCATTGTAATGTTAGTGCTGTGTTCTTGCCCGTCAGTCTGCAATGTCACCTGGCTTTTGACCTGCTCCTTGCCTGCTCGCCCGCTCGCCCAGCGTAACAGAATGATGGATCTCTGAAATGACTCACCGCAGCAGGAAGAGGACTTGTGGCTCGTCCTGCTGCAGGAGGTGAGCTTCTGGCGAGAGAACCTGAGATCCGAGAGGATCCTGGCTTGTGCGCCCTGGTGGAGAGGAGCTGGGATCTCCTCCAAGGGGTCACTTGCCCTAACCCTTGTCGTGGGAGCTTGCTCCCTGGTCCCAGCCGATGTCGCTGCCACGCCTGAGGCGCCCCCTGCTGGTTGCACGCCCGTGGCACCCCCTGTTGGCCGCATGCCTGAGCCCGTCTCGCTGGACCAGCCCGTCTCACCGGACCAACCCGCCTGGCCCGTCTCGCCAGACCAGCCCGTCCAGTCCTGCTCTCCTGTCCAGCCCGTCCAGCCCTGCATGCCCATGACGCCTGCTGCTGCGGCCATGCTCGCGGCCTCCCCGGAGAAACAGACTCCAGTTTCCCCCGCCCAGAACCCAGTCCCTGAGGAGGTCCCGGACAGCCTAACTGCTGCTCCTACCTCCATGGAGGAGGAGCTGGAATGGGACCCCTCTGGGATCTCTCTCTGGACTCCCTTACCCTGCCGGAACCGACGCCCTCTGGGACCCCGCCTATCAGTGTCCCGTAAGGGACGGGGCCACAAGCGTCGGGCCCGGTTTCCGCCCGCCCTGCCCCCTTGCTTGCCCTCGCTCGCTTTGGCGGGGGGTCCAGGGTCTCCTGCAGGTCCTCAGGCTCGGGGTCGACGGTCGCCTCTGGGTCCCCCCCTGGTGCCGCGGTGCCAGTCCTTGGTTCCACCTCTGGCTCCATGTCGGTCGCCTCCGGGTCCCCCTGCTTCGGCAGGGCGTCGGACGTCACCTTCGCCGGCTCCGGCTGTGCCGTTGCCTGCCGCGGCTTCCCCCTCGCCTGCCGCAGCTTCCCCCTCCTGCCCGCCTTCGCTGGTGTCCCCTCCTGTGCCCTCCTTGTCCCCTCCGGCTCTCCCTCGTCCCATCCCTTTGGCCCCTGTGTCGTCCCCTGCGGCTCCTGTCTCCCTCTTGCCTGCGGCACCTTCGCACGTCTAAGCTCCCTCGGCCCCCTATTGTACCCCACCCTTTGTCTTTGTACACTCTGTGTTCGCCCCAGGTCCCTCTGTGCCTCTCATTCCCTTTGTGCCCCCTGTGTCTGCTCCTCCTCCCTTCGTCCTGCCTGTCTCTGTTCCTCGTCCTTCTGTTCCTCCTCCATTCACTCCTGGCCCCTTCGTGTCACCTGTGGGTGTTCCCCTCTGTGATTTACATCCCTACTCAGCACCACCATATGCACACACAATGGTCATCCGGGGTAATGCAGAATCAAAATTCATCGCTGAACATTGTACGACATGAGTTCATAGAAAGTCATTTTGAGGACAAAATGCATTTTATGAATGATACACAATAATTTCAAAAAATTGGACAAAATTGATTCTGTTACCATGAAATGCAGTTTGTCTTCTGTTGAGCCACGAAAGGCACCACAAAATTATGAAAGTATATACTGAACTTTATATTTGTAACCCATAGGCGACAATCCACAAATATGTACCATGATCCACAAATATTTCACTATTTACAAATGAGTATTTTTTTAAATTTGTGTTGTGTAAAATCATATCCACAAAATATGGAACACATAAAATGACTGTCTGTACTGTAATTCACAAAATGCATTTTGTCCACAAAATGACTTTCTTTCATTTACAAAATGCATTTTGACCACAAAATCCCTTACTTCTGTCTGCGAAATGCAAAGTGCTGATATTTAGTATTTAAGGAGGGCTCTGCAAGACAATCAGGGGGATGTTCCATAGCCACATTGCAGGTGGGATTAGTTTTCTCACCATGTGTAGCCTGAGGATACCCTCTGTAATCAGAGCTCCTGTGTGGTACTGGGTGATGAGCATCAGTATCCAGATTTGTGTCACAACTACTATGAGTATCTTCTTCTTGGGTTATATAACTAAGTGGCCACTCAGATTAGGTTTAATTTGTACTCTGCGGTAACTTGCACCGACCCTTGGACAAGGGGGGTGTGGCCAACCTGTATTTGATAACGTCCGCTTTTGCAGTGCGCTATTGGCTCATCTGTACATGGCTTTGGAAAATAGCATCTGCTAAATATGTCAAATCTAAGCAAACACATACACATCAACCCATGTCTTCATACTTTATTTTACTCTGTAAAATTGTTATGAATACTTTAACCAGCTCAACATTATCCATATATATATATATAACACATAAAGCATGTGAAATCTATAGCTCTCCCAGCAGAAGGTTGTGGGTTCAATATCCAGTGAGTACATTTAAATTTTAACCTTTCCAAGTCACTTTAGATAAAAGCATTTGGTAAATGTAATATTTAGGCTGGGGTACACCTTGGATGAGGTCGTCCATTGCAGGGCACCGAGAGATACCAAATAACCAAACTGCATGTCTTTGTTCCGCAAGAGGAGACCATGGAAACTCAACAGAGTGTGAAAGGAAAAGTACAGGAAAGATTCAAATGATTCATATGACATATGACACATGCAATGAAATAGCACTTTATTCTTCATGAGTATGTACACATGTATGATAACCCATGAAATCCTTTGTGTACATGTGCAACACGATATATGTGATATTTGTGATATGTATGACTGAAAGAGCTGGTAACACCTAGACCGGACATCAAAGTAATAGAGGTGTCTCTAATGTTAGTGTGTATTTTAAAAAAAACAGCCCAAAAACATGTTAAAGGCAGGTCAAGTTATTGTGCTGTACCTGCAAAACATGCATGTATGGTTATTCCCAGTTAAACCAGAGAAATATATTGCTGATACTGCAGATTTCTGTTTTGTAAATTTAAAATGTATTATCATAATGTAGCTGAAATATAAATATATAGTTGTAAAAAAAAGGCCAACAATATCATTCTAATGGCCAAAAGACTCAAACTCACATACTTTGGAATAGAGACACAGGGCCCTACCCTGGAAACCATCCCTTCTTCAAAGTTGTTAGATAGTGGAAGAATGGATGGATATTTATGATGGGGATAATAAAAATAAAGCATCTATATCGATGATGATGTATCAATATTTAAAACTCGAACATGCTGGTAAAATCATGCTGGGGATACAGAAGGTATGACATATTTAATTAACCAGCGATGGAAGAAAAGGCTTGATAGCTGAAAATATGGACTCTTACTGCCCACTAGAGGTGAACTTTTGCAACAGCACTAGTGAATCGACACTGGGACATGAGCATGAGTACTTGGGCTAGCAGATCGTACAGTAGAATCTCCTCACCAATATGGTCACCAGTAATGTGGGTATAATGGTTTGGCAGATAAAACTCTTTACAGGCAAAACCAATTATGCAGGAAAGATTAATTATAGCTATTTAATGGAGCTGGATCTTAAGAGATCAAACGAAAGTAACAGCACACACATTTGATTTGTCAGATAATATTATTATATGACTTATATACTAACTATCAAATAAGAATCATATATACAAAAGCATCATAAATGAAGAAATCAGGGGTTATGGAGAAAAGATTAACTGTAGCCGTTAACAGTGGCTAGTTATTAAAGGATAAAAGAAAATAACAGAACACAGATGTGATGTGGCTGGTTGTAAAGGCAAACGATAACATTAATAAATGGGAGACATGTGAAATCACACAAGGCCAAATGAGAAATATAATGTAACCGAAATGAATGTATGAAAAATTGTATAAGCCAATTAGATGGAAAGGAAAAGTAAACAAAGACATAATACTGCTTTCGGTATAATTTGGGATTCTGCAGCAAGTAAAGATTTAAAATTTTTATTCAAATGGGGAAATGGAATGTAAACTGTAAAACATAATAAATGTAATGGCGTGTAGCACATGATCATAGGCCCTGGTGGGGGGGGGGGGGGGGGGCTGCCCCTTCCTGGTGCAGTAGGACTGGGTATCATCAGCGTAGCAGTGGCATGAGACCCCGTAGTTGCTGATGATGTGCCCAAGTGGAGCCATGTACAGGTGAAAAAGAATGGACCCCAATACTGATCCCTGAGGAACACCACAGGTGACAGGATGGCTCAATGACTTAGCATGTCCAATGGAGACGAACTCAGATCTGTCTGTGAGGTATGACTTATACCAATCCTGGGCAGTGCCAGTGAACCCTGCAAGGTGTTGTAAGCGCTGGAGGAGGATGTGGCGGTCAACTGTGTCGAAGGCTGCTGAAAAATCCAGAAGAATGAGGAGAGAAGAGGAGCCGCGGTCCGCAGTGATCAATAGGTCATTTGTGACCCAAATGAAGGCTGTTTCGGTGCTGTGGCCAGAGTGGAAGCCAGAATGAAATTTGTCCAGAATATTATTGTCGTGTAGGTGACCTTCAAGATGAACTGAAACCACTTTTTCCAGAACTTTCGAAAAGAAGCAGAAGTTAGAAATGGGTCTGTAATTTGCCAGATCTTGAGGGACTTTTTAAGCAGGACTTTGATTATGGCTGATTCCAGAGTGGAGGGAACATAACCAGTTTGGATGGATTGGTTGATGATGGTAGTACTCGCCCCGAGGACAAATGATTTGCTGACTAAGAGCTAACAAGCTAGTGAGGCGGGACAGAGACGCTTTTTAAGGTGGCTGCTGGGATTTGTTGGGGTGCTCGCTGGGAGAGGGACATGTGTGAAATTGGACCAAAGGACTAAACGTTTGGAGGTTTTGGTAATATAGTTAAGTTGCTGTGCTGTCAGGCGGTGGAGATATGCCTGTGAGAGCGGATTATGGCACGGTGAGGAGGAAACAATGTCACAACGGCAACAGGGCTTTTTTTCTTTTTTCCTTTTCCTCTGTTTGAGTGCAGGTCCAGAGAGCAGCAAGCAAGCGAGTAGGCTGTACTTCTGGTGACGGCGAGCAGAGGCCAACTGGCAACGGGCAAGCGGACGAAGAGGAGAGGGAGAGCGCGACTCAGGCCCACAGCAAACGCTAGCCAGCACAAAGGGAGGTGGTATTGCCTAGCCAAGTATGCGGGTGTCCAGCCGATAGTGGCCGAGATGCTAGGCGGGTGCGGTCAGGAGGGTTCTTGGCTCATCGCCTCCAGGTCCGGAACGCAACGGAGCAGTAGCCAGCGGGGTCGGATGGATGGAAGGACGCCTTCACTGAGTTGCTGGCATTCGGAAGCTGACGGGGGAGTCCAGTACAGATTATTTCAGGACTGAGCATTGGGAAATGGAGAACACACTGGGGGCTGCCAGAGGGGTTTGATTTTTGATGTATTATTTTTGGTTTATTTGGAGGGCCTCTCAGACAGAACTGGTTTTGTTCTGTCTTGCGTTAGATTGCCTCTCTTTGTGTCCCCCATTCCCTTGATTTCCTAGCGAGCTGTGTTCTTAGGCAGAATGAAATCCATGAGTAGAGCTGAGTGCTGTGCAAGTGTGTAGTGGTGTTACAACTGGCTCCCGTGTTTTCATTGGGTGTTGGGAGGGGGGGGGACTAGAACTAGGAGGGTTGCTAGCATTTGTGCAATAGGACCCCGGAACATTAATAAATGTGCATTTAAATCCCTTCGTTGTGAGTGTCCTCTCTGTTGACCGTGCCCCAGAAGACCCTAAAGGGTTAATAAACTTAAAGTGTAACTAAACCAAAAATAGTAGTGCTAGTGGCGGGGGTCTCAAACGCAATTTCTTCAGTGTGAGTGAAGACGATGCAAAGCTTGCAATTTGCTATATTCAATGCTTTCTCTGCATGTTTGAAAAGCCGCACGGCCGGGACCAGGTCACACTTGCCAAAAATATTGGAATCTCTAATTACAAAAATTTGGTTGTATTATGTATGAAAGAATTTAGCCAAAGCCTCCAATAAATATGAATGACTGCTGGTAAAGTTTGGTTAACAATGAAAAAGGAGTATAATTTCAACAACAATTTATTCATGGATACATACAGGTAAAGTTGGCATTTGTTTTATCATATAATCTGATATTGTAAGCGGTCTGCCTTCTTCAAAATGTTACTGAGGTCAAGGTCAGATTTCCATCCACATCCAAGACACTGATCTGCCGTAAGTTCCGGTGGCGGTGGTTGAAGGTGAATGCCTGTACGCCATTGACGATAATCCTGTACAAATGACTTTCACAAATGATAATCATCTGAAAATAAAGAACAAGGCCTCAGAGAAGAAGAAGATATCTGAAGACAGAGAAGCAAACTGTCGTGGCTTCCTGCATATCTGAGGTTACTTGAGTTTATTGTATTTAAATCATCGATAGCTTTAATATCCAGAGCGACACTCAACTATTCTTCCTGTATTGTGTTATGTTGAGTTTGGAGCCGATCCAAAGAAAAACAGGACACAAGGCAGGAGACATCCTGAAAGGAGTGGCAGTCGATCACAGGGCACATGCACAATATTTGAGCCAAAAACTCTCTCTGGTGGTGGGTGCAGATAACACCGTGTGGTTATTAGGATAAGGTGACATGCACTTGATTTAGCAGGAGGGAAGTTTGTCAATTCTACAGTTGGTCCAGAAGGCACACACATGAAATAAAATTAATTTATTTGTTGTACACTGTTATAGCTTTAATTTTTTAAAGTCACACTGTGACTAATTCTTTATACTCAACTGGTTCGGTGTAATAAAATCTTGGTCTGGATTTGTACTCTCTGGACCTGAAATCTACACCTCTGCTTAGAACACCATGAAAACAAAGTTTCAAATACAAATATTTCTAGATACACTAGCCAAAGAATAAATACTTTGCAAACACCAGTATCAACCATAGTGACCATTGCAGTTAAAGTGGGGAGTAGAGAACTTGGAGGAAATCCACAATGACACAAGGAAAATGTACAAACTGACACACGTAGAGTAAGTGTGTGATTCTGTGTGCCCTGCGATCACATCCAGGATGTACCCCTGCACTGTGCCCTATGCTGCCTGGGACAGGCTCCAGACTCCCCATGAACCTGTACTGGAGAAGCAGTTGGAAGATGCTTCAATATCCATCCACAATACACTTGTGACACAAGACCTCCAGCAAAGTCAATGGAAAAGGAGTAGAGGTGGTGTCCATTACCGTGAACATCTGGCCTCGGCTGAAGGGCATGCCTCCGGAACGTTCCTCCGTGCCCCATCTGCCTTGTTCCTGGTTGTTGCACACCACCGTATTCTCATCAAAGCGGGGGTTCAACTGCAAGGCGATCCCTGACCCATAGCTCAGGTTGACGTGGAACCTGTGTATAGATGTCAAGAAGACATTATTTTTTGTTATTTCTCCTGTCCTGTGTCTCCTTACCTCTAACCCCCAATGACCAACAAAGGGAAAAAGCACATGATTCAAAGAACAAAACCTCTCTTATAAACTGATGGAATGACTTCAGGCTGAAAAAAACTGCTTTCAATTCATAAAGTGAAAAGTGACTGACATCACCATTGTGTGCAAATAACTAATTAAATGCGTGAAGCTACATCCTGGTGTCACTGCTGCACCTGAGATCAGAAGGGGGTTGGTTCAAATCCCATGGTAGGCAGAGTGATTTCAGTGTTGGGCCCTTGAGCAAGACCCTTAACCCTCAATTGCTCCAGGAACTGTCTGATCTGGTTTTCTCAATTGTATCTCACTTTGGATAAACAATCTGCTAAAAAATCAAATGTAATATAAATGATCTGTGTCACACAGGTGTGAGATCCTGCTTGCACCAAACCTTTTAGCGTCAGGATGGACCACGCCCTGAATGGTGATGTTCCTCCCTGCACGAAGTCCACCACGTATGGTGGCCTTGTACGGAATGACCTGGGTGCACAAAAAACAATTGGTGTCACCAGGACACTCTGGGCACGCCCACTGTGATGTGAGCACCAGGGCAACATTGGTCATTGGATAGTAAAGTGAGGGGGGTGTACTTACAAAGGAGGGAGAATATCTAGGCATGGCCTGTAAAATAAAGAGTTACGACAACAATATTAAATTAAATCACAGTCAGGTAGGAAGTCACCTACATCCCTGTAAGGGGATATTTTCTTAGCCACTTCTGCAAATGATGTGTAATGTCTGACAGAATAACAAAAACACATCTGATTGTGACCTTTCTTCTCAAGAATAAATCCTGAAAAGCCACCTTTGCAAAATAAAATATGGGGAAAAGTAAATGAAAAAAAATTCAAACAAAGAAATTTCTTCAACTTTTAGTTCTATTGTCATGCCATGAGAGCAGATTGATAACCGAAGAGCAAATTTCTAAAAATTCACTGTTTGATTAAAGTTCTTCACTGGATTACAATGAGGACTGAATGAGTCTTGGCTCTAAGTACTGCAACATACGATGAGGAAGCCTGAATTTAGGTCATTCGCGGTCACGTCTCAGAAATCACAAAAAAAGGACAGAAGGAGTCCAGGAACTTCGCTCTTTAAATGGAAAGAAAACGTAGTAGAGGTGAAGTGAAAAAGACAAAATGCCCAAGTAATTGTATCTACCCGCCCACAATATTTACTCATTTCATAGTGATGCACTAAGGCTGACATTCAGGACGTTTCACTGATATTAAAGCATGGAGTGGCTTGAAAGTGTCATGAAAGTGTGCGCTAAATATATGATCTGTGCAAAACATCTTTAATAAATCACTGCTTCTTGCAAGTACTAACTACTAACTTACACAATTTATTTTTTCAAAATTTGCCTGTAACATTAATGTTGTCATGTCATGCTCTGCTTCCTCCCTGGTGTGACTCTAACAAGCCAAACATGGTGCTTGTTG
>JAODKE010000107.1:1499912-1511537 GCA_026779605.1 Mormyrus hasselquistii | reverse complement strand
TGCTGTTGTACGACTGAGACAGTAATCGTGATCTGGTGCCAAGGTAGCCACCTCCATCTCTTCCTCTGAGTCGATGTAATGGACAGGAGGAGGGGGGCTCTCCGCTCTGGGTCTCCTCTCCCACACACTCGCCCTTGGTACCGGTATTTGAAAATTGTTCCAAAAAAAAAAAACCTTCTCAATTTCCCCGGTTTGTTTATAAAATCGACCTTTTTAAAATGCCTGCTGCAAACACGACTCGTCTTGCTTGGGGAGAAGTCGTCCCGCCGCACTTTTACCTTCCATTCGACTCTCACTGACGCATCCTTGGGAAAGCTATGAAAGCTTAAATACTATTGTACCTTGACGAATTCGTACAAAGGAGTACACAACAATGGAATGCGGTCTTTTTTACTCGTTGATATGCCAACCGCCTCTTTTTTTCTTGATATCCGCTCATATTGAAACGTGTATTGAAAATTGATACTTGAAACTGGCACCTCCGGAAAATCTCCACAACAACACTACCTACCGGAAGTTGTCGACCATACCCTCAACACACAGAAGTTATCCGGAAGTTCTATTGTGCACGTAGGCTATTAGAAGCCCCAGAACAATTAAAGCCCAAAAAACAAATCACAGTCACAGCAGAAATACATCACCCTATCCCCACTTTTGTTTTCGTTGTCCCCATTAACCTGGGTTGACGAGGCAAGAGGCCTAGGCACCTTACGGAGACAGCTGGCGTGCCAGCGAGTGCCATCATCGAGAAGGCCATGCCCAAACGGCGGACAACCTTCCGTGGGGTAGACCAAAATGATTCCATCTTGTTCCCTCTGTGCGGGTGGCGGGCTCTCACCCAGTCTGCCACTGCAATATTCGACGCACTGACCTTCCTTCTTTTATCAAACCACTGTTTCATCTTTAACTGACGATGGAGCACTGCAGCTTTGACTGGTGAGGGGGCATGCTGGACTGCAGCGGGGCGGAGCCTGTTGAGTGGCAGGTTCAGCTCCCTACCCAATATGAGGGAGGCTGGTGAGACGCCCGTAGTTGAATGCTGGGTTGCCCGGTAGTGCATCAGGGTCAGCTGTATGGCTTGTCTAAAGGAGCACCCCTGTGACTGGTGTGCCCTGATGCCATTCTTTAGGGATTGATGGAAGCGTTCCACCCCACCGTTAGCTTGGGGGTGGTACAGAGCTGTGCAGATATGTCGAATTCCCTTGTTCTCCAAGTATGAACCAAATTCTGCGGACACAAACTGTGGACCATTGTCCGTGGTGATGGTCCATGGAAGGCCCCAGCGTGAGAAGAGAGACTCAAGGAAGTCCACGACGACCCGGGAGGTGACCGGGCCAGTACTGGTCAATTCAGGCCATTTTGAGTGTAGATCGTAAACCACGATCAAAAAGCAGTGGTGATGGGGGGCACCATGGAACTCACCACATATGTCTAGTTGCAGGTGTTCCCAAGGCTGGGAGGGCCAGGCCAGGGGTTGCAAGGGTGGGAGAGGTTGGCGGTCAGTCTTTCCGCTCACCAGGCATGCTGGGCAGTCCTTAATCAGAGCCTCAATGTCTTTATCTATGCCTGGCCACCACACCAGGTCCCAGCAACGCTGTTTAAGCTTCACTATGCCCAGGTGGCCCTCATGTGCCATGGCCAGCACACGCGCACGTAGGGTATCCGGGACCACCGGTGCTACACATGAGTCATTCCAGCATGAGAGCTTCTGCTTGACACGGGAAAAGGCTAGCAGCTCCTCTGGCACTTCCTCTGGCCATCCCTGTCGTATGTAGGTGCAGAGCTGGGAGAGGACTGGGTCCTGTTCTGAGGATGCTTTTAGCTCCTGTAGGGTGACAGTGGCCTGAAGTGGAGTATGTAGCATGTGCAAAATCTCACCTTCGCCATGATCCATGCTGGTGGGTAGGGCCAGGGCAGGAACTGATCGGGACAGGAGTTCCACAACGATATTATCTCGACCTGGTGTAAACTGCAAGGTGTAGTTATACTGGCGTAGACGATCATACCACCGGTGTAATTTCAGGGGCTTGTGGCCAGTGCCTGCAGAGGACAGCAGAGTAGTCAGGGCCTGGTGGTCCGTCCTCAATGTGAAGTGGCGACCATACAGGTAAAGGTGCCATCTCTCGCATACCCAGATGCAGGCAAGTGCCTCATGCTCCCCAACTGAATACTGTTGCTCAGTTTAGTTGAGAGCCCGAGAGGCAAATGCTACAGGTCTCTCGATGCCACTCTGCACCTGTGATAGTACAGCCCCAATGGCAGTGGCTGAGGCATCACAGGTGACCACGGTGGGGCTGGATATGTCAAAGTGTGATAGCACCGGAGGCGAGGTAAGTTGTGCTTTGAGAGTCCGTACTGCGTCAGCGCACTCTAGGGACCACACCCATGGAACATCCTTTCATAGCAGCTGGCGTAGAGGGGCTGTTACAGCTGAATACTGTGGCATGAACTTCATGTAGTACCCCGTCATGCCCAGGAAGGAGACAAGCTGAGCTGCTGAGGTGGGCTCAGGAACAGAGATAATCTAAGTTGGACTGAAGGGGAGAAATGCCCTCAGCGGACAGACGGAAGCCTACATATTCTATGACTGGCACAGCAAAAACATACTTGTTGATCTTATGCTTGGCCAGAGCTTTGAACGCAAGGTGGAGGCGATTGTCATGAATTTCCGTGGTTGCACCATGTATGACCACATCATCAAGGAAAATGACTACACCCGGTATACCCGCCAGCACTGAGGCCATGATCTTTTGGAAACAGGAGGGGGTAGAGCTAAGGCCAAAAAGCATCTTAGTGTAACGGAAAATACCCAGGTTTGTTACAAAGGCCGTGAGGTTTCTGCTCCCTGGGTGAAGGGGCATCTGAAGATAGCCTTCTCTGAGATCCAGCTTAAAAAACACAGTGGAGCCATGGAATTGTGCCATGAGTTCCTCTAGAGTTGGTAATGGGTATCTGTCCGGGATTATTGATTTGTTGACAGCGCAGACACGCAGAGCACCTGATTTCTTTCGGACCACAACTAGATTGGACACCCATGGTGAAGCATCAACTGGTTCGATAATTCCAGCATCCTGCAGCCGCTGAAGTTCGGCAGAGATTCCATCCCTCAAGGCTAGTGGGATGCAACGCAGTGGCTGAATTACTGGGGTCACCGAGGGGTCAATGAGTGGCTGATGGGCAAAGGCTGAGAGACAGCCCAGCCCTTCAAACAGGGGTGACCACTTAGAATACTGTCCAACACCAACAGTCAAGATGGCAGCACCTCCTGTGTCTATTAGTGAAAATCCCAAAGCCGTCAGCAGGTCCAGCCCCATTAAGTTTGACCCTCGACATGCGATGTGGAAAACGAAGAAGGGCAATACCCTGGTGTCATAGCTAACTGTCACTTTAATGGAACCCAAAAGATCAATTTTGGAATCCCCATAACCAGGTAGGACAGCCACTAGCTTGGACAAAGGTAAGTCATGGAAGAAGGCATGGTACGTATTAGCGTTCAGTAGAGGTGCTTGCGCCTGTGTCTATCAGCAGGGGAAGACACACTTCATTTATGTTCACTGTACAGGACTTGAATTTTATGGGCCCCGCAGTCACCTGGTGTATTATGGTGAGTGAGACCCGGGAGGTGTGTCCGTCCAGCCTAGGGGGAGCTGAGCGACACATTTTAGAAAAGTGATTTTTTTCCCCGCAATTACGGCATGTTTGCTCGCGAGTTGGGCAGTCCTGTGCTCTGGTGGCATGTGAGTTTGAGCCACAGTTGCCACATAACGGAAGCCATTGTTGTAGTTGCAGCCTCCGTTGTCTTGTAAGATGCATGACCGGGTCTAATGTTAAGTCCGGTATGTTCCCGCCTGGGCTGGATGGTGGCAGCGGTAGCCGCGTGGTAGCGAGGCACTTACATGTACTGCTTGGCTCAGCGTAGAATCCGTCTGTGTCAGTTTAGCTGCGCATCCAGCCGCACTCTCGATTTGGAACGTGATGGCAACAGCTCTAGCTAGTGTCAGATTGTCGGATTCGAGTAATAACGTCTCCCGTATTTTAGGATTAGTCGTGTGTTCAATAAGCTGATCGCGGACCATTTCCTCCGTCAAAACGCTGAACTTACACGAGCTGGCTAAGCCTTTAAGGTTAGAGACATACTGCTGGGCTGACTCACCCGGGAGATGCCGCCGCTGTCTGAATAGAAAGCGCCGTAGCAGCACACTCTGTGGGACGGCAAGCTGGTCTTTCAGAAGCTGCACGGTCGCCGCATAGCTTGTGTCAGCATCACTACTATGCAATGTATCTAGCACCCGTTGTCCCTCGATTCCTAAACAGTGCTTCAGCAACACCGTTTTCCGTAATGCTACGTTCACACCGCGAGCGTCAAAGACGCCAGCCATCGCTCCCGCCGCCCTGAACACGACGCTAGCCAATGCCGGAGACGCTCTCTGATGTCATAGAGTGGGCAGGGACAAGGCCACTCAGAATGCCAGGCTTAATTTTCCTTAAAATGTCACATGTGCTTAATTAATAATATAATGCTTGAACTATACATGTGCTATCGCTTAATATTTTAATGCCATTTTGAATTCCATTATTATTTTAATGCAATATCGACAGTTCTACTAAAACACATAATTATGTTTTGAGAAACACTAATGCTATAAATAGGTTTAACATTACCAACAATTTGCACTGTTTTCTCTGCTATGGCGCCAAAATTACTACTGATCACCTTTCTTTTTCACAAAAAAATATATTATGCACTTCACTATCTCACCTGGAACATCGATTGTTTCGGACACTCTGGTCCATGCCTCATTTTTTTTATTTATGTCCCTGTCTTCATAAACAATGCCATATCAATAGAATCACGTACACCTATCATTTGAAGGTCTGTTGTGAAGATTCACATGTGTACATTCTTGTGAAATACTGGCCCATATTTCCTTCTGGATTTCCACATGCCGTGACGCAACCTTGGTTGGGGATGGAATCAATCTTACAATATCCTCATGAGGATACCACAATACATCATCTTGTGCTGGCCAGAAGAAGCGGTTATTTCCAAATTTGTGCATGCACTTCACCTTTGTGTGTGTTTCATTGACTTCTAGGATGGTTCCGGGGTAGATATCATTATCATATTTCAGGACACACCATTGTCCGACAACATCTCGAATCTCCCAACCGATTTCAACATCTTGGTCTTCACTTAGTCTGAGAGGCTCAACTGCAAAGTTGAAGGTTTTGGTGTGGTGGCACTGGCACACCAATTCTTGCTTTGTGGAGCACTGGCAGCTCACATCACGATAAATCAGTTGTTGTGATGGGACCGTTATCATTTGATGCATTTGCATTGACAAAAGGTACAACAGGAAGTCCTTTTGACATTGCCTCAACTGCATCGTTAATTGTGTCTTCCTCAACGTAGAAAAGCATCACTGACGTCTCTGCATCCAATAAGGCATGAAACAACTGTTGAGCATTGGGGATATCTTTCCCATGATTCACTAATCTATCAGCAGTACGTTTAAGCAACCCACCAACTCTATCTGAAGCTCCCTTACCATGACTGGTCTCAAAAAAATTCCATGCTCCAGCCATGAAGCCATGCTTTTGCAGTTCGGTGCTGAATAGGAAAAAATTCCCCTTTTGCCGGTATTGTGTACATGGCCCTTCGCTAAAAAAATGAATGACTGACACTGAGGGATGGAATGTTTTGAGATGATCAAGGATTGGGGAAAGGTGAGCCCAAATAACAGCAAGACCTTTTTCCTTGGAAGATGAAATGGAGCAGAAACACATGTGGTCCTCCTCTCCACCTATGTGTACTACACCTGTGTGTAGTGTTACCTGATGCTGTGAGGATGCAAAATGCACCGACTGAATTTCTGATGCATTTTTGCAGGCATAATTTTCAGAGAAATCCACATGAATCGGGCACTCATGTGATTTCATTTTTTGTTTCAGTTCATGATAGTGCATGAACTGGTTCCTCATGCAAAAGAGATGCCTCTTAAAGAAAACCAACTGTCTTTGGAACAAGTGAATAAGCTCTTCTAAGGAACTATCATGTTTCTTTTTGACTGTGACCCGAACAGGCAGTTTTTCTGCTCTGTCATCTTTTTTTTTCTTCATCCTCTCTCCCATTTCAGTTTTCCACTTTATGTATGACACCCTGGCCTCAGGGTCACAGTTAGGGTTTACTTGAAACTCTTGTTTTGCAAGCATTGCATTCTCCATACATGCATCCTTTTGAGTCAATGCTGCAGCATGTTGACTCCACAATGCTGTCCAAGCTGTTACTTGCTACCAGATATAACTGCTCAACAAGGAATGCCAAGTTCTCACGAACTTTGCATAAGCATGTCTCCCTATCTGCATTGGTTGGAGTTACCACCCAGAATGAACGCATGCGGCAGAACAAGGAGTAGGAAATGCTGCTACTGGGATTTTCAAGCAGGAATCGTTTGTGTAGACGTTTGATATGATCATTTGAGAATCACTTCTGCTTCTTCTGCTTATTTCTTGTAATGGTCTGACTTCTGCCTGCAATTAAATGACTGACATCATCCCTATTGAAAAAAGCACACACTCTATCGTGTAACTTTATCCTTTTAGATGTGGATTTCTGTCTTCTGAAGGCAAGCTTCTCAGTGCTAATTCCTTGACCAAACCTCTTCCTTGACATTCTAAGAGTTTCCCGAACCTTTATCTGGAACTTGTATTTCTTTATGATTCTACCAGACACCATATGTGAAATAATCTGTCTGGACCTCTGATGTGGAACTTTTATATTTTTCTCTGATGGTGTCTATTAGAGTATGGTGGTAGTTAAGGGTTTTCCTAACATTTTCAGAGACAAGGGATCTTCCAACTAACTTCTTGGTTTGGCTTTTTGGAGAAAGTCGATCTTTTTTCAGTCTCTCATAGCGTTTGCGGTACATGTCAGTCTTTTTTATCTGTGCTTTCAATAACTGTTCTAATTTTTTTATTTCCCTGTACAGCTTTGAGGTCCTATGCTGTATTCTCCTTTGCCCTGACCTCTGCCTGAAACGATCAACAGCCATTATTTTACACTTTCACAGGGAGATAGTAGTTATATGTTATCACCCAATACGTGTTTTCTGGTCTAAAGTGTCATAAAAGTTTCCTGAAGAGTTTGAAAATGACCCTGGTATAGTACAACACTTCTCATTAAACAAAAACACAGATTCCCTCAGCTTTTGGTGCCCTTACTCTATGTACTGACATACACCAAAGTGTCTACCAACCTCACTTCCTTTTTTTGTAGTCCTCTAGGATTCTGGGGTGCCTGTAAAGGCTCTGGAGTCTGTGATGGGTTTAGTGTTTCTCTTTGCTGTGCTCTTCTAGCTCTACTTGCAGACTGTGCCTTCCTCCAGTATCTCCGCTGCTACCTCCTCTCTCTTGGTGTTAGGTCTGCCACCAATCTGACTCTCCCCAACTCCTTGTTGAGTTTCCATCTTTCCCTGTCTTTTGCTAAGTTCTCCCCTCTTCTCTCTGGGTTGGTATCACGCCTTGCCTGATACCTCCTCTGCTTCTCAGCAGATGAGAGTGGCATATCTAAAGCAGAAATGTAGGCTAAGCTGAACATTGTACTGTGATTTCGTCAATGGTGTTACTTGCTGTCTGTTAGACCGTAACAGACTTGACAATTTTAAACTTTTAAGACAAAAACTCCACTCGCTAGCATAAATGCTAAAAGCACATGGCACTAATCAAATCGTGGTTAAACAAATTTCAAATAAACATCTTTTTGGTCAAAAATCAATAGTGCTTTCCTTTTGATATCATGGTAACATGTGTGACATTTTAAAAAAATACTCTTGGTCCAAGTACTATTCAGATT
Source organism: Mormyrus hasselquistii (assembly GCA_026779605.1). NCBI lineage: Eukaryota > Metazoa > Chordata > Actinopteri > Osteoglossiformes > Mormyridae > Mormyrus > Mormyrus hasselquistii. The sequence continues at coordinate 1,503,685 of JAODKE010000107.1, read as the reverse complement.
AAAATAATTTCACAGAGAAGAGCGCACATACCTCCATGTGCTTAAGATCTTATGAGTAAGAGGAAGTGACATCATTTCCTGTACCTTACATAGTTGTGGGAGATATTTCCATCTATTTAAAGGGAAAATATGGTATGGTAACAGAATTGATACAAGATTCCTGGACACATTGTAGTGGGAGGGGCAGTGCTCATATAGGGCTGGCTTACGCAGAAACCTCGACTTAACTAAGAACAATAACTGCTCGGAATAGTTTTGAGACTTAGCGTCACTGTACAGTCTCAAAGTTTTGAGACTTTGAGACATGTTAGCAACATGTCTCAACTAAAACCTACCTACCTTTCGTAGTACGGGTTAATCGCGAAGTTACCCCGATAAGCCAGTTACCTCGCTTCGTAGTACAAACAGTCCGGAGCTCGAGTGAGAATAAAAGGATTTGGAGCCTTTAAGTTTCTCTACTGCTAACACTGGACAACAATGATGTCATTTTGTTATTTGATTTTTTTTCCTTACATCAGAGAGGGAGAGAGTGAAATAAAAAATATGTTCTAGAGAAATGGTGTCTGACATGGACTCATTTCCTCATAAACATTGGTACTCAAATCTTTTTTTCTCACCCATTTCTATCTACACTGTCTCTCATATCCCTAGGATTCCTTTTGACCCATTCTTTCTCTCTAGACCTTGGAAACCCCCCCCATCCTCCCCACCTAACCCTAAGGGACTCCCTACCCTTAAAGACCCCTCTTCACCCCCGCTCCCCCTAACCCTAAGAAGGGATCCCCTAATTCTATACTCTAAGGGACTCCCTAACCCTAAAGACCCCCTTTTTATCCCTCCCCCTAACCCTAAGGGACTCCCTAACCCAAAGGGTTCCCCGCAAACCCTAAAGACCCCCCTCAATCCCCTCCTCCCTAATCCTAAGGGACTCCCCAACCCTAAAGATTTCCCTTTTTACCCCCTCTCCCCTTAGTCCTAAGCAGGGATCCCCTAATTCCAAACTCTAAGGGACTCCCTAATCCTAAAGACCCCCTTTACCTCCTCCTTCCCTAATCCTAAAGGACTCCCTAACCCTAAGGAAGTCCCTCCAACCCTATAGACCCCCCTTAACCCCCTCCTCCCTAATCCTAAAGATTTCCCTTTTAACCCCCTTCCTCCCTAACCCTAAGGGAGTCCCTAACCCCTAGGAAGTCCCTCCAACCCTATAGACCCCCCTCCCCCTAACCCTAACCCTATGGGAATCCCTAACCTTAAGGAAATCCCTTTAATCCTATAGACCCCCCTTAACCCCAAGGGACTCTCTAATTTTTTATTTCCTTTATATTTATTTATTAAATTGTTTTTTATTATTATTTATCCTTTTAGCCTTGGCTATCATATACTTTTTTAAGGGTACTTATTTAAAGGTACCTGGTTTTATGCACTTATTTTATCAACTTTATGATTTTATAGTTTTTTATTTTTATTTATTTCAGTACAAGGCTCAACATATAATTTTATGAATTTTCTCCTTTTGGATGTTGTCCAGCCAGTTGCCTGGCTTACCTGAAAGCTTCTTTATACTTACCATGTTGCTCCGGGCCACTTCTACTTACCGTCAATGTCCGATTCCATCGAACAGGATCTGTAAACAACAGGACAGACACTAAAGATACCAGGACACCACAGTAACTTACCTCGACTGTAAGGAGGAAATCCTTTATGGACCCCTCCATCTCCGTCTGGGGATTCTTCCGTTGCCGTCGTTCTAGCCGGGGGTTCCTGGGAGGAATAAACAAAAATTAAAAAAATAATAATGGGGAGGGAAAACTAGAATGAAAACACGTATTGGGGTAGGTTGACTCCACCATCCTTTTTGTTTTTTTTTTACTATACTTTGTTTCTCTACTCGGATCCATACAGTCAGCTTATTTGGTTCAGTATCTACTATTTCATCTACACCTAAAAAACACAAAACACAATATGGCAGCCAAACCATTAGTGGGTTCCGTTCTTGTCGTCAGGGTTTTTTTTCGCCATCTTCGCCTGGGGGTATAGGCATCTCCGCCAAGGTAACCTACCTTAAAAAAAACAACAGAAAAGTTAAGAAAGGTTTAATGTAGCCAGTGCACTTAAAACATCATGAATGTCATTTTAAGTCATTGTATACCTTAACCTAATCCTAACCCTAACCCAAACCCCCAAACAGTGGAACGGCACATGCACAAAAAGGCTCCATAGTACGACTCAATAGGTAGCTCATCTCGTCAGAACACTGGTAAACATGCACTGCATTACACAGTTAAATTTGTGCCTTTCCCGTATAATGTATCAGAAATGTTTTTTATATTTCCATCAATAGAATGCATTACTTTCCTTGTCTGCCATTGCCTGCAACAGAAACGCAGACCGCTCAGGCAAGTTATTTAGCAGAACTGGCGCTGCAAATGTAGACGTGACAGGATAACCGATGAGAAGCCTCGAATAGTTTAAAACTTTCAGCTGTGGAGGGAAATAGCAAATAGAACGTTTTGTATAACAAAAACATGAAAAGCAGTAAAAATACTGTTAATGATATTAGCAAGGTTCTGGATACAATTTTATGATGTAACTAAAATTGTAATCATGAATACTTCCGTAAGTAACTGTAATTTAATTACATTTTATTTGTAGTTAAATTACGCAATGCCGTTACATGTAACTCGTTACTGCCCAACACTGGTCTTCCAATAACCATCAGGAACTAGGCAAGGCTACGCCCTGGTGGAGATGCCAGGTCATTTCTGGACATGTACTCATCCCTGCATAGAAACTACAGGCAATTTAGAGATACCATTTAGCTTTGGACTGAGGGAAAATACCCAAGGGATTGTTTTGGGTTTTTTAAAACAATAAAAACTTTGTAAAACAATTAACAGATGTTGACTTTGTCTCACAAACAATATGGACAGTAAATGTGTTTAATATTTACAAATTACATGTTCATGATTACAGTTAACTGCACTGCTACCATGTTAATACACCTGTTTAAAATTAATGTAACTGTATTTGGCTAACCTCACATTCGCTAGTTTCCGCCCCAAACAAGAATAGGAATTAGTGCATCCCAGCATACCTCACAAGCGTCCCAATTGTGGCATGTGTGTTTGCCCGTGTCTTATGTGAACCGTGTTTGATCCTTGTGTGTACTTATCCTGTATAAAACTCCCACCATGTGTGTACCTTACAGTTTGGTGTCTGACCACCTTGTGTTTCCGCTGTTGAAATTGGTTGGGTGTTAGTTGGGTGAGTGTTATAATCCTGTTAAGGACTGCAATAAAAGGGCATTGTTCTCCCTTAAATAAGCCTTCTCCTCATTTGCCGTCATTGCTGTGATGCTTCAGTCTGTCAGTCATCAAAATATGTTTTTGATGGCATAGTTTTCATAGACATAGCCTATTAGTTTGTCTGTTAATTTGTGGTGAAAATCAAAGATGGTGAGAGAGTTTGCCCCAAGGCAACAAGTGGTCAGTGCATTTTATTCAGGTTGTGTATAGTCTTTGTGAGTGAGTAGGGCTTCTTTACTCTATTTGCTTTGACCCAGTATGCATGACTGAAAAAGACAGTCAAGTTCATTATACTACGAGAGAGGAGACATGCTTCCATTCATATTAAAAACATGGCGGCGGCACGTGAACAACGCGAGGCTCAGTGTCTCTCCAGAATTTAGCGGTTTTTTATCTAATTTTGACCGGATTATTTATCCAGAATTGCTGTGCGTTGCTGACCTACAGCAGAAAAGAGCTTCTGGACAT
>JAODKE010000107.1:1466160-1483272 GCA_026779605.1 Mormyrus hasselquistii | reverse complement strand
CCCCCAGCAGCCGGGCCCGCCCCTTTCCTCCTCTTCTCTTCCCCTGCCTTCCCCACACGTGTACGTACACACACACAGCTTGTGGACTGTTGTGCCGTCATCTTGCCACTGCTGGTGTGACCTGACCTAGCCCCCACCCCCCTCCCCCCACTGCTGAGCTCACCCTCTTCCTTTCTTACAAAACAAAATGAAATGAAATGAAATGAAAAGAAAAAGAAAGTCATGAAACTAGTTTGTTCCTGACAAGTCTGGCCCACAAAGCACCCAGCTCACAAGTATCGGGAACAATCCAGTTTGCAGCACTTGAGATTCTCAGCTTGGGAGACGTGGCCTGATGTAAGGTGGATATTAGTCACGGAGGAGGGGGGGCAGGTTCAGTGCAGTTTCAGTCATCCTCAGTGACACACTGGCCAGATACAAGGTAGAGACCCAAAGACACAAAAATGCTGCTGTAGCCCCTGTAACTCAATAAGCGCTAACAACACAAAGGTTGTAGGTTCAAATCCCACAGAGCACACATAAACTGTAAGCCTTCCTTCTACTGAAGTCACTTTGAACAAAAGCGTCAGATAGATGAATTAATGTAAATGTAGCTACGATGTCAAACTGAACGCTGATGAGGACCAGATGGCCGCACCCCAAATCCATGACCCAGTGTCCACTTAGGCTCATGCCTTATGGAAAAAATAGGACATATAAATTAAATCCTAAAATCAGGAATGGCCCCGTCCTGTCTGCACCTAGAGGATTCCTGTCTACACCGTAAACAATGCCGTAAGGATGATTAAAACCATGCTATTGGCACTTATAGTGCCATGACGCCACCAGCAACACGGAGACACATTGCCTGCACCGCGGGGGGGGGGGAATGCGTCAGCTGGCACAGGGAGGAACCAGAACACGTCTGGACCAGCAAGGGAGAGAAGCCCACAGAGGTCACGTGACCAAAAAGGGGGAGAGATGTGTGATGGATGTGCCTGCTCACAGGGGTGGGGGGTGTAAAAATGGTGAGGTTTGTGGGGGAGGGGCTTGGACCTCAGGCTGACTTGACAGATTCTCTCGGAATAGAAGTGCTGCCGTGTTGGGGGAGTGGCCTAGAGCATGAGGAATGTGGAATAAGATTGGGGGGGGGACAATGCACCCAAAGTCAAACCCCTCGATGGGTGCAAATTCAGAATGTAATAGGTACTTCAGAACATTGAAGAAACGTGGATGCAACGCTGTAAGAAGATCTGTTGCATTCATCTTTTTCCCTTTCACCTTCACGCGTTAATGCATCAGCTAAAGGGACATCACTCCTGTTAGTCTGGGGAGGGGTGATGCATTGGAACGCATTAGCCCCGACGCCACGCCCCTTTGACAATGGTCCATTAACACGAAGTGCTGCTGTAAAACACAAGACAATGATGACGGTGGTGACCCAGGGTGGAGAAACTGGCCTTGCACCCCACCCACATCCCTCTCTTACCAGATTCCCTCAGTCTCTCACTTTCTTATCTTCCTTCTACCCCACCCGTCCTGCCCCAGGGTCGGTCCCCTCCTGGGTCCCATGCCGCTGCCCCACCTGGCCCTGTCTCATTCACATCAATCCACCCCTCCCTCCCCACATAGCTGACCCAAAAAAACATGAAGGTGGGGCGAGGTCTGAAGGGGCCATTTTCAACAGGAGCCCACAAAGGCACTTAACGCGTGCGTCTAAGAGTGGAAACGCAACTGCTTATGTGATAACAAACGTCGCCACTTCATCCAAGACGCACTCGTGCACCGACACACCGAAAAAGCACGAGCGTGCCGCCTCAAAAGGTCTAGGGACGGTTCACGCGCACGGGGAAAATGTTAATTCACTGTAAGCTGAAGTCAAACTGGCATACTGGCATAAGTGAGTAGCAGAGGGACTTGGAGGGGTAGAGTGGTGGTGGGGGGACAACTCCTCCCGTGACTCAGTCAGAGCCACATAAATACCCAGTTCTCCACAGAGTCATTTCCTGTGCTGGGAAGCAGCTCCGAATTACCCCCCCCCCCGTCCCAAGGGAATCGGTCAATGCTCACCATAATTAGACTGTCTGTAGAGAGGATCTCAAGGAGTCTTCGACATTACAATTACTATATTGCTATATCGCCTCTTTAATCCAACACAACACACAATGGCCCCAAATATGCAGATACATGCTTCACTGCTGCAGTGCAGATCATGAACTGACACCAAGGTCCAGGAGAGAGAATCCATGTGGGAATCTAAACCGGGCATCTCATGATCCCGGATCCGTGTGCGTGTCACTAATGTTAATACTACTGATATATGCCTCCAGTAGGAGATTGGCACAGGCCCTGTCAAACTGCCGGGCTCGTTTTGTAATCCCAGAAAGACCGGCTGCTGTCAGTAAGGCAGGGAGCAGCGTGAGTCACAGTTCAGTTCTCCTACCAGGTACTGGGTGTTAAAAGGAGCCCTTTAAAAGTTACTGTCACACTTTCACCAGCGCTACTAGCAAGCCAGTGATTAAAGAGCCACTTCAGCCCATTAAACGATAGATGGATTTTACGTCCAAATGATACAATTTTTAAATTAAAACCATCACAAAGCTGCAGGCCTCATTCATGTTACAGTTGCACCAGCCATCTATAGGCAAAATTAGACTTTTCTCTGCTTAGATAAACTCTCCGTAGATGAATATGAGTATTCAGTAAACAGAATTGAAACTCCAGTACAAATAAAGCCTATGAACTTTTGCCATAGACAATGCAATGGACAGAGGACAAGATGGTTGGTACAAAGACAACCTTTGTCAGTGAAGTCAGAATTCCTTTCTGGAGGTCAGAAGAGCCACGGAACTCTGACAGGGCATCGCAGAGGGCATGGGCATGGGGTTAGAACTCACAACCAACCACCCAGCAACCGCTGACAACCTTACAGGCCCACTGGCTTACTGCCGGGCGACCTTTGACCTCATGATGACTCATCCGCCATGCTACAAATTTTCTGCCTACTCTCTTTGCACCAGTAAGCGATTGATCTGCCCGGACCCCCCCCCCCCCCCCAGGAGTACCTCTATGACTTCAGGTCGCAGATTGACAGTCCGCAGCCAATCCGTCAGCCGCGGGTAACTCTCCAGACCCTGGGGTCTCTCGCTGTCCGGCACTTTCCGTTTACACTGCAGCTGCTTGCTGATGTACTTCATCAGTTTCACCTGCAGGCGGCGACATGTCACAAAACAGAAATGGGGGGGGGGGGGTTAGTTAGCAGATAGGAGTGAGGATTTCAGCTGCGAGGCCTGCGGTATTTTGCAGACTTAGACAGACAGAGTGAGAATTTCAGTTATGATAAACTAAGGAATTTGGACAATTACAGTGTGGCCAAGAACAACTGTATATGAAACCAATCACTCAAACAAGAGCAAAGCAGGGAGAGGGACCAACTTCCTCAAAGTCAGAAACATCCTGAAGGGGCAACTTTTTCTTTTCCCCAAGCTGATCTCGTTCAGCAAAATACAAATCAGTTGTAGATACTTACCACAAAACACTCAAAACCAGCTAATGTTCAACGTGTCCAACAGTCATTTTCAGCTTGAAGTTTCACACAGATGTCTGGTGAGATTTGCACCTTCAGCCAAGAGCGAACGATCTGCCCCCGCCCCCCGTTATATAAAAAAAATCCCGGGAGGGGAAAAAAAAGCGGCAGGTAAGCAAGAGAATCGCAGGCCTGCATGACGCTTGGGAGACGCACCGAAAGCCGCTGGCATTTCAGAGCAAAGCCTCTTCCTCAGAACACTCAGGGCGTAGCGCGCGAACCCGTCAGCGAAAGGAACAACCTCCGCTGTTTGTTGAGGAAATCCCCCCCCCCCTGCGCAGCTGCAGTGCACTATGGGTGGACAATGTAAGCCACAAGATGGGCCACTACAGCCAGATAGGTAAAAAACACAAACCATATTTACATTGTTCTATATTGATTAAGAAATAACGCTTTGAACGCTTCAAAACCAGACACCATTCATAGTCCAGGTCTTTATATACAATATACTATTTTATAGAACCATAGATACCATATAGAAAGTGGGTTAATGTAATTTCATATAGGCTGAAGCCTACAGGTTATAAACAAAAGGATCGAAAGAGCGAAAGCAAAACAGATTAGCTCAGCAAGCTTGATAAGTCTGATAAACCAGATAAGAAATATGTAAACACAGACAAGTAACTAGCGGCTATTTGATGAGAACAGTGTATATGTTCCCACAAAAAATGTGGGATGACACTTTGATCTAGGACAGGTTTTGTAAACTACCATTTCAATCAAAAAGACCTGGATTTCACTTAAGCACCGAGTTCTTGCTGAGTGCTGATTGGTCAGTTTCCTATACTCAAGCAGGTGTCACTAATATTAATGTGAAACAGCTGGATGAGTATTTCAATCAGAGAAACAAACCAGTCAAATGACAAAAGAACATAACTATTTAGCCAAACACAGAAGCCTTTCAGTTTTAGCATAGTCTGTAAAACCTGAAGTAGCTCAAAGTCTTCTCCTTGACATGGATTATCTGGTCACCCTATACAAGCCAGCATGGGGGCAGTGTGTGGCTCACTGGGTTCAAATTGCACGGCTGTGATCATAAGGTTTCTGGATCAAATCCTGGGGCTGGCAAACCAAGGCCCTTTGCCGCGATTGCTCTGACGACTGGCTGACCATACTCTGTCAATCATACGTCGCTCTGGATAAAAGCGTCCTCTGAATAAATGAAAGGTTAGGCTCTTAGGTTGCGCATCCTCTCCCCCCCCCCCCGCCCAACGTCACAGCTGGTGCAGGACCTGGTAACCCTTTGGGTTGTCTTCATGCTATAGTGTAGGGTACACAGCACCAGAAATAAAAAACAAACAATGAAAGACTTGGCCGTCGCCACGAGTCTCGGCCTGATCCATTCTGTACGTGGGAGACGTGCTGTCTCTGTAATTCTGAAATCATGCCAGTCCTCTGCACCGCTACTGGTCACGGACATACGTCTCCCTTCCCGGTTTTCCTGTATGTTTCCCAGAATACCACACACCCTCATTACCCCAAGCAGGTCTACCCGCCCAGCACGGGACAGGCCTATCCCCAACACCGAGAAAGGCGCGAAAAACAAAATATCACCCATTTCCTTGAAATCTGCGCAGCTGTCCGGATAACGCCCCTGGGATTGTCTTGTTACATTAAAGACATGTGTGGGGGGGTCCAAACCTAACCACAAACAAGGCTACTTACCCCCCACCCATCCAATGCCCTCAAATTCAGAAATGAAATACGCCAAAAAAACTATTAACACACTGAGACTGCTAATTAAATAAACAAACATGTGGAATTTGTGGCTAACAGAGTAAAGAATCAGGCTGGATTTTCTGACACCCCCCCCCCCCCCATGTCTTTGCCTTCCCCTCCGGCAAACAGGACTGTCTATAAATAGCTGTTATTATATGGAGGAGAACAGCGAGTTACCCTTCTCTTGGGGGCGTCCGTACCGCTGCCATGGCAACCAAGTGTCATCAGAGTGCTCTGGCCATGGATAGGGGGAGGGGGTGGGGCGTAGTGACATCACAGGGCTACTGAGCACACGGTTCACAATGAGGTTAAACTAGCCACTCCTCTCTGGGGTCACATGCTGTTTCCAATCCCCATTTGTCTACTCGCTCAAGGCAAAGACCTACAAGTAAGCGATTCCCAGAAATCAAACTCATTAATTGCTTCTATTATTTTCATCTACACAACCGCACCCATGCTAATTCCACCGCTGTTAATTAAATTCTGTCCTGCATGTAAATTTTCCCTAAATGACATCAGCATCCATAAGAAACGCCCAAATCATCTCTAGGGGAAAACAGGAACACCTCAGTCTTTTATGGGATGGGACACAGTGTTCAGGAGGACCCGGTCTCCCGGGCGCCCTGTGCCAGGTTCGGTCCATCCCATTGCAGGTCGTCGTGGGGACAGTTCCCAATCCTGAACAGGTCACGGGTTCAAAATCAACTTGACAGTGACCTTACTGCTTTCCGGAATATTCCACTCCTCCTCACTCTTCCCCGGTACTTGGAGCGGTAGGTCTGGCAAAGCCGGCCTTCACCCTATGGTTCGAGCGCGGCTGAGATTTTGGGGTTTGGATTACAACAGGGCACTCTGCCCGTACCACAGTTTAAGTGTGATATTCCTCAGGGGGACCAGGGCACCTTCTTCTTAATATCAAATTTAATTTAAAAAAAAGCAAAAAGATGCAGCTAATTAAAGTAAAACAGTTTGTAGTGACCGTCAGGCTTGGTGAGAGCCTTGAGTGGGCAGACACTGTGGACTGACTAATCACACTAACATAATCCACACAAAGTGCCCCCCCTCCCCAAACACACCAAACAGAAGAAAATAGGAGGAGGTGTTCAGCAAGCATGAGAAAAACATCATATTAGTTTTTTCTTCTGTAATTTGGCTTTGAGGGGGGCACATCTTTTTCTTTTTCCTCCTTAATATGCTAATGGGATTCCAGCTCCAGAGGGAGGGGTGGGGGGTTTGCACTGAAACAGCAGGACCTGGTTAGGTTCATTAAGTCTGAGCTGCACTTTCAACACCTGAATGGAGGCCTCCTTCCCAGCATGCCCTGGGGCCGATATTATGTACACAAGGGCTATGAATAAACCTCAAAACAAGAGGGTGTTGGTTTGCACCAGACAAGGGCAACCTTCGTTCTGCTAAAGTGCTCCTGGATTCGGTGTCTTTTATCATTCTCTTCATCTGCTGGCTCTGTTACACCAAGCTCCCGTGAACAGGTGAGGGTGCTGGGTTGTTGGGGGGGGGGGGGGGGGGGGCAAGTCAGAAACATTCTCAACACCGCCGGGGGGGTTGGTGTCTCGGACGCCTACACCAACGGGGGAAAACACGGGGCCCTTTTTCTGCGTGTGGCCCGTTGGCCCGGGGGCGGGGGGTGGGGGGGGGGGTGGGGGGGGGGGGGGGGGGGGGGGGGGGGGGGGGGGGGCAAGTCAGAAACATTCTCAACACTGACTGGGGTGCTTGTGACTCGAACGCCTACACCAAGGCGTGAATACAGCTGGCCATTTCTCAGCTAAGACTCACACGCACTCATGAACACCCCCTCACCACCACCAGCTGGGACTAGACACTGGGAGGCCACGATGCGTTCCATTCCTGAACTCCCCACAAACACAGAGGGCCACAACAAGGGAGGGGGGTGCAAAGGGTTCAGTTTAGTTCCTGGACCACTTCTATTTAGAGCAGGACTTAGCTGACTCCGTAAACTGGCACGAGCCAACCTACCAACAGGCTAAACTAATTTAAATCTTTATTATTCCAGGTAGCGACGTGGTTACGGACAAAAGACTAACACGCCAATTCCGGGCAGCGGGTGTGGTTGCACCTCAGCATAATTAACCAGAACTGCCTTGGCCCGGTGTGGTTTTATTAAAGAACAATGACAATAAAGTGGGCCAGCTAAGCAGCGACGCAATCACGCCATGCGTAATGTTCCCTGCCGCCGCCGTCATCACTGTGGCCCTGCAGCGTGGCATGTTCTCACGATGGGGAGGAGGCATGTGGGAAACAGAAGGGGGGACGCGGGCGGGCTCTTTGTGGGGGGGGGGGGGGGGGGGGGGGGCATAGCTCTGGGATATGGAAACTAGAGGAGTCTTATCTTAGCTCTGTGACCTGAGGACCCACATTCACCACCACCACCCCCCCCCCAACCTAATCTGATTCAGTAATTTTTTCCTTCACAGAAACATGGAAAGAGGGGCTTAGGGACTTCCTCAGGATTTGGACACACTCTGCTTTGTGGCACTCGGAGACCCCAGGTCAGCCTGTTCCAGCATCGTCAAACCCCAACCCCAAACAATTGAAGCCTGTAGCATCTGCAACTGGGATCCCTTTGCTGAGAACACATCACAAAACTCTAGTGTTTGGGGGGGTGGGGAAATGGATCTCAAACCACTGAGGGAAAAAAACACACCATATAGATGGAAACTATTGAAGTTTGTTCTTTTTTTTTTTTTATGATTGAACGAACGCCCATTTTTCCCCCTGCAAATGTGGAACCGAAACGAGAGTAAGGGTGCAGAAGCTGTACCGTTCTGCTCCAGGTCAAACCAGGTCAGGGCCAGGACCAGGACCTCCCCCGCCCCCCATGAGACCAAACAGAATAGATTCAAAAAACCTCTTCGATGGTGCTTGCTGGAATGTCATCATTAATGTGGAAAATATTCAAAAGGCCGTCTTTTTTTTACGTAAGAAAAGGGGCTATTTATAGCACCCGAGGACGAAGAGGAAAAAGAAAACATCACATCATATATGTATGTTTGTGTGTGTGTGTGTGTGTGTGTGTGTGTGTGTGTGTACACAAAATAGGGTGATGGAGCAGGTCAGAGAGGGAGGGAGAAAGCAAGATGGAGCGCAATGCTTGGGGGGGGGGGGCATTCTGAAGAATGACGCTAAACCACATGGGGATTTCCTGACACAAGTGATCACTCTTAAAGGCCCATTGGTTCCTGTAGCCTACATGCCTGAAATAGCAGGGCTCTCTGCTATCGCTAATGCAAAGACGTTCTGAGCGATGGCTGTGTGGGTCCCGGCGACCCGAGGCCCGGCCGCTATCAACGGGACCCCGGCTGCCATACAGGGGATGGGGTGGCCCATGGGACCAGGCCATGCTATTCCACCTCGGGGGAAGGGGGAGGGAGGGTCTGGGACGGATATGATTAATTCGGTCAAGTGATGGCGAGGTCTTTCGCCACAGCAAATGCGTCATCGATTTGACAGAAGCTTCCGTCACTAAGGAGCATCTTGAAATGGAATAACCCTTCGAAGACTCAAAGACACAACAGAGGCAAAACCACAGGCTACAAGACACCCGCGTTTATGTAACTAGTACCCAATCCGGCCAGCCCTTTGAGCATTGCGGCGCCACCTGTTGGAATGGAAGCTTCCAGAAGAAACTGTTGTATGTTGCGAGAATTCCCCACGTTTGCTGACTCCTTTGCACACATCAGGCCAACTTTGAAGGACTCTAACCTCCCTGGGGCAGGAGAAGCCTGTGCTGATGGGTAGGGAACCCCTCCCACCCCCCCACCCCAACAATATACAAGCACCGTAGCATGGCTGTCTAAAATGGCTGATGGGGGCACAAATACACCAAGAGAGGCCACTCTCCTGTTTCACCACTATCACCATCTTTCATCTTTTCACCTGTCCTTTATTCACCAGTCAGGCCATTACAGCGGGAGGGGGCTGCAGAAAGTGTGTGTGTGGGGGGGGGGGGGTTAGAATACCTCGTTGGCAAGTGGACAACTCAGAGTCCTGGACCTGTTGTAAGGTCTCAGCCTGTGTCTGTCACCTACAAGGTGCTAACAGAGACCAGACCCAACCGGGACCATTGTCCTCATTACATTAAGCCCCTATATGCGACACACCACACCGCAGCCATCACATTTATTCAAGGCTCACAGACAATGATCCAAAAGGACTAAACAAGACATATAATTTACTTACAAATCACCCATGAGTAACAACAATTGATCAAAGAGCCAATCTTTCCATTTCAACCCCGCCCCTTGATTTTCTTTGTGCCTAAAATGGTTTTGATGCCCCAAAACCTTTCAAAAGCGGAAAAATAGCTAGAAAAGAACTGAAACACTGTCACTGTATCACATGCAGCTTACTTAAATAAAAGTCCCAACAGCCTGTGGGATTTCAGGCTGCTAAACCTGTGATTCTGCACCTCTCTTATCTCAGAATCAAACAAATAAAGTATTTATGTATTTAGGTAAAATGTTGCTGGAGTCCATGAGAGCAGATAAAAATCTCGGGAGCTCAGTACATCGGACAACACTGTAAATTTTAGCATTTATATGTATACGTAACCTTCAGGTCAAACTGAAGTCGTATTGGGGCAATATTATTCAATACGGGCCCAGGCTCGAAACGCAACATGTCGTATCCACTTAGCGACGTGCAAGTTTTAATCAACAGACTGAAACCAACACCCACTGCAGCCATGTGTGAAGCTGATGATGGTGTAATGGAGGACGTACGAAGGGAGCATTGGATCGGGACGGGCCCCGGGAAGACGGAGGAGCGCTCGGGGCAACCTCAGGCTGCGAGATGGGTCCCTGACCTTCACGGATAAGGTCCACCACTGCTTAGCCCAGTGAGCTACAGCAAACAGCCATGACAGCAATGTAAACATGCAACCCCACCCCCCGCTGCCATGAACAATGATTAACTGATAAACTAAAAACACATAAGACCACATGTGCTCTTGGTGAAAGCTCTCTCAGAGAAACGTTCACACCCACACAGACGGGACTTCTGCGACTCGTCGGCTCACGGGACCAATTCTCCGAAACGCAACCAGAATGTGGACAGACACCTTCTTCGGCTGCTAATGGCAGGCTTTTCCATGATGCTACATCTACCATCTTTTGGCATGAGCAGAGAGTGGCACCAACCAGTGGAGCGGAACAATTGAGACACCGAGACCCCACGCACGGTGATGGAGAACAAAGCTGATAAAATGACACGACGGGCGTAGACGGGCCGCTCGACCCTGTTAGGCAGCAGCACGACGTCTACAGCCCTTTCACTTTTGGCCTGGTGGAACCTTTTGACCTTTTGCCCTACTGTGCCCCACCTCTGGGCCATTTTGTCGCTGCGAAAATTAATTCCACTGTTTCTGGTAAAAAATGACAGGCAAAGTGGCACGTCAACCTTGAGGGGGGGGGTGGGGGTCTGTTTACTCAGAGATCAGAATTTTCCTGGCATTCCCCACCCCCCAACACCAAACCCTATTTTCCCCCTCTCTCATTCCAGTCTCGATTTGACGCGAGTGGTCAGAATGCAGACCTTTCCCCTTTAACACAGAGGTGCACATTTCCAGAAAGTACCACGTGAGCAAAATAAACAGTCAGTTGCACTGGCTGACACCCTGGCCCACATTCCACACACCGGTGTGAGAACAGAGAATTAAAGAATGCTACAGAGCTTTCAACCTAAATCTTAAATATAATTTTCTGCCCTCATGCATAAAACATACTTCTGATGGTCCTTCTTTAATCATAATCTCAAGAGAAGTTTTATTATAGACAACGGCTCTTTTAGTGCCTCAGGAGGCACCGCCCACTTTTAGTGTATGAGTCAGTGATTGGACAGTTTAAAATGGGCAGAAAAATTTGTCAAACGTCATTAGTCACCTGACAGATCGATCTTATTTTGCCTGCCACCACAGTAGCTCTGTGCGCCTGCAGTCCTATTCACACAACCAAGACTGTATGATATATCTCCTTATCTAGCAAGAGAAAACGTACAGATACCTGTAAACTAACCTAACTAAACAAACCAAAAGTAAATCTGTGGGAGGCTCACAAATATCGCATTAAATCATACTATACAAATTACACAGTCACTCGCAGACTTACATCATATTCATATCATCACTTTCAGTCAGTTTTCTAACCCCCCCACGTTTACCAAAAATACCAAATGTTTTCATAGACCTATTCATTTAAGATGCAATGACAGCGATAAAAGAGATAGAAATAAAAGTCGACATTTCATTATGTAGAACACTCTCCCAGTGCCGTTAAATAATTTATACACATATACATTTAATTAGAAGCCGCTTTTATCCAAAGCCGCAGCACGGCTTATTTTAGCGAAGATTAATCGACGCTTTCGATCCACGTTCCACTTTGCACAAACCTGTGAGTTCTACCACAAATCCGCCTAAATTAATACACAGAACCCGACAATGGCAGCACGTGGGAAGCCACCGCCCACCCTGGCAAGAAGAGCCAGCTGATGGGGGGGGGGGGGGACAACAGTCAAACAAAAGACGGCGAGGCGTGCAGGTCCGTCGCTGGCTGAGACTCCGGCGACCTTCTGGCTAGATTCGGACGACATCAGAACGCTGTGAGGCGTCCTTAGGCCGCGACGCGGCTCCGACGGGCCGACTCAGTACCGCCGATCACTCAAAATTTACGGCTTGCTTTTCTTCCAAGCTTGTGGAAACTATGACACTACTGTCCCATTCTTGAGTACCATCTTTTCATGCATCTGCTAATGACAGAGATATGTGGAAATTACACCTAAAATAAATTTACATGACTAATATGTCTCAGATGAATTTACCCCTTTTTAGGGATCATCAATATTTTAACTCTAAAGATACATTTCCAGCTTGAAGGCATTCGTGTTTAGCATATGCAATAACTGCTTCATGAATTTATTTATCAAGTTAACATAACCAGCAATAAGCAGGGTATACAAACCATGCTTAAAACCTCACTTATATATATTTGTTGAAGCCTATATACAGTATGGCGTGTTTCGTTAAAGGGGCGGCACAGTGATTAGCACTGCCTCTCAGCTCTAGGAGGGTGTTCCAAGCCTCTCACCCAGCTCCATGTTCTCCCGGTGTCATCGTCGGTTTTCCTCCGAGGCCTCCAGTTTCCCCCCCAACAGACAAAAACATGCTAAGATTAAATGCCATCCATCCATCCATCATCTGCCGCTTATCTGGGGTCAGGTTGTGGGGGCAGCAGTCTAGGCAGGGATGCCCAGACCTCCCTCTCACCAGCCACCTCCTCCAGCTCCTCCTGGGGGAATACCAAGCCGTTCCCAGGCCAACTGAACGATATAATCGCTCCAGTGTGTCCTGTGTCTGCTCCGGGGTCTCCTCCTGGTTGGACATGGCCGAAACACCTCCACAGGGAGACCCCATCTACGTTGCATCCGACCCCCATGGCGCCTCCTGCAGGTGGACCTATGTAATTTCTTCAGGACCTCACAACAGAGCCGACTGCCCCCAACATCATAGCGTCTAGGATCATAGAGGCATTCAAACCACTCCACCACGATAAGGTGGTGATTCATGGGGGGGGGGGGGGCTATGGTTAAATGGAGATTCCAAATTGTCCATATACTTGTCCTATGACAGTTTGATGCCCCATCGCAGGTTATTCCCTGTCTTACACTCACAGCTTCTAGAATGGGCTCTGAATCTCCATGAGTTTGCGTAGGACAAGCCCGTATAGAAAATGGATGAATCCTTCTTTAAATAGCCTTTAATGGGAACCAGTCAGAAGTATTTAACCTCTCAGTGCATTCTACAGAAAAAAAAAAACTGTGGAATGTATCGTGTATGGTCTAAAAGTTTCACTGACTGGTTGTCAAAGCCATATCTTGTTCCCAAACTTCTAGGGTGCCAGGAGATCAACACCGGTTCCTTCACATTGATGCAGAAGGCAGAGGAATCGCTTCACGGGAGCTGCACACTGACCCACTCATGAACCGCGGCGGCCCGCTTAGGCTGATTAAGCAGATTAAGCGGATCAAGTCTGGGAAAGTCTTGTAATGTACCTAAATAATAACAATTGACTGTAATAAAGTGTTTCAGCAGCTCTGCTTAATGGAACAAGGGGCCTTTGAAGCCAGCAGACCTGTTCTTCATGTCTGTATACACACTCTCGAATTTGTGTGCGTTAGTGAGACACGTGACACTCCCCCGCCCGCCGGAGCACGCTGACAGTTAAGTATCCGGCAAATTCTCTGGCCTTGAGCTTCCCAGCACCATCCCATGGTTTCATGTCCTTTACACAAACGCGCTTGGGGTCGGCCCCAGCCGGCGCACGCGCCACAGAAAACAGCCGACACCTCGCAGAGGTTCATAAAAACAGAATTAAGCTCCAAGGTCAACATTTTATATAATATGATGGCAGGACATGGAAGAGAGTGGAAGAGAGAGAGAGAGAGAGAGAGAGAGAGAGAGAGAGAGAGAGAGAGAGAGGGAGTCCACCAGTAACACAAGGCTTATTTACAAACAAACCACGTAAACAAACTAAGCAAACAAACCAAGCAAACAAACCAAGCAAAAAATCAGACAGCCTACAGAGCGAGGTTTTAACTTAAGGTTAAGGAGCACAAGTTAGGACACGTTTGCGGGTAATGAGATGCCACCCTGAGGTTTCACTTTATACGCGTGAATCACATTTCAGTTTGATGACACAGAAGCCCAAACGAGGCAGCGACGCCCTTTAATTGGAGAAGGCAATTAACCAGTAATATAAGAAGTGATGAAAGTGTAGCATGCAAATTGCTGCAAGACCGGCTGCTTTGGAGGAACAGTAACGCAGGAATGACGACTGTAACCCCTGTCCAGCAGCGCTGCGCTCACCCCGTATCTTACTAACACTGGGAAGAAAATGAATATTCAAAAAAGTAAAATGAGCTTACATTAATTAGGACTCTGTTAACTGGGCATTATTAGAATGACTTTGCAGTCAGAGATCGTTAACTTAATAACTGACTGAAACTTGCTGCAAGGAAGAAAATGGTTTAATATAGGTTATTTAGGTTGACGGGCGGAATGAATTCACGTAATGGTTCTGGAATATGTATTTTTAAATGCTTTAATAAATACATATCATTCCTAACATTACTGTACAAATCTTCTATAATGTTAATATATTTTTTAATACATTCACATATATACTATCCACATTTTTGGATTTCAAAATCCAAAAATGTCAGGTGGGGGCAACTGGGGGCAACAGTAAGAAAAACTATTAAAATTGGTATTTAAGTAAGTAATTAATTAAAATAAGTAATTTAATCATTTTAATTTATTGTATAATAAGATAGTATTGTAATTTATTTAAACATTTAATATAGCTTGCCATAATTCTATGTACAAAACCTTTAAACCTATAAAGTGCTACAAAATACCATGGTTTAAAACCATTAAGATAACAGATAAACATTTCTCTGCAAATTTACATTACCTCATAGTCAGGCGACACAACCAGGAAAAGGGGGCTTTTATTCAAGTCATTTTAGAAAACAGTGGACCAGATGTTACGCCATAAACAAAACCTAAGTGATCTTCTCGGTGCTGAAAAGAGTCAGTAGATCCCACTTAAATATTGACAAAAATTACCATTATCAACCCATGGATAGATTTTTCATTGTTTGCATGTCAGGCGGTACAAACTATAAAAACACTGAAATACGATAATAATGTTTTTGAAAATGTATGAGTAAGCCTGAGATCAAGCACAAGAGTTTGTGCAGGTGTCCAAGCAGACTGCCTGTTTGATTTGAAATGAGGTACAACCGTAATTAATACTAATACTTATGAATGCAAAAAACAAATAGGAAATAGAATTATTTGATGTGTGTATACACTTAAATAGTTTCTTTATTAATTTACTTTTCATTTGGGAAAAATAATTGGCAAATATAAATACTTTGTTTGTGCCACCTGACATTTATTGTTGGGTGACTTATTGTTATTTGCCCGGAAGGGAACTGGTCAACACACTGCAAGTCAACAGAGCAAACGAATCTGGTTTTTTGGTTTTTAACGAAAAGTGTTGCAAAATTACATCCTGTGTCTGTTAGTGACACAAGAGAGGAAGCAGCACTGGAGAGGATAGAGAGAGCAGCTGTAGGGGGGTTGGGGGAGGTGAAAAAAGGTGTCAGCACGCAAGTATGAGCAAACACAGGACAGCGAGAAGCCATACCAAGCCAGTACATGCCTGGTCGCCCATGGTGGATCAGGTGAAATACAGATGAGCAGTAGGGGGCACTCTTGAGACCACGGAACCTGCATGACGGGAAGCTGTAGGAGGGCCAATCCATGTGCCAACTGCTGCGGCACCGCAAAGGAAGGGGGGGGCGGCACTGACACACGGTAACAAACACGTCCCCATGGTGATCAGGCTTGCCTTGGCATGATTGGCTGGCCCGTTCCAGGCATCGATAACTACAACATGTGAGCCCGGTGGCCACGCCTATCAGCGGGCCTCGCACGGCTCTGCTGACACGCACCATCGTCGTGCACGCACCGCTAACCCGTGACCACCAGCATGCGTGAGGATTCGGTAATCTGTCACAGCCGCCGCGATCCCACACTCCCTCCACCCCTCCTCAAGGCACAAGACGCAGGAAAGAGAGAGGGACTTTTCAGGCCTTCTTATAAATAGACCAAAGGACCGAAACTGATAGTCACGGGGACACCGAGCCATAAAGCCCGTGGTGGCAGAATTCATGCTTGGAACTGAACAGACTCAAACACAACATTACAGGGCCAAAGGGGACAAACTTAAATAATAGCTAGCTACCAATACAATTTGTCACCTAATGAACTTTTCAGCAAGGATTCCCAGTGTTCAGGGAGCCAATCCACCAACAAGACTGGCTAATGGTCTACATTCACATTCTCCAATTGTGAACAGCCCGCCGATCACAAAATGGCCAAGGCTCCAGGTTCTGAGCTAAAGAAGCTGCCAGCTCCACCTTACCCTTGAATTTCAGCAAAAAGAAAACATTAGCGATATAAACGCTAAATGAGCTGCCAGGCAGATTATTCCTGAGTCTGCAAAAGATGCACCCAACTTCTGAAGACAATTAAACGCAAGCTCGTGGAGACCAGAACAACTTAGAAACCCAACACCAGCAAGTTCCTCCCCGTCTCACCTTTATTAAACTGGTTTCCAGGAGAGCACCTACAGCTTGGCGGTATTGTCTTCAGCCTGACACTTGGATAACACAATACCCGGAGCCACACGGCGCGTCCTCATCTCTCCGCTACACTAAAGGGAACCAATGATTGTAATGTGTGGGTCTAGTCCTCTCCGATGACCATGAAAATACAATCCGGGGAATGTACTCTGTTGCTGTAACCTAACCCCACACAATTCACCCAGACAAGTACACTAAACAGACGGGCCCCTTACAGGGATAAAAACACAGAAACAAAAAAAAAAAGAGAGAGAGAGAGACAGAGAAAAAGAGAAGCCGACTCTAGGGGCTTTTTGGGGCTTGCTTTTGTTCATCAATGGTGATTACATGGCCCCCAGGGGCTGCCAAACCACTTGCCTGTTTAGAGACAGTCTTCTCTTTCTCTTTTCTCCCTCCCTAACTCCCTCCATCTCCTCCTGTCTCCCTATAAGCGTCATTTGATTTTTTTTTTTCTTATTTAACAAACAGCTCCGAAAATGCGTAGGAAGAACGACATCTAAAAATAGAAGCAGCCACAATAGCACTCTGCGAAAGCACACAGCCGCCATCCCCCCCCCCCCCCCCCCCCCCCCCCGCCCCGC
>JAODKE010000107.1:1421354-1431682 GCA_026779605.1 Mormyrus hasselquistii | reverse complement strand
GGGGGGGAGTTAATATCAGTCTGTAATAAACGTTTCCAATAATGCTCTCAGACCAGATGCTTTTTGAAGGGGTGAGACAGGCCGGCAGCCTCATTCCTCGTCAGGCCGAATGCATCGCTGAGAACATGGAGGCTACATCAGCGGGATGGACGAGAGAGAAGGAAATAATTAACAATTAAAAAAGACAAATCTGTACATCAGCCCTGATGCTTGGGGGCCAAAAATGCACCATACAAATGAACAGAGAGACTTGGTCAAAAAAGAAAACATCAGCTATGTTGCACTATATGTTAATGCAAAGGGATGCGTGTCTGCCTCAACCACAAGAGTATCCAGTAATGAGTAAAGGGGAGGCAAAGGGGGAAGGAAGATGGATGAATGGTTGAAATCAGTGGCGCTGCTGGGAAACGCAGAAATGTGCCAACGGCACAATGACCATCGCTGGTGTGGTGACTACGGCTGTCATATCGCGATAACCGCAGCGGCAGCCCTCTGATTGGCTGCCGCATACGACAGCCCACTGTGGACCCAGCCTTCCTCCAAGCTGCCTGCAATGCAACTGTACCCTGGGGTCCCGCCTGCTGCCGTAAAGTTCTTAGAACTTCAAATACATTTCAGATTAATGGTACATGCGGGTGTGACTAAAGGCCCCCCGCTCTACAGCCTGTTCCAGGCACCTGACTCCTTCCCAACATAGCTGAGCTCTTACCCCCAGTCAGGTTGGTGGCAACAAGGTTGTTTCCGAGCCGTCGACCATGGCTGACAGTTAAAGGTGACCGCTCTCCATTCAGCTGGAGGACAGGGTCGCCGTACGGCTCCTTAGGATTCCCGTGGCCTGTGGGACTGCACTCTTAAGATGAACCTCTCTGTTCCACCACCCAAGACATTACTATACAAGACTGACCTGCATCGCTGAGGACGCCACAAGGAAAAACAATAGTGGCGCTCCATTCAACGGCAATGAAGGCAGAAAAAAAAAATGCAGGACCTTCCATATCTATCCACAGTCTCAGTCCTCCTGAGGTCAAATGAGGACCTGCAACAGCCACCGATCTCTTAATTCAACTAATTCACCACTGGTGCTGAGACCTAGACAAAACTCTCAACTCAAATTTTGCTTATATTTGGCCAAAAATTAATTTCAAAAGTGATTCAATAAGGCTCTACCATTGCATCCAAAGACTCTCTTAAGATTAATGCCAGTCCTCATAGAGGCATCACTTGAAAAGCCTTTCGCTTACAAACAAAACACAACCATCAATAACTGGTAAATAAAACTTCTCTACATCAAAAACTCCTAGTAATTACATTATATCAATAAGAATGTTAATACTGGTCCTATGTAAAGCATCACCCCTTTCAAATGAAAGCTTCACATAAAACTGGGGGGGGGGGGGGGATTGTAAGATATGGCAGTGTAGATTTGAGGGACAGTTCCTGTAGTCCGTTTTTTTTGCCCTCGCAAAGAGCTTTTCGTAGGCGGTTCTGACGGCCACCTGTCGAAACGCAGAATTGCCAAAGGCTGAGATACAGTGGAATTTGACATTGGAAAAATGAGATGCAGCTTTGAATGAACGAGGGAGGACGTAAAACACACGTGACTTTCGGGAAAGTCTCCCGAATACCCTCGAGCAAGGGGGGGTGTATGAGCAATCGGTCCCCCCAGTGTTGACTGGCTTCCTGCGGCTAGGTGGTGCACGGGACTGGTGCCAGTCGATATTGATCAGGCAGCTTAATGATGCAGACATTCTACCAGCGGTTCAGATGCCCCGGCTTTGAGCTCGGTGACCCACAAAGAGGCTCATGGTGGGGCGGGACCGAGCAGGATCGCCTCGGCCGGGCTGCTGCAGCTTGCCCCAGGGAACACGCCCCTATCGGGGCATCTGTGGAGGAGACCGGCTGGACACCAGCTTGCATGTGGTGTGTTGAGGAGCATAATGCCTGACCCGGATTGTAACTACAGCCCATCGGTTATGAGCACAGAGAGGGAGGAAGCGTTAATCTGAAGCTAATATACATATACAAAAACAGAATGAATAGCAAAATTTATATGTTTAAATCATATTGACAATGGCTGATAGATAATTGGGGGGGGGGGAAATAATATCACATCTGACAACTGCATTTCTTGAGTTTCTTCAGGCGCAAAGTTCCATAAGCACTCCAAGTGTAATGCAGTTACGAAGGGGAGGGGCTCAGGCTGAAGTGGGTGGGGTCTCAGGATGCCTCAGTGTAGCAGTACAGTGCGGCTCCTCACTGGCCGGACGGGGTACGAGGAGACGCTTCCTGGGCCACTGGCACCGCGTGCAATTGGCTGGTCTAAGTCAGGAGGGAGGAGTCAGAGCTGCCAATAGTCACAGGGTCATTCTGCGGACATCGTGGAAACCTCGAAGTGGCAGGTCTGGACAGATCTAAAATGTGAAGGGGGAGAGAATGGATGTCAGAAGGGGGAAGGCGGGAAAGCCAGTCTGACTTAAACAGATTTATATTCTTAGCAAACGAATCAAGCAGTCGTGTAATAGTGATACAAATGT
The DNA here is from genome assembly GCA_026779605.1 of Mormyrus hasselquistii. Lineage (NCBI taxonomy): Eukaryota > Metazoa > Chordata > Actinopteri > Osteoglossiformes > Mormyridae > Mormyrus > Mormyrus hasselquistii. The sequence continues at coordinate 1,429,148 of JAODKE010000107.1, read as the reverse complement.
AAACACACATTCAAGTTATAAATTGCTGCAGAGTGACTTTGCTTCATTACTTATCCAATTACCAGTGTTTCAGATTACATATTAGCTATACGTCAGCCTGTCCATTCATAATGAGGGTATGAAGGAGTTAACTGATATGGAATTTGAGGTCAGGGGAGGAGGGTCTGGGTGAGGGGTGGTCCCTCACCATGCCAACACTTCCTTGTGGGGCTCCTCCTCTTCCTGAGCAGTTGGTCTCCTGAGCTGACCCTCATCATCTGCAAGTGCGCACACAAAAAAAAAAAAAAAACAGTAGTCATTGCCACAGTTTGCAGCAGCTCTAGGTCCTGAACACATGAGGGCGCCAGATGAACTTAGGAGTAGCAGAAAGTTTAGCATGCGTTGGTGGACAGGCCGCAAGGACTGGGACGTCTCTTACCGCACGGATTCCCCTCCACATCATCCAGCAGGTTGGCTGTAGAGGCAGCGATTCCCAGTCTGTGTGTGGCGGGGGCAGGATCAAGGAAAAAATAAAATAAAATACACCAGGGACCTATTGCCACTCTCGGCGTCAAGCCCCATCTGTTAGAAAGCGTGACTCTGACCTGCTGCTATGATCCCAAGCTGTGGGGCAGAGCCACACGCTCCAATTGCGGCAGGACAACAGAATAGCACTGCAATCACAGGACAGGAAGTACCGTGCGATTCCTTCCTGCGAACTGACGTTTTATGGGGAGCGGAGCCTCAGCTCAGGTACCCGGGAAATGACAGAAGCGGGAGGATACGACTGGTGCTTCAGCAGCATCCTCCTCTTCCTCTTTCTCCTCCTCGTCTTCTCGGAGAAGGCTCGGGCGATCTCGAACAGCTTCTTCCTCGTCGCTGTGCATAAACACGGTCAGTGTGAGGGCTGGCCGATAATCGCCATAACGTGACAGCGATCACGCTGAACCCGCAGGCTGGCTCATTCCCCCACTCTCAGCATGGGGGTGTCTTTTTACAATCCACTGCAGTGTTTCCCCAATTGGGTCCCTGGGGACCTGGAGACAGTCCACGTTTTTTTGCTGTACCAGGAATAAAAACGTTGACTGTGCATGGGTCCCTGAGGGCGGGTTGGGAAACACTGCTCAACTCCTACGCACACCCAAGCAATACGAGCTGTGGGAGATGCCGGGGAGATAAAAAATGGCTACGATTAGCCTGGACATCCTGTCGTCTCCATATGAACAGATCAAAGCACAGAACAACAGACTTCCGCCTTTCTTCCCCTCCCGACAGCTTTGGTGTGAGAAGGAAGCCAAACCCCATATGCTTTATTCATTAAAGTACGTGACGGGAATAGGATCTCTTACATTTTCCCATGTGCTTGAGTTTGTCTCGAAACAAGGCATCTTCAGAGACAGGTGAGCAGGCTTCTCCAGAGCCAGAGGCGCAGTGCTCTCCTAGAACAAAAGACAGGTGGTATAACCTACAGACAAATGGACTCGCGCTCGTGCACAAGCTCAGGCTCCTGCCAGTCAGGTCCAGCCGTCCAGCCGCGAGAGCACATGCGGGTGCAACGGGTTCGTGGCAAGTCCTGGTGGCGTAGAAACCTTCAGGGAATTAGTTCAGGCGGACTTAATACAGCCCAGCCGGCGACACCCAGAGTCGATCTGGCCCTCAGCACAGCACCACTTTCATCCCGACGGCTTGGAAGCAGGTTGCCATGACAACCCAGAGACAGACACACAGAAGCGCCCCACCTCTCCAGAGGCCTGTAATCATCCCAAGCCCGCCCTGACCTACGCGCCCGTCGCTCCGCGAGGTTCCCTGCCTCGTGGGCAGGCACGCATGAAGGTTACAGTCAACTGACACAGATGGTATGAGGCGTTCTGGCACATTTTGAAGCTGCAAAATGGGTCAGGGCTAAAAGCACACGATGTAGGAAGCTGCTGAATTGGGAAAACTGAAATTTAAAAGAAAAAAAAAGAAAAACAAACACAGAACAGCAAGAAGGTAAATGCATCCTCAGCCAAGGTGGGGGCGCTGAGGGGGATCAAAGACTCACCTGCAGCGCTGTACGCCACGCCGCTGTCCGTTTCGACAACGGGTGCATGCACGGTCACGCACGAGGGCGTGCAGATGCACATGAGCAGACAGGAATGATATCTACCTGCTGTGGAATTCTCCATGCTAGCGGATGAATGAGCGGACCCAGATTTCTTTGATTCATACTTCAGCCGATCTAAAACAGAGAGAGCGGATGTTACGACAGCAGATGAGAGAAACAGACAGACGGTCCTGGTCTTGGTGTCACCGGGGGGTGGCTTTTGTGGACTGACAGACAGCAGTGGGAACCAGACGGAGGCAACTGCAATGAGCCAGGGGCAATTAGGGGTGGGATGGGAGGGGACTCATAGACCTAGATTAGGGTTATTAAGTGCGATAATGACCCTTCATCTAAAGATGTAAAACACGTGCTGCCTTTGCCCAAAGCCAGGGGGTGCTATAAAACCCAAAATGAAAACACAACGTGCCTTTGGAACCCAGGCCTGGCATTCAATTTAATTTAGCTGGATTACGTGTGCGAATATCGACGGCAGGACGAGGCTTGTGGGGGACGTCTAACAACCTCACCGCCGAAAGTCCGGGCTGAGAGCGAGCAGGACCCCCTACTAAACAGGCTCTTGCCTGAATGAGCGAGAGAACACCAAGCCACGGTTGGGGGGGGGGGCATTGTTCTGACAGCGGCTCTCCGTGGGGCTCCTCCGGGTCGGGCGACAGATGGACAAAGCAGACGGAACAGGCAGACAGACGGGGGCCGGGGCCAGGGGGCCTGAGCGTACGCACCTCTCTCTAGCGCCATGAGGAACTCTCGGTTGCGCTGCAGTTCCTTCATGAACTCCTCGTTCTGCAGGAAGAGGGCGATGCGCTCGTCTTCCAGGTACTGCTTCAGCTTTCGCTCCTGCTCCGTCGCCACGCCGACCGGCCCCGTCCCAGCCCCAGGTGTCGGTCGCTGGCTCACAGACGAAAGCGAGGAGGACGATGACGACGACGGCTGGGACAGGCTGCTCTGGGAACCCTGATGTAAGGTGGGTGGTGGGAGTCAGGTGATGAATGTAGCATCGGTGCTAAACAGGTGACGGGCGGTTAGATGCGAACACCGGTACCTGCATACTGTCCAGCTGCTGCGGCAGGATGCGCAGGAAGTCGTCGGGCAGATTTCCGAGCAGCGGCGGGTTCCAGTTCCTGTAGCTGCGCACCTGACGGGGGCTGGGGGCAGGCTGTGCCTCGAACCTGTGCCGTCGGGTAACATCACCGGCATGACAACCGTATACAATGGGCATAACTTCACAAAGTTACTCTGGACCTGATAGAGCAGAGTCACGTGACACTTTGGGAGATCTCCTTGTGTCTGTCATTCTCTCTCATTCTCTCTCTCACACACACACACACACACACACACACACACACACACACACACACACACACACACAGTAGCACTATTGGACACATATTAGCCGCAGTTCCCAAAACAAACACCAGATGGTGCTTTTGAGGGCACTGGAGTTTAAAGCTCTCTTTTTTGCCCTTACTTCACACATTTGAGTTAACAGACACCCAGCCATTACACCAGGCCCCTCTTTGCTGGCCTGTGATGATCATTTAAGAGTGGATCATTTATGGGAAGCTCCCGAAGCCTCTAACTCTCTCATTCGCCGCCGCGTTCCACCGTGTGGCATCACTTAAACCGACATCCGAAGGCAGGTTGTCCGACACCGCCCCCTTACCTGGGCGGTGGGGTGGGTGGGGGCTCAGGGTACTTCCTGTCATAGATGTGCATGGCGTAGGCTGGTGGGGAGTACACAGGTGGGGGCTCCTCGTCAGAGCTGTCCGGCTCCAACGTTCGTTCTAAAATCTGTGGGGGGGGGGGGGGGGGGGAGAAGGAAAAAAAAAAAAAAGACTGGGCAAGGAATGGGGAGGGGGCACAATTTGTTTTCCCCCAAAGCAGTTTTTGGGCCAGCACACCCCCAGAACTGAAATGATTTGAAAGGGGGGGGGGGGGTGGACTACAGGAGAAGGATGATCTTTCTAGAAATCACAGAGGAAGTTCCGTTAGTGTGATGGAGGCAAGCCAAGTGAATCGGCCATTACGGCCAGCGGGAGAGGCTCATTGGTCTTGTTTCCTATGCCGATTCCATCATGGGCTCCTTTGACCCATCAGACAGGCTCAGCAAAAACATTCCACTTTCTCTTGGGTCCCAAACTCCTGAAATTTTCACTCCACCGGGACATAAATCACCGTCTGAATGGAAGGCCAACTTTCTCTCAGATCGGAACCCTTCCTGTGCGTGGGAAGTCATGTGACCGGACTGGAAAGAGACACTAAAAGCAAACATGCTTGAGCGCGCGTGTGTGGTGAGTGCGTATTCGTGCAAACGTGCTGTTGATAACAAATTAGGAGGAGAGACGAAGCAGGAAGTACAGTGGGGGTGACAAGGGGCTCCTGCTGCCAGAAGGGCGACATGGCCATTGACGGAGGGGGGGGGGGGGGGTTTAATGAATGGGATTAATGAGGGAAAGACTGCAATGGCAGCAGGACTCAAAAAGCAAGTTTAGAGGAAAGGTAACTTATGTAAGACTTGCAACAATTGTACAATCTTAAGGACTCAGGGTCGACATTAAAAGGTTCATTCATGAATACACTGAATCTCCCCAAGATGAAATGCGTTATGCCACTAAAGCAGGGTTTCCCAAACCGGTCCTCAGGGACCCCCAGACAGTCCACGCTTTTGCTTCCTCCCAGCTAAGGACCGGGTTGGGAAACACTGCACTAAAGCTCTGTAAAATTTTACACACCACAGAGGTGGTTCAATACTGACTGCCTGCAGTACATGAATCTGTTAAATGGACAAAATGCTTGCAAACCAATATACATGAGTATCGTGCCTAAAAGCCAGTTAAGAGATGCAATACTTCACATCGACAGAACAAAACACCCTCTTCGCCTCGTCCTGTTTTATCATTTAGACCGCATGGAAGGTAATGTCTTAGTGAGAGATGATTAACCAGCTATGTGATCCACTCCGCAGACTTTGTCCTGGCACCAAGACATCATGGCGGTCTAATCAGATGGTATTCTAAAGTCAGCTGTGAGGGAGGGAAGACAATGGAAGGGATTCTTTCAAGCACATTTCTTGAGAAAGCTATGAGGAACCACGTGCTCCTCCGCACAAAGGATTATCGAGAACATAAGCAGCCCTTCCCAGAAGCTCCTGCAGTCGTCCTCTTTGAGTGCCGGGCAGCTCTCTGTAAGCTGTCTGCAGACTTCCCTGCTCAAAGTTACCTACTAAACCTGGCGATTAGTTGGTGAGCTGAAGAAGGTGTGTTTCAGCAGGGAAATCTGCAAACTGTGTTGCTGACTGGCCGTCCAGGACCGGAAGCGAGGAATCCCCCCATGCATCCGGCCTTGACGTACAACTCCAGCAGAGAGCAGCGAAAGACAAGGACCTTGAACCCTGTACCTTAAACTCAAGTGTATTGCTGCCCAATTAGCCATGGATGTATTTTTTTAAAGAAATATTTTGATAACATTTTAAAATATGATTGATGAATTTTTAGGGATGATTAAAGCAAAAAACAACGAACAAAAAAATCACTGATTTATTCAGAAATATTCACTTTCAATGTGCAAATAACAAATAACACAGCTCAGCAGAACAGTGGGTTAAAGTTACCAGCAGAGGAAGTCCTACTAAAGTGTATTAACCTTAAACATCTGCCCCACAGAGTACCGTGGGCCAGACGGACTCCCGGAGAAGACAATGGAAGTTTTCATCAGAAGACCGACTCAGCACCTGGAATGTTCCAGTGCGCTAGTACAGCAGCTCTCATGCGCGGCCTTGAGAATTGGTGATATCCTAGGGTCAGGGTGTACTGGGAAGACTGGGGCGAACTCAGGGGTGCCGAGTAACAGGCGGCACACCACGGGAGATTCGCTCCACAGGTGTCACCCGCTCGTTTGTTTATTCGCGTCGTCATGGATCAGGTGTTATCAGACATGCCACAAAAACTAGGACATGTGGAGAGCATGCGGACATGCGGAGAGCGTGCGGACAATGCGGACATGCGGAGAGCGTGCGGACAATGCGGACATGCGGAGAGCGTGCGGCAATGCGGACATGCGGAGAGCATGCGGACAATGCGGACATGCGGAGAGCATGCGGACAATGCAGACATGCGGAGAGCATACGGACATGCGGAGAGCATGCGGACAATGCAGACATGCGGAGAGCGTGCGGACATGCGGAGACATTAACGCCCCCATTGAAGCGCATGTGCTGCTACCTACTGCCCAAGCTAAAGGTTAGGATGGGGCTGGTAGCCGAGTACCTGCAGCAGGGGCTGCTTGTTTTTCCACTGTGGAAAGTTAAGTCTGCATGAGCTGCATGCTTTACAAGAGGTTTGAAAAACAGCCGGGTGGCACACTTTGGGCAGCCTTCAGAGGAGACACACATATCAAAATATGAAATGTGAACATTCCCTAAGTTACAGCAACACCCAGCTCAGCTGAAATCAGAAGCAAACCTACTCCATCCAAACCAGTGCAAAAACAATGGATTTCATTGCAGATACAGGGAAGTGTACAGTACTGAAAGGATCAGCAGACACCACTGCACAGACGCCGTATGCAATGGCCCAGTTGAGGAGGTCCCCCTTACAGTCTCGGCCCTGGGCGTTCCTCCGATGCTTATGTAACATACGACCGGCATGCTGGGTTCCCACAGTGCAGCGCCGGAAGACAATACGGCCAGTAAGACGGAAAGGGCAGGAAAATGAAAACCCTGGCAGTCTATTCAGCAGCAGGAAGTGATCGGCAACAGGCTCGGGGCACCCTGCATTCTGGCCCGCGCTTGACGCCCCCCCTCTCCTACCCTGCCGGCCACACTCGTCTCCCCCTCCCAACCCTGCCGGCAGTGGCCGGTGCCCAAGCCCAGCAGAGCAGAGCGCATTATCTCAGGCCCCAGCACACTGACACCCAGGCCAGAATCGGAAAACCCGACAGGCCACCGCATCCAGAGTGCGGTGTAAACGTGACAGGCCTGAATCCAGATAACGGAAATATTGCTGCGTCAATGACCGACACACTTGACCAAAGCAAAAGCTATAAATATCCACAGCGCAGAGACTACGATCATGTGACTGACAGAAAGATAGCTTCGATCGAGCAGCTCTGGTGGTAAGGATAACGAGCTGAGTATTATGGTATATCATCCCATCCGATACACCCCAGATGTGTATCTATTGTCTGTGAAAACACCTCTGTGGGGGTTCATCCGGGGGTGTCCCACACCTGGGAGTGTTTTCCTCTGGGGGTTAGGCTTAGAGGCAGGTTGAACGTCCTCCTCCAAGAGGAGCAGAGAATTACGTCAGTACAGAGAGCAGAAACCAAAAGCGGCGTTTCAACACTGGGCGCATGCAACACGGCCCTCAGGGACGGTGGGTCGCAATGGCAGCGGCGTGGTGTGACGCTCCCTCCCTGTCTGAAGGCGGGTTATTATCTTCAATGTCAAAGCCCGGTTGTTCTTATGCACGTTCTGGTCCATGAATAGCCTTAATTAGCCCTATAAGCCAGTGGTTCTCAACCTGCGGCCCGTCACAAATGCAAATGCGGCCCGCGATGCTGACCACGTAAAAAAAAATACAAATAAATTAAAAATAAATAAAATAATAGTAAATGTGTCCCATTAATGGTAAGTAGACTTATACTCTCTAATGATAATAATACATCTAATTGTAATAATTTAAGATGCATAATATCTGGTTATTGAGCGTTGA
>JAODKE010000107.1:1398816-1415103 GCA_026779605.1 Mormyrus hasselquistii | reverse complement strand
ACACACACACACACACACACACACACATTAAAACTTTATGGATCACCTTTGAATCATTTTCATGAAACTAAATGAACAGGCACATAAATGCCACGACTGCAGGAAAACCAAAAAATGTAATAATGTTTCACGGCTTGCGGCTCGCGCCCCTACAAGCCAGACGCTCGTTACCATATTATTACAGAGCCCGCCTGCCGCATGCGTTGCTCCCAGTGCGGCTAATTCATGAACGCTCCGTCCCCATGGTTACGGGGCCCAGCTCACTTTCCAGCGCCAACATAGATGTGGCCGCCCCTGACCCTGGATGGCTACTTATGGGTAGAATGACCTTCCTGCACGTCTACCCATGACCAGAACAGGCACACCATCTCAGAGGAATTGATGTACAAATAATACGTCAGAGTTTGACCATAATGTGGCGGCAGCCATCTACTTTCCAAGCAAAACCTTAGAACTTTAACAAAATACAAGGTACCGTCTTTCAGCAAAAGCTGGGAAAGATCACTGACACAGATGAAAATTCCAGGATGGCTCTGTGGTCGACTGTACATTCAGGGTCCCACAGGAGAGCTGCAGATCCTGGCTCTGTCAAGCTCAGCTTCTTCGGCCTCGAAGTGAAATGCCGGGCAAGCAAAACACATGCAATTACCGCGAGCAAAACGTGCATTGACAGCCAGTGGACCACAGTGCCAACGTCAACACACGCAGCCCTGGTCTCTGGCTTCCTGTTGACGCTGCCCCGCCTCCCCCATGGGCACATTTATCACCCCCCGCTTGTTCACCAAAACGACATCGTGCATTTTCCGGAACATTTTAACGACCCCCTAAAACTCACAGCATCCGCTAAGCATCCTGCTTAAAACTACTCTGACCTAAATGCATACAGCAATCCCAGGGGGTTTGAAAGCGATCTCCGCCTGGCGGATTGATGCCTTGCTGAACTTGTGGCTGTCCCGGCATTAGCGGCCCGCTAGCAGCTTGTGGTTTCTGCTCATGGGACGACCAACTTCATAAACCCTTTGCTTTTCATGTCTGGCTTGCTATTCCTAGGCAAGCATCCGTCAACTCATGCTTAGCAGGGTCGATATCACGGCAAAGACGTGTCACCTGTCTCAAGTCAGGATTTCATTGGCGGGTTCATGTCTATCCTACACAAAGAATCATCCTCCGCAGGACTGTTGCATCCCCTACTGATTACATACCTCAGAGATGCCATTTCCTCCTCCTGAACAGTTTCTTTACCCAAAGCGACACACATTTTTTGGTAGAACAGAGTCAGACGGTGCCTGAAGCAACTGGGATTAAGGGCCTTGCTCAGGAGCCCGACGGTGACAGCATTTCGTGACCTTCTGATCACAGGCGCAGCATCCAAACCCAGAGACACCACTGCCACCTCATTTCCAGAGAATACATTATATCCATCTACTAAAACAACGGATGACTACTGTGTCAGACATACTGCACTCAGATAGCTGATGACATCCTTCCTCTTGTGCTTGTGTCATTTATTTCTTTTTTTAAATGACCTTACATCACCCTTAACCTGAACACTGCTTCAGACATGAATGTAGTCACCCTGATCCTGTAACGTACAAATTTCCAGCATCAGGAATCTGGTTCTGTGGTTTTTGACTCACTGCTTTGAAGTTCAAACGAAGGCAAACAATCACTCCTGGGGTTTGCAGGTTTGTGCTCAGTCAGCGAAAGGTCATGTCGATGAAATAATTATTCACAAATGAAGATCGGCATCGGGGAGATGCTAACATTGCCAAAAAGAGGCCAGACGAAAGCAACCAGCGGGAGATCTTTTCAGATCAGGTGACCATTCCCAGGACCACGAAGGCAGAGATAACACTCCACTCATCCCCTTGCAGAACCGCAAAGGGTTCAAGATCCATCATCAACACAGGGGAGCAGGAGTCAAGCTTGACCCTTCAAATCAATCACCAGTATCACATCCAACGTTGGGGGGAGAAAAAAAAAAGAAGGAGCAAGAGTTTTGACACGGTCTTTGACATTGCCTTAAAAAAAATTCTCAGCACCATCTATTTTTAAAAAGCATTTAATGAGGTGTTGGGGAATACACCTAGCACCCATAATACCATGGCCCCCACCCACGAACCTCGGCCCCACACAGAGCGCTCTGAGCTTCACCACGATACATATTATAAAAAATTAACAAGTTAATTAAAACTCACATCCTGCCTGCAATGTGGCAGAGCGCCAAGAGGCAGCCAGCTGCCATACGACAGGAACGAAAACCACCCGCAAAAGATGACTGAACGCGAAGCTGACACCTGACTCATCTTTACACCAGAATGGGGGAGAAACGTCAGTCATTTAGATCATGATTTTCAGACAGAGAGATGCATGCTCGGATAAAGGCGGACGCCATCCCAAATTAACGGTTTCGCTGACACACTGGAATGGTCGCCGTTATTGAAAATTGAAGAGCTCGGATCAGATTGTGAGCACAGCCTTAAAAACTGAGGATTCAACAGCGCGATGGCTGTACCAATCACATTTTTATACAGTTCACATTAGGCCTTTTCGCTACTAAAGAAGTTTTTTTTCCCCCCAGGACGACCGATCACATCAGCACCTGCGAGCTCTCCACGGGTGAATACAATCCTGCTAAACTGCTGGTTGCCATTAGTGTAATATCGCCCACATGGACATGTGTAGCAAGCACTAGCAAATCACCGAGGCAACATCACAGAAAAGCGCGTGTGCTGTGAACCTGGGGATACTTTTATGAAAGTGTAAGAATGACACAAACTGGCACCACGGCCTTAGGGGGGACAACAACACCAATCCTGTAAACACCTGTAGATTTCCTAGAAATCAACCATGAGACAGCACAGATCTCCCAAAACCCACTCAGAATGACACGTAGGAATCAGACGACACAGGTGTTCTCCCCCCTCCCCAACATAAACAGCATATGACACGAAAACGTGATGCAGACGAGTGATCTAGGCAAAGGGTCCTGGCGCCACGGCAACACAAGTGATTCTGTGATTCGACGGGTCTGATGGTAACAGGGGACAGTGCAGCCCTTATTGTTCTGGAAAACAGGCGCTCAGGAAAGAACAGCAGTGGATAACTAGAAATCTGAGAAAACCAAAAACTCCATACATAGTTACAATTTGCTGTACCACAAAAATGTTACTTTCAACTATGTATCGATATTTTTTTTACATTGTAAATATAACCCATTATTAGGGAAACCGTAAATGCAGTGCCAACTGTCAGCAATAAAAGATACATTTGAAGATCATTCATTTACGCTATGCTACATTAAACAGCATATGTGGAATAACCTTACACTGCATATTGCAAATATTCTGATTAGAGACTATGTGGGAGTTGAACATCTGAATCCAGTTGACAGTTCAACGGGCCATTTTCAAAAGAGGAATTTCGAGGGTGGTAGCGTTCAAGTGAGTGATGACCAATTAAAGCTGCTCTCAGAAATATTAATGGAATCCCCCTATCGACCATCAAACCGCTCTCTCATCAAGCTACTTTATAAGCAAAGGCTCACAGAAGGTATTGCAAGGGAAGGGCTGAATGTGAAAAATGCAGTATACAGATTGTTCAGCAAACAAGGAATACTGTCAACCATAAACGCTCTTATTCAGGGGTCAACTTGGCATCCAGGGGGCTTCCGGGTCAACAGAGAAAACCAAGCGGGGGGGTGGGGGATTTGTCCGCTGCTTTCTGTACAAGTGTGCAAGTTGTAATATGGGTCCTATACCGTACAGCACTCTGCGTTACAAAATTTAGATTGAGACAGACTTTACTGGTCACGGGGAAATTCTGGTGCATGCAGCAACAAGATACACAGCACACAGAGGAAGATATATGAAGTGCTAGACAGACATGGAATAAACACACACACACACACACACACACACATAACGCAAAGTAAACGTTGCAAAAAACACACAAATACCCTGATAAACAGAATATTGTGATACTAGATAAATATTTACATCAGAAGAATAAAATTATGTTCAAATAAATTATGTGCAATTAGAACAGAAATGTCTTTTAAAATAAGTCAGCCTGTCCATGATTTTGCAATAATCTGGTACAAGCTGGAGTTAAAAAAATATTGTGGTAAGACAACCATGCTGTCCACAGTACTTATGCTGCTGTCAGGGGAAAAAAGAAATCAAATTCTTCAACAAAATTAAAGCAAAAAGTCCAAGCAAAACTTTTTTTACCCAGTACATTATCACAACACAGGAGCTGGCAACTCCCCGTCTGGCTATAAAAGCACCAGATCTTTCGAACGTCTGTTCGACACTCGCCTTAATGCACATAAAGACCAGATGACGACAGATTACCGGAGGGTTTAATTATCCAGGTTTATAACACAAGATAAACAAGAACAGACATTAGGTAACAGCTCCTAGTGAGGAGAGGCACAGACATCAAAGAGATGCGAGAGCAAAAGGAAGGAATGGAGTCCTACTTAGGGAGATTCGCAAGCACTACGGCTTCTACACACTTAACCCCAATAAAAGAGAGAGCAGGGGGAAAAAAAACCCTAACAGTCAGTCAAGGATAAGAGGCAAATACACAATCGGAAAGACAAAAGGATTTGCCAATTTTTAGTTTGAAAATAAACACTGCACTCTCAAGCAATATTTACTAAGGACTGAAATAGACCCATTTTTTTTCCCGCCTTGCTAATAATTGTACAAGCTTTGTGCCTTTCCACTAAATTTCAAATGAATGGCAAAGGGAGAAAGAAAAAAAAAACAAACGGCAAGAGAGGTTGTCGTTTACCGGTGATCTGGAGCACGCGGCTGGTGTTTTGTCAACAGCGGAGGGATTGTTGACAAACAGCCGTAAACAAGCACATTTGGGTGAAACCGGAGGGGGAGGGTGGCTCCTGCAAGACTCTCGCTGCCAGACATCCTATGTGGCCTGGCCAACCCAGCTGCCATGGCGACAGAGCCAGGAGGTGTAACCCATCGCGTCGACGCTTCTGCGGCGTCAGGCCAACACCCCCACGTCGGCACAGGGGCTGGGGGTAGGTGACGGCAGAGACGGTCTGTGTGAGGGGCACTTGCAGAGGCCCATGTAATACAGCTACCCCCAGGGAGAAATCGGGAGTCGAACGTGGCAGGACTTTGGTAGAACGTTTGGGGGGAGAAATCACACACCGCTTAAACTTATTAAGCGACCAAAAAAGATGCCCCCCCCTCCCCCCCGAGCCACACAAGATCTACACTGAGACAACAGAACCTTGGTCCCACCCAGGACCCCGTGGGAGGGCATTTACAGGGGAGCCTGTTTGCCGAAATGCATTGAACTGTGCAGAAATGCCATGGCTAAAAACGCAAAGACAAATAAATAAATAAAAATCTGCCCCCACTGCACAAACACAGCGATCTTTTGTGGCCCATGTTGAGGGGAGAGACAAAGCGGGCAGTCAGGCATGCTCCAGATCAAAACAGGGCACAATCCTGACATCCCACAATCCCCCTGTTGGGCAGCTGCTCTCAGCCGCCAGAAAGAGGCGCAATGGGCAGCAAATCATCAGAGAAATATCACCCATCCCGCCCCCGCATTTGCCTTCTCCCATCCTGTGGCCTGCTTTTGTCTGTTACACATTCTGTGAGGACTAATGATGACAATAATGATTTTAATAGAGTCAGTGTGGGCCATCTGTCATCCCTCACCCCAACCCCCAAAAAAGGCGGGGGGGGGGGGGAGGGGCAGACTAAAGAGATTCCTTAGGTTTATGCCAAACAAAATGACAAACACACCCGGCTCCTTCTAAGACAGTGACAGCGGGCCCCTCACAACCCTGTGGCCATGTGCCCCCCCCGGGGCTGCTTCCAGACCACTCAGCACTCCCAAATTTGGGCCCAGAAAGAGATAATCGTGCTCCAGATACAGCAACTGGCGGTTATAAAAACAACAGCAGCCGTTGCCAACAGAAGTACGCCGTAGTACGCTACAAAAAAAAAAAACAGGGCAGAACGAGGGCAACAATGTAGGACATACAGAGGTAGAACATCAGCCGGGGACGACTTACACCCATTCCAGTGCCCCCTGACTGAGGAAGATCTGGATGCGCAGTGAATTTGTTGCTGCCACAAACATGAATGAATTATCCATCAATCTTCTTACTACATATAAAGTAAAGGGTCACAGAGAGCCAAGCTCCTATACTGGGAAGCTGAGGAATGCTGAGGACACACGCGCACTAAGGGCAACTCCTACTCTGTTTGTCTTTTGGCTGCCGGGGGCAAAAACCTGCGCTAAGGAGAAGCCACGAAGCAAGCGAGGGATTTGAAATGCCAACCTTCGGGGGCGCAGTGCTACCAGCTGCACGACGTGTTAACAGCAGGGGAAAAAACAAAAAGTCACGGAATATACGTCGGACACCAGGTCTCGCTTATGGTCAGAGAAAGCGAGCTTCTCTACAGCCCCGACACTGGGGGGGGAGGGGGCGACCTTCAGATGTGGACACCCCTGAGAGCGACCTCATTTTCACTGCCAGTGTGGGAAATAAATAAGAAATAAGAAATTTTAAAGAAGGGAAGACATTTGTTTAGTCATCGTTAGCAAGAAGACAATTATGGAATTTCACTGAGCAGCAGCCACTGATGAGGCAGCACTGGCAGCTCAATTCTTACTAACAAACTACTGCCAACTGGGTGGGGGGGAGGGCAAGGAAACAAGCATGAAACAAAGCAGGGTCAAATCAGGCATTTACACAGGACACCTATGGGGACAGGAAGGGGATCTCTGCTATCAGGACCAGGAAAGTCAGGAAAGACAAAGCCCCCCCCCTTCTAGCCTTCCTCGTTTTCTTCCTTCCTCTTACTGCAGACCTTCACAATAAGAGAGGAAATTCCCTAGAGGTGTCACATGACTGTCGACGGTCAGTGGGAGGGGCTCTGTCCCGACGGGGCATTTTACCTTCCCATCACCCTGTGGAAGAGCAAACGCAGCAGATCACGGAGCAAACAAGGAAGTGTATCAGCCATCCAAGACAAGCAGCGGCGGAGACTCGATCATCACGCCATCTTACCTGTAGTCAACGCAGACGACCACATCTCTGCTATTGTACATAGCTTACAGAGTAATACTTTGCTATGGGGCTGAATGATTTATCGATTTATAATTGACATTGTGAATTGAAACTGCGCAATTTAGGATATGCATTATACAGCATGTCTGACCCAGGGGTTAAATATGTCTATGCTGAGTCGCTAAAGACTCCAGGTTAAAAGTGCAATAAACCCTGGTTGGATGCAATTCATATCTTCTCCTCCTTGCATTAGAATATAGACCAGTTAATATTTTGATGGTATCTCATGTGATAATGCTGCACCATGTTTTAGATCTGTTACACTAAATATTGAACCGAAGCCGGACTTTTAAAACAAATAGTGTGAATCAGAATTCTTCTGTAAGAAAAATCACTATTATATATTTTCCCCCAAATGGTTCGGCCCTGCTCTCCTTACCAAACATGCACTTGCCAATCACAGGGAGGCTCTTTAGCGCGCCTTACGGAAGGGAGAATGCGCCAAGCTGCTCTGGAGAAAAGCGCCTGGCAGGTAAAGTGGATGGAGCCCTGAACTGGCAGCTGAAAAGACCGATTTCTATTCATCTGATAGCATTAGCATTCACACTGGCTGCTCGCGTAGGGCAGAGGGTGGAAGGACAGCTCTTTCCGCGCCAACACTGCCAGACAGACCGAGCCTGGGACTCCAGGAAAAACAAGCCCGTCATTGGCACTGGATTTTTGTTCTTAATCCAGTCTTGTGTAGCATGGACAAATTTTTTTTTTTTTTTTTTTTTTTAAAGGGAGGCTCATCACAGTTGAGAAACCGATAGCGTGGGAGGCCGAATTACGGGCCTCGATCTCAAAGTGGCATCTCCACAGGTATGGTGGCCTTTCATGACGGATGTGTGGGCGGGCGTGAAGCGGTCGGGCGCCTCCCACAGAAAGGCAGTCCCCACCCCCATCCCGGCCCCGTTCGCTGAGGCTTGGCACCCGCTGGCCTCCCAGACCTTCTGCCGCATGCTCTGCATTTCTCAGGGGCCTTTCTGCCTCTGCGCTCTTTCGGAAAATGGCAGCATCTCCACAGACATGGAAATTCCCCCCCTCCCCTCCCCTTAAGTATAAGATACTACACAGTGAATTAGTTTAAAGGGACCAGACTCTTCTCAGGTACAGCATTTACACAAATACACGGACCTCACTATCCTTTCCTGAATAAAAACCAAAGCCGATGTATAGCCTGCATTAGGTAACGGCCAAAGATGTGCGCAGGATAGGTCCTGGACGCGAAAAAAGTTTTATTTCCTTCCCTTGCTTTGGTTTCCTTTTCTGTCATCTGTCCAAAACATTTAGTAAATGTATAACAATCTCCACTAATAACTGTTACTGTCATATTCATGATTATATTTGTTATTCTTTCCTTGTTAAATGTTCGCCAAACACTGTAGTTCCTCTACCACGCAAGCCAGAACACTGAAACATAACAACAAATGACCAAATGTTTCAATGACCACATCTATTTAGGCGCATTCACAAAACATGTATCGATTCTCTATACAACCCACTTGTGCAACGCTACTTATTTTTCAACCGTTACTTCAGAATTTCATGCAATGCTTTCCCTCACATTCTTTGCACTGTTACTGTTTATTGTCATCTATTATTTATTGTTACTGCGCGTTAATGTCTAAATGTCTTTATTGTCTAAAATGTGTGTATTGTGCTACTGTGAACCTATAGTTTCCTTCAAGATAAATAAAGTACCTATCTATATCTGAAGGAGTCACATGTTCCAGTTCGGGGTGGTGGCATCTGTCCTGCGGGTGAGACGACGGCACGTCGCCCGAATAGCAGCAGGTGACGCCGGTGAACCCTGACAGACGTAGGTTTATTAATAGTCGACACCAGGAAAAGAGGGGGAGCAAGGCAGCCTGTGGCAAGGGGCAGGGGTTGGCTAGCTTAGCATGTCCTACCTGTTCCCTCACTGCCAAACTAACAGCGAGGACAGGGATAACCTGGGGCACGCAGCCTCCGCCAATCAGACACCCGGAACACAATTAGCCTAAGTAAGCACCAAGCACAGACTTCAAGGAGGTCAAAATGCATTTCATATGTTCTGGCATGTAGGTGGGCAAACTGACAGTGAAATCCAGTCACCAAGTCTCCACCTGTGGACCCATGCAAAATAGCCCCCTCCACCTACTTCAGCAACAACATAACCATCTTGCTTCTCTTAAGAGTTAATTCTCACGCTCAGTCCTGGGGGGGGGCCTTTGTGTTTATTTGTTTCTGTCTGAACTGTTAATTAACTGGGTCTGATTTCTTATGATAAAACTCTGTCCATAATTTTTCTTGACATCTTTGTTTCAATAAACCATAAAAACATCCCATTAACATAATTAAAATGGTGCAGCTCGATTGTTCACCCCCCTTTAAATGCCAAGTAACAGATTTTCTCATAATTAAATAATACATTTTCTGTTGCTTGAGGTACAAAAACATATCAGACCAACAAATGATTTTTAAATTCATAAAATACCCTTATTACCAAGGCCCACTCATATCATGGCCACAAACGTTCTTCCTAGGACTTGCCTGAGAAATATCACTTTGTATGAAAAAACCAGTGCATCTATTCCTCAGGTTACCCCTATATTAAAAAAACAAAACAAAAAAAACCCCACTCATTTTTTAGGTGTGTCTAATCAGGTTTGGGTTATGGTCTCTGACAGGCCAAAGACTGCAGAGCATCTTCCAGAAAAAAAAGCAGTTAAAAAGTTTTTTACAGCAATGCCTTTAACGCACCAAAGCAGAGGATAAACGTGGATAACAGAGTGTCTGCATTAAGAAACTGCTGACGGAGTAAACAGCACAGAGGCCGATGCATCACTATCTGGTCCTACAGGTACGACTCCTGTTGCCCCGGAAATGCGGCCAAGCCAAACATCTGCAAAGTTTCTCACCACATCAGTAACAACGGAAATGGGGAGAACTTAAAGGTGGCAGTTGTCAAAGGAGATGCCACAGATGCTTAAAGAAAATACAAACTGCGGTAGAATCAACAGAAGTGTTCTATTATCTGAAGAGGAATAAAAACAGAAGTTAATTAATCTTTAAGACCATCGTCCCCTAGGACTACACCTGAACCACTTCTTTTAGTAATATTATAAAGATAACATTGCAAGTTGGACTTTTTCCATAAAACCGGCAGTCAACGAAACTTTGACAGGAAAAGTCTTTGCGGCCACGAATAGCCACGTCGGCTATTCTCTTGGTTGTATAGCCATGATGTACGAGAAGGTATCTCCTAAGCGGGGTATTTGAAGAAAGGGTGCTGGTTATTCCCCCCACCGTATCATTTGTAGATGTACATAAATACCGCTGTGTGGAAAACTATCATTCCGATAGCAGCAGCATCACATTCGTCCATGAATGCAACCCCAGTCCCCGGTACAGCCCTACTGTCTATTAAAAAAATGCAGCTCTACAATAAGATTGTATGCGTATTAATTTAATTTAAAAACTGAGAATAAGTGAACCTAAAACGAAACTGTCCATATACGGCATACAAACCTAACTAATGCCCAATAGGATTACATACACCAAACCAGCAGAAGCACGACAACAATTTAATATTAAAGGCTAGCAGGTCGTTTAAACTGGCTCGGCGCGCACCGCTAAGGGGAGATGTCGCCCGACAGGGCTGCAAGTTAACGGGGACAATTAGAGTCGCTATGAACATGTTTAAGGCCGTAGGGAAGAGGAAGGGGAAAACGGGACAGCCTAAAGCCCGCGGCCGGACTGGGAGCACTGGTCAGGGTAATACTCTCATAGGACACGGCGCTGGGTCGGGAGATGAACACCGAGGCCTTTTTTTTTGTTCGCCTAACACTCGGTACTTTGCAGGTAAACATACATACACACACGGCCCGGCCTCGTTTACTTATAACAACAACAATAATAATAATTATTATTATTGTTGTTATTATTATTTTACTGGGCTACGTTCACCAAGCAGTCGCTTCCGAGGGAATCGCCTGGAGCCGAACGTGGCCGGACCCGTTTAACTTACAGCAAGCCGCCGAAATAACCGGTAACCACCGGGAGACGAGCGGCTAGTTAGCGGAGGGAGCAGCCCGCGATCCCCCGAATAACCCGAGTGGAGCGAAAATAAAACAAATAAAATCAGGAGGATATAGCGAATGACTGCAGACCGACAAGCCCACTTACCAGAGGGGACATCAAAAGAGCAGCTTCCCAGAAAGGCACGGCGTCCCCGTTTGCGAGAGCATTATTAGGCGGTTAGCACCGACGAGCGGCTGCTGCTGGCCGGTGGTCTCCGGCGTCTCTCTCTCGGTCGAGCGGCAGTGAGTACGGGCTGGTTTTTAAAACCTCTTCCCCCCCCAGACCCCACGAGGCTCCGGTCGCCGCTCCTGCTAGACAGGGTGGTTAAAAATGTTCAAAAAATTATAATAAAAAAAACACCATGGAGGTGGAAGGGAGGGGGGACAAAAAAGGGGAAAAATGTGTTGGTCTGTTTTTTTGTTACTGGAACGAAGAAGAAAATATATAGAACATAAAAACAAAAGAACCAGACAGCATCCTAGTGGTGAAAGAGGGGAACTGCACGTGAAGCGGAAGGGGCGGATTACGGATAAAGATGGGAATGAAGCCGTCCCACACAAAGACGCCCGCTATGAATGGCACCGAAAGCCGCTTTAACGACTTGCCCATTATTTCACTTTCTGAAAAAAACACTTGGCTGAATTTTGTAACCTCTTTGCCTTCACGTAAGTAGTCTTAACGTAATGGTCATATTAAAAGGATACTTCGTTTGACAAGGAGTACATCGATTGGGCATCATGACAATTAACATAAAATGGACTTGTTTTATGTAGACTAATATAAGTACCGTCATTTGTCTGTCGACTTTGTTGTGCTTTTCCAAATTTTTATTTGTTTCTCAGTCAAATAAATTAAATCACGATGGAGCAACCGAAGAAGCTGGTCACGGACTGAAAACTATTAATGGTAACAGTATTTTTGACCGTTTTCAAGCAAGTTTAACCTTTGTGGCCCCCTGATTTCTTATTAAGGCCGAGCTCACATAGTTAATATCTAATGATGCATACATTTTTTTATTAAATGCAGTTGTTGCTGTGTAATGTATGAGACGAATACCTTCTTCGTTAACCGGTAAGCTTTTTTTCATGTAATTAATGTGAATTGCAATAGTTTAACAAACACCACTAAAACATTGCATTGCTGATTTTTTCCCTTCTAATAGAACATTTAATAGAATTACTACTAATGTAAAAGTAGTACTATTGTGCCATGCTAAATAGGCTAAACTTCTCAGTAGCATAGGATGAATGTTTTCAACCGATATTGAAGAATGAAGGAGCACTGTTTTAAACTTAGATTCTTAATGTATACTTTTGGTCTGATTGAACATTAAGATCCATACAAACTAGTTATGTGCTTTTTTTTAAAGGAAGCAAATTGTGTCTCACATGAAAATAACAGCCTACATCTTTAAGTTTGCGTAAATATGATTAAACTTTGGGATGTAGTTCTGTTAGATTATCTATGAATAAATACAAGTGTATGAAGTAGATTGGTTCTTGCATATAACACACACACGACCATTAGTATTTTGTATGTGACTGTTTACTCGTTAACTCAAATTGCGATTGCTAACTTGCACTCAACTTGGTGTGTGCCTGGTGCAGGGGGAGCAGGTCGGCTGCAGGTCATGATGAATGGCACCATTATACGGCACATTGCACGGCTGTGGTGCGGCTGACACAGGGAAGAGCAGCTGGCAGCCCCCCACATTCCTGAGCGGGAGAGACCGAGGGCTGTCTGCCTGGCGAGTGCGCACAGCTGCGGCGGTAAGCGGCTCCCAGTCGCTCAACACGTGCTTTTCCGTGCTCCTTTGGTACCCGCATTGATCATCCTCTCCCAATGGTTCTACGTCTCTGCTTCCAGTTCTACACCCGAACCGGACTCCCCCCTAGTGCCATGTTCAACATACCAATTTAGGCACCATTTAAAGATTACCATTACTTACCAAATCAGCTCTGGGAAACGACCCGCTCCACAACAGAACAGCGAACACCTGTGAAAGGCTCAGCTCAAATAAGCGGAATGGTTTGCCAAGCAGATGGTGAACATGAGGGGAACAGAAGCCAAAAATCACAGACAACCCCCCCCTCCATCATGTTTTATAGTTCTCTTTTATTCAGACAACCCAAATAAAAGGCACATAAAACATTGCGCGTGTGTTTACATAATTATTCTGGACAGACATACATTTAAAAAAAATGTAGGAATGTTTTACCTTTCTGCTACTCAGAAAGTCTAGTCTTCATATATACAAAATTACCGTTGTTAATGTTCTAATACAAAAGATTTATAAAAGGTTATTTTACTTTTTTTTCCCCCGTCTTGCACATATCTATCATGACTACCACGTCCTCAAAACTAAAATGGTTTTATACAAAGATATACATTCATTAGCCTACACAGGGTTTTCAAACCTGCCAATCCATCCATACTGGTAATATGTAAAAGAGCAAATCCATCAATTCTTCCCCATTCCCAGTTAAACATTATAAACCACAGCTTTTAGTTCAACTCAAAAAGCACTTAAAGGAAACCAACGGCGCAGAAAACAAAATCAGTCCAGCCGTTATTTTTTTCTTAAATGACAAACATCACTCAATGGTTTCGCATCTTTCCTTGACAAAACTAGACAATGCCTTATAAACTCATATTCATTATGGCAACGTGGATCATTCTCCATACTCACAAAAAGCTTCGGTTTGCTAAAATAAAGTCTCGCACTTGACAGAGCGGGTGAAGGTCACTTCCACAAAACTAAATCCACTTTATGTCCGTCAGCAATAACCGCACAGCATTTACTCGGTGTGGCAAACGTTTGGAAGTAATTCAGGCACATAAATCTTTTCACTGCGAATGACAACCAACTGCACACATTAACTTCACCTTCCCAACTAATGCTGGGCTGATTTAGTGTTCTCTTTCCACAATGTTAATCTCCCTTGTCATTTCATTACTGTTTTTTTTTTTCTTAAATGTTTAACCAATAAGGATTTGATGTTACCATAATGCTAGGGAGCAAATTATAGGTGTCTATAGCGCATTTGGTCTTTCATTCTAGGTGGTGAATGCCGCACCTCTCGTACCTTGGCACGGAATACTACAGTAGGTCACAAATGACTATCTGTAACCATGACACAAACGGTGGCAGGCCAGGCTTCACAGACATGACTTACTGACTATATATGCTGCCTTACTTTAGACCAGAGGCATTTCGGCCTGTGCGCTGCACACTCGTTGGCCTACAAGTGCTTTTTTAAGTCCACAGTAAAGACAAGATCAAATGTCCAGGGTGGCACTAAAAGGATTCTGGGAAGGCGCGCACACAACCTCTACAAAACCCTAAGCGACCCTCAGGGCACCCGTTCAGCCTTCTTATCACATGTTCCGGTCTGCAAGAGTACATCTGAACCCTGAAGATGGCAGTTTGAGTTATGAATGTGAAATAACTCGAAAAGTAGTCCTTTTCTCAACATTTTTCCTCAATGGATGGCCACAAAGAAAAATCCATTTGTGGATCCCTGATCTCTGAAGGGAGTTTATGTTCGAGTTAAAATCCAGTACAATATGGTGCATTTATATTTACAAAGTAATTAAAAATCTAAGATGCATGTAAAACAAAAACTAATAGTTTACATAAACCAGACTGCTGGGTCACTCAGAATTCTTGAGTGGAGGATTCTTACTAAGGTTCTTCAACTTTAAGAGTAATAAGATCAAGGGTATATTTAAAAACCCTACAAAAACTAACCAACATGATAATCATAAAACGAACATTTTCAGGACCTCTCTCGGCATGGCATCTGCTGACCACTAGATGGCCCCAAATCTACATAAAAAGGTTCATTACCTAACACTTAAAATCTGATCTTTGATAATACTGATGTTTTCGGAACATTACACATGGGATATGCGTTTAGTGCAAGACACAACTTTCAATTTCCCATAAAATGGCCGGCAACCACCGATTTCCACGTAAGAAGCACATTCCCAGCTATCCCAAAACAAGGGGGAAAAAAACCTGCAAAAACAACAAAAAAAAAAAGAAATCTAATGGCAGAAGTGCCCAAACCTGGCCCTCAAAAGCCATGGGAGCATGTGTGCTGCTTTTCACTCCACCTCAGCTCTTAATTGCTTCATTGAAGTTATTACTGGGAAATAAACCAACTTAGCTGGCACTTCAGGAGTCAGCGAGGCGCTAATTTAAAGCATATTCCAAAACCTGCTGGATTCCAGCATTTCAGTACCAGGGTTGGGCACCACTAGTCAAAAGGGACCATGGAGAATTATTCTGAAAAGCAAACAAGGTTGAGCTGGTTGACGCTGAGGATGAACATCATCCGCTCCAAATGCACAGTCTGAGACTGACACGCCTCTCTTCCTCAATACAGTTTTTTTTTCCATGCATGACATTTTAAACATTTTCCCTCCCCAGCGGAAGCCTTTGTCCCTTTTGCTATATTTCTTAAAATATGTAAAACTATTAAATACTGTTTAGCAGGCTATAAAAGAAGAAACAAAAACACTAACAAACCCACCACTCTGTAAGAGAACTTTGAAACATTAACACCTGTAACACAGTTTTTGCTCATCTTTCCTACCGACTCCCACCCCACTGATGCAAGGCTCTTCCATACTCAAGGGCACAGCCTTACATGCAAAACCTACCTGCCCCCCCCACCTGTGACATAACACACTGCCCATTTACAGTGTAAATTTCATTACTTCACAGAGGGAACTCTGGGGAGGGGAGGAGGGGGGTCAGGTGCGTCTATGTGAATTAAGAGGGTGGGATGAGAGAGAAAAGGGGGGGGGGGGGGCTGCTGATGCCTACCGCATCTCCTAACTGGATCTTCTACTGCTCACACTGAAATGCTCTCGTTCACGCAGCCAGGCCAGAAAAATGCAGATTCCTAAGTCGCTTCCAGCAGAGTAAACGTTACTATATGGGCTGAAATGGGAAGCCCTGTTTAAAAGGGGGGGGGGGGGGGGGAGGAAAGGGGGGGGCGGAGAGGGGCGGGGGGGGGGGGGGCAGGGAGGGGGGGGGGGGGGGCAAGGGAGGATGGAGGCAGACCAGGGAGGGAAGAG
The DNA here is from genome assembly GCA_026779605.1 of Mormyrus hasselquistii. Lineage (NCBI taxonomy): Eukaryota > Metazoa > Chordata > Actinopteri > Osteoglossiformes > Mormyridae > Mormyrus > Mormyrus hasselquistii. The sequence continues at coordinate 1,398,851 of JAODKE010000107.1, read as the reverse complement.
GGGGGGAAGGGGAAGGAGGAGGGGGAACAAATCTG
>JAODKE010000107.1:1384737-1395345 GCA_026779605.1 Mormyrus hasselquistii | reverse complement strand
GTGAAGGAGAAATATTTGCTGGAAGGCGCAGGGGATGATTAATGTACGCGACACCGAAAAGGAGTAAGGAGAAATGGGGGCACGGCCAACGCCCTAACCCCTCAGAGTGGGATGGGGGCACGGCCCGGCGAGGTACCTTTGTTACAGGAGACATTGAAGCCGGTCTGGCCGTGTGTCTTCAGGTGGCTGGTGATGTAGGCGGCGCTCAGCATCTTGCCGCAGACGTTGCACGTGACCTTGCCCTCGTGCCGGATCATGTGAGAGCGCAGGCGGTCTTTGGTGGCGAACGCGGCCGTGCAGGCCTGCGACATGGACGGGAGAGGTTTTAAAACTGTGGTCCAATGCAATCGCTACGCCTGACCATACACTGCGAGCTGGGGGAGGGGCTTTAAAGCTCGGTTTAGCTCAGCGGCCGCCACCTTCCCCACAGCCGCACCGCAGACAGAATGACGGGTGGTTAAACCACGGTTAAGGCGGATAACTCCACACATTAAAGGGTGACATGAAACCACACTATGAACTAAGCCTAACTTTAGGTACTAAGTGTTACCAGATATTTTCTGCTTACATAAATGAATCAACTGTTTCCAGCAGGAGATTTACTAGCGACACGGACTCCAAAGAGAAGCTTCTTTGTTCGGACTTCAGACTCTCAAACTCTTTCTGTCCCTCATCAAGGGGAGGTAAATTAGCTGATCTTGCTTACAGTTTAAGCCTTTTAAAATTAGCTACTGCTTGGGGACCAAGACATTGGATTGGTTGGTCCCACCTCCTCTAGTGGCTTGGACCCACTTCCTCTACAATCTGATTGGTTATTTTTCTTTTTACCCTCTGAACATTTTTGTGCAGATAAAAGTCCCACAAGCCTAGATCGCACTCTACATGTAGTTATGAACACATCGCGCAAGAGCCATCATACGGCTATACAAACCAAACCACAGAACGCGTCGTCTTACCGTTACTTGGCATCTGAAGGGTCTTTCTGTAGAATGAACGTGCTTCACGTGACAGCTGAGATGATCCGGCCTGAAGGAGACGGGTGGGGGGTGAGGGTGGGGGTGGGGAGGTGCCAGATCAACACTACTAGGACAGGAGACCACTGCCTCATTCATGCCATCCACACACTCAGTCACACTCATTCACTCGCTCATTCACTACCTCATTCCAACTCTCAGTCCAAGTCACAAGTGTCACTCAAGCAGTTTTCCAGGGTTCAGTACTCTACACAGGTATGTAGGAGCCAAACCCTGTACTTCCAGTAAAGTTCCCACAATTCAGCAGACCAGTGAACATGTTCCTTTAAATCCAAAGTCATCGTACGCCTATTATTAGTATGATTATCACAAATCAAGGCCGGTGTTGTGATGCTCATGACCACTCTGCATCAGACAAGGTGCCTGGCTGAGGTCACATGGGAGGTGAACTGTGTTGCCATCCCAAAGCAGGTGGGGTCAATTGTAGGGTGGGGCATCTTGGCAGCATGCACAAGTTTGTCAGAAAGGAAGGCATGTTTAGGATTAAAAGCGACCAAACGAAAATGCTTCAAAATGCCACACATGCTGACAAACAGCATCATGGGAGGAAAACATGGAGAAGGATGATGAGTATGAAGCAGAGAAGTATCACCTTGTTTCTTGAGCCTTCTGGAGCTTCACTGTTGCACTATTTCAGAGCAAATTAAAGGTCTAACTTTAAACATCAGTCTATCTGAATTGTGGGACCGTTTCAGGCTTTATTACAGTCACATATGCACAAGAGATACTTTCAGCAGGGGACGGGATTCTCAAAGCGCAGACCGCACTGGCTCACGCTCCCGGCCCACTCCTCTCCTCGCTGTATCTGTTATGGCGCCTCGCCGGCCGTGGGCTACACAGCCAATCAATGTATAACGTAACCGAAACTGTGCCATCAAAATTTGAGAAGAATGTTAAGCACCCCTCCCCCACCCACCCACCCCACCCCCAAAGACTTGGGGAAGGGGGGGGTTGAGGGTACGAGGGCCGCTTGGCGAGATCAAGAAGTCTGACACGCGTTTGACCTAACGAGGCAGACGAGGCCGGCAGCGGGCACGCACCTGGAGAAGCCCTTCCCACACACGGAGCAGACGTACGGCTTGTTGACGTCGCCGTCGTGCGAGCGCACGTGGTACGTCATGCGGTCCTTCCGCTTGAAGCGCTGCTGGCAGATGGGGCACTCGAAGGGCTTCTCGTCCGAGTGCGACAGCTTGTGGCGGTTCAGGTGGTAGACGTCACGGAAGGCCTTGCCGCACATGTCGCAACCGTGGTTCTTCTTCACCGGCTTCGGCGGCTTCTTCGGGGCACTCTGCTGCGGCACACCAGACAGGGCGGCGGCGGACATGATGCCGGGGCCGGCCGAGGCAGACGAAGAGGAGGTGGTGGCCGTGGTGAGGATGCCGGCGATTGTGGAGATGTAGGAAGAATTGGCAGCGCCCTCGCGTGACACGGTGGAGACCAGGGGCACCATGGTGGGTGCGGTCTGCACTTTCTTGGGCCGTGACACCATCTTGACACCCGTGTGGCAGGACTCATGACGCCGAAGGTGGTAGCTATCTCGGAAGGCCTTGTTACAGTATCCGCAGATGAACGGCGTCTTGCTCTTGGGCTCCTTCTTCACCACTGCGACGGGGCCCACGTGGGCCCCACCCCCAGTCCCGCTGGCCACGTTGTCCTTCAGCAGTTCGGCGATGCTGACTGGAGGCTTCTGGTCCAGGGGGATGGGCAGCACGGGCTTCTGGTCCGGTGGGTCGGCACCGGAGTTGAGAAGAGGGAGAAGGCTGTTTTGAGCCACCTGGTGCTGGTGGTGCAGAGCCTCGTTGGCCTGCTGGGGGGCGGCAGAGAGACAAGAGTACACCCGAGGGATGTCAGCGCTAGCTGCTTTTACAACAGTGGACGCAGCTCTTAGCAGACAATGCAATTGACACGCTCTTTCACGCAATTCTAATACCACTGGCCGAATCCAACCGGTAGGACCCTTATCTTGAGCTTATGAGCGATCAAACCACCAGAAGAAATTTCCATCTGGCTAAGGATTCATATGGAGGTCAAGCACACCGAGTCAGTCATCTTCTCTCCCGTGGTAACGGAATAATAAACGAGTTTAAGGGCTCACATGTGTGATCAGTCAGAGAAAAAAAAAAAAAAAACACACAAAACAAAACTCTCCTGAGAGACAGAAGGGACAGACATAGACCACAGCTCTCGAAAGAAGAAACTGATTCTGAAAAAAATAAAAAAAAATAAATAAATAAATAAATCGCCCACATCTTCTAAACGGAGACGGAGTCCTCCCAAGAAATGGCACGTTAGCGAGAGCATCCAACCAGATGCTTGAAATTCACCAGCTGCCTAACCAGGCAAGACTAGCTCCAGCACCGTTTAGCACAGCTTAGCATTTAGCGCCACTCAAAGCTCCTGCTCTGAAGGAACCAAATGTCTGACCGCCGTTGGACATGCTGAAACCTGGACTTACTACCGCTTCAGAGATCTGTGAAGAAAGAACGGCTGACTGCCAGTCTAGGATCTAAAAGGGTTTGGTGTAAAAATGGCTGTCCACAGCAATGGGGTCGACTTGACCTTTAGCGAGAGGGTAGCAGTGGAGCATGACATCCTGGCACACGTACGCACCAGTAAGCCCATCAGGACGGTCCAGTCGCGGCAGGCTAGCTTCAGGCGAGGCGTGAGAGGCAACCAGCCAGTTTGGCAGCATCAGGACACGGTAGCCTGACTCAGCGTGAGCTTGCAGGAAACCAACTCAGTTTCCCCAGACACCCCCTGTGACACGAAGGTGTTTACAAGCACCCTCTGACCGAAAACATGCAGCAAAGTGAGCCTTGCAGACTGTCAACTCATTGCCTCGGCAAGAGCCGTGTCCACTTGCAGTGTCCTTCCTTCTCTCTCTCTCTGACACACACACAAAAGCAGGATTAAAATGAAACCTAGCACTGATTTAAGTATTAAAATGATTCTCTCAGCCTCTTTCCAGTAACATCCCACCTGTACTTCACACGCAACAAAGGAACGAGATAGAAGTAACAAAGGTCACCAGACACTTGACATCCATGCAATCAAAGCACCGCAAGGCTTTGAGATGTGCCAGTATTTTCAGTACTTCCTTCTGCCACAAAACGACTGGCCTTGGGCGGGGGGGGGGGGGGGGGCTTTTTAACCCCTAATGACCCCTCACTTGGCTTGGGGGAGAAGCCAACCAGCCTCATGCCTCAATAAGATGTAAATATTTTGATGAGAAAAAAAATTGCTATCTTTGCAGGCTAGTCAGAGCCAAGAGGAATATTCTCTTTCACAGACGTTGGCACTCTGATAGAGAATCCCCGTGTGGCTCATGCACGCAGGCGCGCGCACACAAAGCATAAATTCTGCAAAACATGACTGAGGAGAAAGAGGAAAAAAAAAAAAAAAAAAAAAACCTTCTGCAACTCAATTCGTCCCCCACAAATGCAGTTTCTCCTCACAAGCGGCACTGACACAAGCCTGATCGCATGTCGATCTTTGCTCAGGGCTGCTTGCACTGTGGCTGTAACCTTAACACTGACTCACCGCACACTCCCAAAATAAGCGCTGCCTCAAACCCAAGCCCTTTGAGTCGCGGTAACCCTACCTCCCGAAGCGCAACAACGAGCGAAAGGCAACGCCGGCACTCGCGGCGCGTATCCTACGCAGCAACTAAAAATAAACCCCTTTGAGACTTGTTTTTCGCAGATTTCACGTGGGTTTTTTAGGAAACCTGAGACAGACTCGTGTGACAGGGTCTTGGCTCATGGGCCGGCTCGGTGAACCTGGGAGAACATCCATCTCGACGGATGTCTAGGAAGCATTCGGGCCCTCAGGGTCCTCCTGCTGGACGCCAGCCAAGATCGAGCTGAAAAGAACTACAGGCTTGGCAAAAACGGGGCTTCCATCCAAAAGGGCAAAAGCAAGACGACACCAATTTGCAGGAATCAACAACAGTCCCGCATAAACACCTCTGAAAAAAGTGGTTTCAAAACACTGGTGATGTCATTTCCTCCCTGAGGAAGGGGAAAAAATGCTGGCTCTGTGGAATTCTCTCTCAAAACAAAAGGCTGATATACTTCTAGGAAATACAGTTTCATCAATTAGCCTCCTCATGGAAGAGACAGAGAAAAACAGATCGTGACCGTGGAGGATTTTGGTTTAGCAGAGAGCGCCAAGATAAGATCAAGAGTACATCAAGATGGTCAAATTGTGAAGAGTCCTGATTCACCAGCCATCCACGGGGAGAGTCCTCTTGCTTTACTGACATTTTGGGGGCTTAAAAAAATGTCTCACTGCTAACAGGCTAAATATGGGGGGCACACCAAATCTGACCCCTTGCTTTCAGGCTCAGCCATCCATCCAAGCATTGCAGAAGAACAAGGAACAGGGTGAAAGAAGGGGGGGTGAATTCCAAATTCTATCCCTTATATGCTATCTGCTCTATTGTGGGGGACAAAAATCCAGGCAGCAAGGCTCTTAAAGCCTCATGTGGGGGGTGCAGCTTTGTGAGAGCGTCCTCGCCGATTAGGACGCACCATTCATACGGGGGCGGGGGGGGGGGGTTCCTCCCTCAGGCTCACCACAGGCGGGTCGGCACCTCCCAAACCTAGACCCTTTATCGAAATATTTAGGACCCAGACCAGGTCATCAAGTTAGCTGCAGTTTCTAGTCATGTTATTAGGGTTTGGACATACGTGTTTATAAACCCATATACATGTCTGTGTGTCTGTATATAGAGGAAGGAGGTTGGCCTGACAACTACAATACAAATCTAGTCTGACCCGAGGGTCACCACGGCAAAGAACGCAGATCCTGAAAAACTAACACTTTGGGGGTGTTCAAAACTTCAAAAGTATGACACTTGAGGATAAACCTTCAAGACTTCCCCCCTCCCCCATCCACAAACATCACACAGTGCACAGAGTAATACCCCAGGATGAATGACACCAGCGTATGGAATGACCCCTTTATGCTGGGTCTTGTGCAACTCCAAAAGCAAAACCGGAAGACCATTTCATAACATTGTAGAAGCGCCAAACGTCCCAGCCCCCCCCCCCCCACATTTGAGTCAGACCACACATGCCTTCACAAAGCCCTGAAAACCACGTTTTCACCCATTCCGCAGCACGTGCCTGTGATGACTCGGAGAGAAGGTAATGAAAGGGCCAGCTACGATGCAGGCACACTGCCAAAACCCTCAGAGGGTTAAAGAAAAAAAAGAGAAAAAAAAAAGGGAGAGGGTGGGGCTTAGTCAGAGCTGAGACGCGAGTGGGGTGAGTCATGAGAGCGCGCAACTGACGCCTCCACAGGAGCAGTGACACGGTGGCCATTCCTGAGTTTTGCCTGGTGCCAAGTACTTTTAGTGCCCACTGGATGCCAATTTAAAAAATATATAAGGAAAAAAATAAATAAAAAAAAAAAAAAGACAGACAGACAAATGTGATCTGGGATAAGGCAAGTGGCCACACGAGGCTACCTAACATAAGGACAGTGACGGGCTGCTTTCATCAAAGGAACTGCAAGGAATTCTGGTCGCCCCAACAGCCAGGCTCCCATTTACTAAAGTTGAGTCTGGTTTGTAACCCCGCTAGAAAGTGGACTATGCCTGATTAGAGACACATGAGTGAACATCCTGGAACTTCTGCAAACCCTACGCTGCAATTTATGAGCTTAACTTTAAGCGTAGCATGTTGATATAATGGAGGGGATGGTAAACTCAAAGAACCAAAGCACATGGCACAATGATTGCACTGAGCTCTGGACTTCATCTGGGGAAACCCACCCGCCCATGAATCAGCGATGTCTGAGAGGCTCAATGACAACTCCATGTTCCAGGTGAGGGACACAGAACAAGTGACACCCTGTGTCACAGCCTCATGTTGGAGGCCGGTGGGAAAGGGGGGAGGGGGACACATGCCGTGCTTGAACATGATTCAGAAACAAGGTGTCCAATTACGTGCACCTCACCACACTCCCGAATGCGCCAATGCAAGACTCACACTGAGGACCGTCTCTTAGAAGTGCATGCACCTGAGCCCCAAACGGACTCACAGCGGGGTAAACGCACGGTGGACAGACTCTGGCCGCTACTGGCAGGGACTCCCCTCCTTCCGCTGTGCCCCAAGGCCACTGCGTGGGGCTAACACATCCCCTCCTCAACGAGTGACAACAAACAAGATCTAATAAAAGTATTAATGGGCTTAGTTTTTACGACATCACTGAAAATGCACAATCCCAAAACATTTCGGAGTAAACAAAAATGTAATAACTTTCTCCCACAATAGGGTCAATTCCATGTTAGAAAAAAAACATGCTTAAAAAAAAAAAAAAAGATGAAATTTAACTTTCACCATTCCAAATGCTCTGTAGTATGAAATGTTATAACAGGAAGTTTAAAAAACAAACAAAAGCTTAAATATTCCAGTGCTGAAAGTACTTCACATTTATAGGAAATTAAATTAGAAAGTTGTTTTGTCTCTACTTCCACCTCACCAACTGGGCTTCATAGAGTAAATCAGATTCTTCACACAGGAACCTGACATGCATCCTAGTCAGTCCAGGGCGATGAAACTTCATCCTCAGCCCACATTTAGTCTAGACAACACTGAGTATCTGATTGCAAAATTGTACAGTGTGTTCTAGAGATGATTCATATTCTTTATGTACTTATGGAAGTTTTCAATAGATTACTGTTTCAATAGCATACCACGGCAAGGAAAATGCTTTGCCTTGTTCCATAAAACGCCATCTACCCAACATCATTAATACAGAAATATTCCAGAAAAATGCAACTTCTTTAAGATCTATCGGTTGCAAATGTGTTCCTGACAAGTCCAGTGAGTCAGAGCTCTATCTGTGACTCACTTTCAGGAATGACTCGGTTTTTTTGTACTTTCTCAAACCGGAGAAGGAATTTTAATGGGCGACTAACATTTATACCAGACGCGAGCCGAATTTAATTATCCGGCTTAAAATAACGGCCATTACTATTTAAGAAAGTTTCAGGGACACAAACACGCCGCATACGTAAAACACAGCAATAAATGGAAAGATTTAAGGGGGGCGGGGGTGGGGGAGGAAAAGGCGCTCAAAGACGCACGCAAATCACTAAACAAACCGGGCAACTTAGCATTTCAACCATCCGGTTAGCCCTGTCCTACAGTCAAAACTAGAACAAAATAAAACACTTAAAATGCAATTTACCGCCGTTAAACGGACGGCTCTGCCACTCAGCGTTAAAGGTTAAACCAGAGTCCAGTAATTTTGTATGATATACGGCTGAGCCTCCGTAAAACAAAACAAAAAAAAAAAGTTAACCTGAGGTAAAATGTCACGCCTTTACACTGGCTCAAAGAGGGAGGGAAAAACCTCCCCGAGTTGCATACGGCCGGTAGCCATGATGAGCAACTTCACTTTGTATCCCGAAGCGCTGCCCCGCGGCTGGGGCCTCAGCCTGCACAAACGCCGCCACCCGGATCACTCTCACTAGCCAAGTTTGCCTCTAAGCCCCGGAATCACATTTCAGAATGCAATCTTAAAAAATAGAGAAAGGTGCAAAACAAACAAAAAACAGGAGTAAACGCCCGCTTACTTTTCTGGCATCACTGTACTGATTTTTAAATGATTTTTTTTTATTGGAGAATTGCTGTTTTACACAGGTCGGTCTATTCAACGCTATTAAAATGGACGTTTTGGGAAAGAAAAAGCAGCAGCGAGCTGTGGGCACACACCGTGTGGCTGGCGCTGATGGTGGCGACGACTTATCTTTTATGTTTAGTTGGCCAGATCCCCCCCCCCCCCCATCCATACAATAAACCATCACCAGCATCTTTATTTAAGGAATGGTTTTCAATCCTCATAGCTGGCGAGTGCATTAAACTACCATTATTTCGAGAGCTACGAAACTTCGCTGATGTAAGCGCCCAGATTTTTCTTCCAAGCGGTTTTTCCTAGCCAGCCATACCTCACAGCTGGAAGTCTTGGACTGATGTAGCAGCTAGCTCGCTACCATTGTTTTGCCTGGATAGATTTATCTAAAATTAAAACCTCTTTATAAAACGAACTGGTCCCGTAGAATCGCACCGTCTTTCGATTCGCACCTCGCTTAAACAGTTAAATTGTTTTGCCCAGGGTAGCCCACTTACCTGAAATAAAAATGTACTCCAACTCGGTTCCATTGCAACACTTAAAAAAACCTGCAGGAAACCTACAAGAAATCTACAACAAAGCAGCTAAACATGGCAGCTGCTACAACTTCCTGTAACCCTTGGCCCGAACCATCTGACAGCGGTTTTGGGTGAAATACAGGCAGTTTATAATACACTCTGTTCGTGTAAGGGACTGTGTCGATGTGTATCATACAGAAATAATTAGTAGAGAAAATATAAAGTATATCTTCTCAATAATAAATTAGTCTGTTTTAATATTTTCTGTTTGAAAAAATAGTTAAAATATTAAAATCCCCTATTAAATCATGTTTCACTAGTCCAACAGGGGGCATTCGAAAGATGGCATTGAGTAAATCATTTTCTCCCCGCTACTATAAAGCGGTTAACTGTACTATTTTTTTTTCTTTAATTGCCCAGTAATATGAAATATTCTAGCGTGTGCCGTTTACGTGTTTATTAAAACGGCATACAAAGCAATAGTCTCGCTGATCCACTACAGTTAACATTTTATAACAGACGGTTAAAAAAAAAAACCTGGAGTAAGATTACCTAGGAAGCCAACTGTTAAGGCGCGATTTGGCGGACTGTTCGCCGGGAGAGCTCGCAAACACTCATTCAAACCTTTTAGCTGTTTTCCTACATGCACCAGATCTCGAAAGCAACGTGTGATACATTTTATACACATTATCATTGTTTTTCGCACATTTTTATGTTTCTCGTATACAGCAACGTTCACTCTGTTTTAAGTAATATTTCATAATTATAAACCGCTAAGGTGACGTAGCCGGCAAGTTATTTTACATTATCACAAGTTTAAAATACCAGAGCCTAATAATACGATTACACATATTTGCAATTAAGAGCGTATTTTCTATATTTCTAAAATAAAAATATTATTAAAAGGGACTGCAGCTTTAATTTTTACTTGGATATTTGATGTCATTCCAACTGCCATATTTGGTATCTGGTTTATTGAGATGACTATTTTAAACTATTACGAAGGTATACCAACGAGTCACAAGTTTTCAGTAATATATTTGAAAATGCAGTACAAAATCACAATATGAAGTTTATTAGTAAATGCTGTTCCATTTGCTCTTTAGAAAGTTGCTGAAAATTCAAACAATTTCACATACTTAGACTATGGGGCATTCGTTCAGATTAACTGCACTGGACATATCTGTGGGACGTAAAAGCATGTTCGAAGAGATTTCTTACTACTTTCCTTGAAGCAAGCACAATAATTATGCGAAATGCCTGCAACATGCGCGTACAATATCGATATAAATGCATTTACGACGTAGCAATCATTTGACAATTTGTGGATTAGAAAAAAATAACTCTGCATGAAGCACAATTAGGGGCGAAATTTTGCGTCATGAATTATTTGTAGTGCAGAGAAATCTGTT
>JAODKE010000107.1:1336343-1354191 GCA_026779605.1 Mormyrus hasselquistii | reverse complement strand
TGCCCTTTTGCCCCCCCCCCCCCCCCCCCCCGCTTGCCCCCTAGCTGCCGTGCTACTTGTCTGCACTTTGTCTCCGCAGCCACAGGTATTTAGCCCAGGTCACGGTGGGACACTGGCAGAGCGGGTTATTCTGCACAGTGTTGAGGGGAGCCTGCCATTTTTATTAAGGTCAGCTGAAGATCTATGTGCATGCGGTCAGTCCCGTGCTAAATATGAAATCCACAGACAGGAACCCAGAATCCTTTTGCATTCCAGAGACATGCGGTGTAGGCTTCTCATCTCTGGGTTTTCTGTAATATATGTGTGTGTGTGTGTGCGTTTGTGTGTGTGTGTGTCGTGTGCAGTAAGCTGCCTGGGATAGGGTCCAAGCCCACAGGATACAGATGGATATGTGCTTTTTTGGCTTGATAGTCAGCCTCAGCACTCTGCTAAATTATGTGTGAAGGTGGTTAATGTGGAAGTTAAAATAAAATAGTTTGTGGGGGAAACTTTTTACTGCTTTATACAGTTGAAATCAGGCTTATTCCGCAGCTGGGCTGGTCGCTGCTTACGCACCAAGCGTCATCATTCACGCTCCTCTTACTCAGATGCCTTTGATTGAGCTGTGCTTGTTTCAGCCTGACAGTTCTGTAAACATCAGCGCTGTGTCATGCGCTGGCTCATGCGGTACGTGGCTGGCGGAGGAGGCGGTGGCCCCGTGGCATCAGGATTCCCGGGCGCGGTCGATGGAGTCCATCAGCCGGAGATCGATGTCGACCTCACCGAGGGAGTGGCTGTCAGTGGGGATTGAGCTCTATTGCTGATGTCTGTGGATGGCAGACAGTTACTCAGCTGGTGGCGGATTTACAGCCTTGTGTCACTTGACTGATTTATTGAGGACCTTCGATCCACTGGCGGGGGTGAAAGGTCAGCCTGAGCCTCGCCTCACCCCACCTTCTCGTCACCTGACTAAATGCCTCTGTCCCATGTGCATAACAGCTGGCGGATGTCCAGAGAGCCCGCTACCGGCTCTCATGACATGCCATGCCGCCGTGTCTGTTCACTCGGCGCCGGTTACTGACCCAAGTGTCACAGACCGTGAGAGCACACGGCCGCAGTGAACATGGGGGTGGTGGAAGAGGCCTCCCCTCGGCGTGTGAAGAACTTCCCCAGATATCGGTCTGTAGCTGAGCCAGATGTCAGTCTGTAGCTGGTTGGGTAATTGGTAAGGCAGCCCTCTCCCTAGTTTTTCAGTTCCTCCCTCTGCTGGCCATGTGTGGCTTTTGTGCTCTCCTAGCCGACGACTCAGACCCCAACGTCTGTTTCTACCCATGAGCATCTGTTCTTTCTCTCCTCCCTGTCTGGTCATCCCCCTGCTTTTTCTCTTCTCTGTCTGCGCATCCCCCTGTTCTTTCTCTCCTCCCTGTCTGGTCATCCCCCTGCTCTTTCTGTTCTCTGTCTGCGCATCCCCCTGCTCTTTCTCTTCTCTGTCTGCGCATCCCCATGCCCTTCTCTCCTTTCTGTCTGCGCATCCCCCTGCCGCCTTGTGATGGCCAGCTGAACGCATGTGACACAGGTACTCTGATGTAATTCTCGTCAGAGCTAAGAATAGACCACACCCCCCCAGTCCTGCATAGGGGGGTTGGGGATGCTGTGTTTCTGTGTTTATATGTGTTTCCGCAGCGTCGTCCTTGCGGACAGTTTCGCTGATCGAGCCTGACAGCTCCTGCTGACTCCTGGCATCGACCTGGGGATTGGTGACGTCAGAGGCAGGGTGGAAGCGTTCCTCTTTGATCAGGGCTGTCGGGCGGATTGTGTGGCATGGGGAGATCAGGAGCTGCCCCCTCCCGTGTCTTGTCTGTTTTTTTACCAGCTGCCTGAGGCAGGCGGGACTCCCAGTCCTTACTCTGTATAAAGCCCCCTCCCCCATGCGCTGTCCTGCCTGAATCTCCTGCAGGTTCCTCTGATTGTGATGTCTGTGGGCTCGACATGGCGGTCAGTAGCAGTGAGAGGGTGCCGTTAGCCTGCAGTCAGCAGTGTGTAGCGTGTGAGGTTGGGGTCAGGGGCGGGCAGGCAGGCTGGCACCATCGCCCTGCCAGCCGCACAGAGCTGCATTGTGTCACGGCCGCGTCTGGGATCAGGCTTATTCACCTTACCCGATGCAACTTAGGCTGCATGACGTGTGCGTACGTGCTTGTTCCTGCCGGGGTGTCTCCCTGCCAAGGCTCCGCCTACCGATAACATTCTCAGCGGTCCTGAGGAAAATCGCGGCTGACAGAGGGCACGGCCGGTAACCCCGCACCCAGTCAGGAGGCCCTTCCCTGGATCATGAGGCCTGTGTTTTGGCCTCGCCGGAGCCACGCCTACTCGGATATATCAGTCCGTGTGAGGAGCAGCGGTACTGCGGCCTGCTCCGACAGGCCTGGCCAGACATGCCCACTCCTGTATCATCTGTGCCAATTTTTCTTTTCTGTTCTGTGTCCTCCTCCTGCTGTCCAATGCTGGGAATTCTGGGAAATCAGTCTCTATACACCGAGTAAACAAGCACCTCTCCTCTGAATTGTATGCTGGACACCGAGTTTAAGCACTAGCATTATTCTGACCGTTTAGCATTTATTGCTAGCAGGCACAGCAGAACCAGGTTACAGCTGATTTGAAATGTAAGCTGCATATAATAAAACCTATCCAGCAGACTAATGAAATAACATCCCTGCTAAGGATTACCCTAAGGAAGAAGTCCCTGTTATCACACAGGCAAAGCAGCCCCTGTTTAGCGGCTATTTGTTAACTGATCATGCAGATAATGTTGCATTTCAGGTTTTATAAGTATTCAAGTGGGCTGGGAGTACAGTTACAAAACCGTCTGCAGGACCGCACACGTCCCAGTGACATGGCTGGGGGGCTGAAGGTCCCAGATGCCCAGGCCTGTTTCAGTTAAATAACCACTTGCATGGGTGTGTGAATTTGTAAGCTGTGCAGTGGCAGTAGATGAATCCTCAAGGTCACTGTGTGGTGTCTGTTAAACCCTTTGCAGTGCAGCTTAATTGTAGGATGCTTAAAAAAAATACACTGCAGAAATGCTGACCTTTAGGTCAATGAGAGACCATGCTTTTACCTCCCTGCGGAATTCTGCTGTGGTTCAGCTGGATTTTTCTGACACGTTAGGTAGCGGTATGAGGTTCACCTGGGCATCTGTTGGGTGCTTGGGACCGCTGGGTCACGTGTGGTCAGCGTGCTGCAGTTGTAGAGGTAGACTCAAGGCCTTTCCCTGTCCCCTATGTTACTCCTCAGAGAACAAAACAATTCCATGTTCCTCGTCTGTTTTGGTTTCCCATAATGCTATTTCACGTAAAGCGTGAGTCAGTTTTGTCATCGTTTACATAAAAATGTGTATTCTTCTACTTAGAATATGTATTGTGACTTGCTGATTTGGTAATATCTTTTGTCAGTTTTTTTGCTGCCCTGTTAATCCAATTCAAGAGATGTAGAAAGACCGGCTTAGACGTATTGTCTGGTACTTTGCTATATTATGTAAACACTGAACAAAGAGGTATTTCAAGGCTTTGAGCACCCCCATGTGGCACATTTAAGCAAGTGACAGCGTCAGTGGATGTCTGAATGACTTGGGAAAGAATGCACAGTGCCCCCTTGTGGTGTATGAGGGGTATTGCGACAGATAGACCGGGTTTGTTTTTGGCACGGTTTGTTTTGAGAAATGAAGGAAGGAGCAAAAGGGAGGTCTTGCCTCCATAATGGGATTTTTGAAGCTGTAAACTGTGCTATTTCCTGGAACTCCATTAATTAAGCTTTGTGTAGTATTGGGGGAGGTTGGCGTTTTTGACCCGCGGCTATGCTGAGTCACTGTGTTCCAGTCACTCTTCTGTCTCCCCTGCTGGTTCACTGCATAGGTGTTGTGAAACTCCCGCACGGCCTGGCTCCTGCCTTTCCCGGCGGCCTGGACAAACGGCTGCGGAGGCCAGGGGCTCCCTAAGGGTGGCCAGCTTGACAGGTGGACATTTGAGGTCTAGAAAGTAAAAATCCAGACCAAGATTTTGTGTCAAGCAACCAGCTGAGTACACTGTGACTGTGACTTTTCATACTCACCTAGTCGGTTGAAACGAAATCTTGGTCTGGATTTTTGCTTTCTGGATCTCAAATATCCAACTCTGACCAGCGTATTGGATACAACAGTGAGCAGGTCTGATGAGGACGTGGCTGTCTGAGGGCGGGGGAGCGCAAAGTTTGAGCTCCTCCCTTCATTTTTTTTTTTGGGATAAACATAGAGCTCCATGTGAAAGTTCTCGGCTAAGGTCTTGCACTGACGGCGCAGAGACACTTGTATAAAACCGCCCTTGTCCTGTCCTGTATGTTTTTTTTATAGTGTATGCAGACGGTGCTTGGCGGTGCGCTGTGTTTGCACATAAAAGACACATAAGCCCAGGGCCCGGCTGTCAATCTCTGTGGTTTCGCTCACTTTTACGCAAAGTCTCATTTGCGTAGATCATTAGAGCCTGAAATGGTAATTGATCCGTTCCCCGGCCTCTAAAAAGTTAGATTTTTGCTTCTGGGCGAAGGCTGTGATCTCGGCAGCTCGTTATCAGTCGTAGTTTTGAGCGTGTTTAGTGTCCCTGCACCTTCACCTATTTGTTCTTGCTGCAGAGATGGGCGATGCCTCGCTGCACACTTCCTCCGCGTGACGAGGAACTCGGCCAGAGCGCGGGGGAAGTTCGCCGTCGATGTCGTTTCCTCCCTCACCTCCCTGCCTTGCCTCTGTGCTTCTCTGTCCTCCCTCTTGACTATTCGGGTTCGAGGTGCACGGTAACTGCGGTGCCGCTTGCACCATCAGACTCTCACACGCACGGGCATGTGGGCAGGAACGCCGGGCAGCGTACGTTTCCTGTCGCATTGGCATGCCGGCTGAAGGAAAGGGGCAACTGCAGACACGGAGCTCCGAATTCCCGGAGGTGGCAGCGGTGCCTGTGCTGGTGTATAGGACCTATTTTTAACCCCCATCCCCCTGCAGCTGCCCTCAACCCCCCTCGATGCAGTGTCAGGAATAACAACAGCGCGATGGCCTATCACCTTTCCCGACCCTCTTCAGACGGGACCCCGTATTGGTGTGTGTGATGTGGCGCTCTCTCTCTCTCTCTCTCTCTCTCTCGCTTGCTCGCTCTCCTGCTCTGTCTGTCTCTTCTTCTTTCCTCTCATTCGCCGCTGGCCCCTACCCCGGCCTGACCCCAGAACTCCTTCGCTCGCTGCAGTAAGGGCACATAGCTTGAGGTGTGATCCCGGGACGGGACGGCGACGTGAGGTGACGGGCCTCTACTCCCCCATCCTTCGCTACTGACGCTGGAATACTGGAGCAGAGCACAGGCAGGCGCCCGCGTAGGTCCGGCCCGCTGCACGCTGCCCTGGCCGGGGGTAGGGACGCTGCCCCGCCGCATGCCCGCTCTGCCTGCCTCTATTTTTAGGGCTGACGCTGGGGAAGGTGTGGGGGAGGTGCTGAGTCGAGCCCAGCTGCCATTTTGCTCAGTCAGTTTGTAGCTGGAGAGGAAAGTGTTAAGTTGGGGGGTATGAACCCGCTGTTTTTACCACGGTAGGCTGCCGTTTCTGTAACTTTGGTGTGTAGTGGTGGGGCTCTCCGGGGTGTAGTTTTGCGGGGATGTTGGGGACAGTGAAGTACGATCTTTCGGGTTTGGTTCTGTCTGCGCCCCCGTTAGCGGAAAGCTGCAAAACTTTCGCCGGCCGTGTGTGTTCTGGAAAAGACTCGAGTCTGTTTCCACCAGAAGCGGAAGTGAAAGCGCAGAGTTTCAACATCTGCAGGTTTGAAAGAGTCGCATGTCGCACCAGAGACAGGAACGTGTGTGTTTGAATCTGACTACGGGCTGCCACTGTGATCACTGATCGTGTTACCCGATTGTGTGTCGTGCACCGCTGGGGTGAGCGTTTTTTTACCCGGTGTTGTGCCCGTGCATCAGTATCGACCCAAGGGAGGTGGTAGTGAGCTTTGTGTATGCTTGGAGTCTTTTTTTTTATTTTTATATTCCTGGACTGTGGGGAAGGATGGAGCCTATTTCTGGTGTGGCTTGCTGTCCCCTGTGCACAAGGGCGGGTCTGCCGTCGCGATGAGGTGAGACTTGCTAACGCTTTCCGGCCTTAAATGGCCCTGCCGACTGTTTTCCAGCCGTAGTGTTTCCTGCCGTCCAAATCCGTTCAATACGATCATGGCGGTGGGATTCATGTCTGCCCAAGCGTGGCTGGCTGCCGTTAGCTCGCCTGTAGTCACTGGACCAGCGTATCTATCGGTCTCTCGCATGTTTCTAGAGACTGATAAATGCTCCCGAGATATGGGTGCAGAGTCACATGACAGGGGAGACGGAGGGAGGAATAGGGACTTTATTCGGGGAAGGGAATGGAGTTTTAACCAGAAGAACAGTGAGGAATGAAAATGAAAGATTCAGGTGAGAGAGAAAAAAAATAGAGCTTCAGCGGGTACTTCAGGGTGTGTTGGTGCTAAGTCTGACATGTTATAAGGAATTAGTGGATGTTTGTCACCCAAGCCTGGGCTTTGTACCCAGCTGCATATACCATGGTAACCTCTGTGTGGTCAAACCGGACAAACCGGGCATGTTGTAATGTCATCTTCATGGATAGCGGTTAGGTATTCATAATTGTTTATCCAGTCGATCGGGGGTGAGTCATTTTAGTGCAGTCACAGTCCTATATTGGGGCTTTATGAGGGGTGGCAGCCTTCCTCTCCAGCGTCACACTTTAGGCAGCTCGGCACTCGCCTCCTGTGATGTCATCATATGCTGGGGGGTGGGGGGGGGATACAGCATAACTTCAACTTCAGCAGTCCCTGTCTGGACGTGTGGCGGAGGTTATTAGACGTGATGTTAATCAAAACCCCACCTCTACGTGTGCGGACAAAGAGGGAACAGCTCTGCTTTTTTTGTGGCCTTCTGGGGGGTGCCCCCCCCCCCCCCCCCACCCAGGAGCCTGCTTCTCATCCACTCTGTTATCAGGGTGACATGGCGGGGAATGGCTAAATCGGTCTGGTAGCGATACTGGCTGTCGTGCCCTCGGCTGCATGTCCAGATGGACTGTGGCTCTCACTGGCTTCCTCTAATTCCTATGATGGCCGACGTCGAGCCCCTTTCGGAGTGTATTTCCATGTCAGTGGCTGTCACCTGGTCACTGTCGCTTTCTGCTTTCAGCTGGATAATAAGTGGACCAGTGTCCCCATGTCCTAACCTTGCTGTGACCCCCCCCCCCCCCCCCACTCTCCACTTCTCTTTGTACCTCAGACTTGTCCATTTCACCCCTCCTGTGGCGTTGTGTGGTCCTACTGGCCTGCCCGTTTAGGCCTTCGAGCCAGAAGCTCCCCGCCACCCCATTCGTCCATCAGTCCGTGATCAGCTGCGCGTCCTCCTCCCTGCCCCTCCACCTTCTCTCCCATCTCCTTCCCAGCCCATGACAGGAGACCCAGCACCATTGCGTTCTCATCGCGCTTCTCCTTCTGGGAGCAAAAGGGAAGTGTTGTTCAAGGTGCCATGTGTGTCTGCGTGCATACGTGTGTGTCTGCATGCGTCTGCGTGCGTTTGCGTGAGTCCACGTGTGTCTGCGTGGGTCTGCATGTGTCTGTGTGGGGCATGCTTAACACCCCCCGTCTCCTATTCACAGTACAGTTTCTGTTCGGAGTGCTGACTGCCATTTTGTAGAACCCCCTCCCCCCATGCTGCATAATCCCTAGCTGTGTATCTCCTCCAGTGACCGATCGGTCCTGGGAAGGCCCGCTTAGAACCGTAGAGAGCATACGTACTCAGGAAATGTTGATGCAAAGCAGCTGTCTTATGTCACCCATGCCTTTCTCAGTAACGGTTTGATGTGTGATAATAGACTTTTCACAAGCACTTATATAACCCATGTATCTTTTTTGAAGGTTGATGTTTGTGTATGGGTAGCCTTAGATGTATGTGAATGTGGCAACTCCTGCTGTTGTTTTTTTTGGGGGGGGTGGCATTACCCTGATTCTGACAACACTTGATGCTGCTTGGTGCTCTCCAGAGATATGGTCCTCCCCCTGCTTCCCGTCGCCAGGTGGATTCAGCTTCTAGCTTGCAGATGGGAGTGTGCATGAAACCCCCCCCTCCCAGAATGTTACTGCATGCTGTCCTCCTGTCCACTGGTACCCGGGTTTAACCCGAGACCCTCTCCACTTTGACCCCTATAGGTCAAAGACGAGACCAAGCCTGGCCTCAAGAATTCCAAAGAGAATGTAAGTGTCCAATAGTTAGTGCCTGGCAGCCAGCGTGTGGTTGGGTTTAGGGTACTTTTGGTCACGATGTTTGAATGTGTCTGAGACTTTAGCTGGGTCAAACTACATGGATATGAGTTTCCAGTTTCAGTTAGCACTGGTACCGAGGTACATCTTGCCAAATGGAGTAGAATGACAGGAATGAATAGGAGCCTTGCGTTTTTTTTCCCTGCCAGGGAACCGCGGTGTCATGGATAGTTACGCATAATTGCACAACAAAAGTCTGGAACGCTGCTGTGTGGCATCTCTCTAATAGCTGTCTAATTGCCTTTGAAAATGATTACAGGTTTCGGAAGTCTTATTTGTTTAACAGGTGCGGCTGTTGGTATGTGTGGTGGAGGGAGGGGGTGGGGATGTTGATTCCTGGCTCTGAATTAGCACAACCAGGCATGCCGAAGGAAAATTCATTCGAGAGGCTAACTGTGTAGGAGTTTCTGTTTACTGAAGTGGACCCAAGCGGGACCCAATCCACACCCCAACAGCTTTTTCTGGAAATGGGAACTCACCCAGTTTTTGTTTGATTTATCACGACTCGCTTTGATTTCAGAAAGGAGTAGGTATCGGCTTTAAGTATGGCCTAATTTCGAACTGGGATAATTATTACAGTAAGAAATTGTAAAGCAGAGTGAGAAGGTCTGTTGCAGGAAGATACAGCTCTAAAGTTGAAGAAGTTGGGTTTTCTTGAACTGGGCTTGGAAATGACAGGCCTGCTCAGCCTTGGGGGGTTGGGTTGGGTGGATTGAATGAAACCAACATGTCCAGCAGTGGTGGCCCAGATCCAGCATCCTATTAGAAGCCTGTGGTTGGGTAGGATCATGGTACGCTGCCAATCACAGCGTTGTTTAATACAACGGGGGAAGAGACCCCGTGCCTCATTAATCTCATCAGTGTGGGCAGTGTGATTCCTTGAGACTGGTCCCCAGGCTATGACCAGAAGTTGGGCCCATGTGGCTGGGGGCAATAACCTGGATGGCTCTTCGTGTCTGGTTGGTAGATTGATGGAGCTTTCTGTTCAAGCAAGCTAAGTTTTCTGCCTGATGGAAATTCTCCTCATTGTGCAGAAAGTGCTATGCGATTTTTGTCAGCAGAACTTGCTTAGAACTACAGGTAGCATCTTTGATTTGCATTAGCCGATTTCTTCCAGTGCAGAGGTTATTCATACGCCTGCCCAGAAAAGCAGAAGTAGCCTTGATGTAGGAATGTGGTCTTTAAACAGCACTTCGGGACAGCCGGGACTCTTATTCCTATTCACGCACTCGCTCTCCATTCACATTCCCTGCCTTTTGTTCCGTATCTGCGCTCCAAGGTGACAGCAGCGGTAATGAGGTCTGTGGATAATGGTACAGTAGCATAGTTTGTCTGAGAGCTGGGGCACTTTGAGTGGTGCTGAGCTGCTTGGGGAGATGATGCGTGAGTCTGGGTCTCATGGGCGAGTCTGTCACAAAGGCAGAGCCAGAACTCTGTCTCTTTCCAGTTGTTTCACGGGGAATGTCGCTGTTGCCTAATGTCAGCTCTGTTCACCCCCACATGACTTGCTGCCCTAGCAGTCTAACAGCGACAGCAGCATGAGCAGCCGGTCCCAGTCTGTACCCAGCCTGAATCCTGCTCGGGCTCTGCTGCGCGCCAAGAGCCCCGAGCCCCAGCAGGAGCAGCGGAAGAGCCCCGAGCTTCCCCGAGGCCGCCCGTCTTCCCGGAGCACCGAGCCACCCGGTGCACTCGGGCGCTTTAAGAGTCCGGAGCCTCCCATTCTCAATGGAGACAGTGGGAGCAAAGGCACACCGAATGGCCCTGAGGAGCAGAGTGTGGGCCCCAGGAAGGTGGTTCAGCGGATGGTACAGAAGGCGCAGCCCAGCGAGGAGGACCAATCTGCGGCCAAGCTCGTTACAGGGCCCCCGAAGCAAGGGGCAGTGCCTAAGGTGATAGCAAAGCCATCCTTTAACTTTAAGCATGACACAATCAACAAGGAGGAGAAAGATGACATCACAGTCGGTCTCACTAATTTGATGGGCCGTGGTCGGAGCAGGGACCCCCGGCCACGTTCGCGAATTATGCATGTGGAAGAGAAGCTGGATGACCAGAAGCTACCGGAGGGGAAAGACGAGGAAAGTTCAGCCTCACCTTCTGCTCAGAGGGATGAATCTCCATTGCCCTCCATTACTGAAGCTTTACCTCCATCCCAAACCTTTCCCCATACCCCTTCTGCTGGTTTCATACCTGCTCCCAAATTCTCTGTGCTCTCCCCTCCTGCTGGATTAAACCCAAAATCGCCACCTCCCAATCCACCTGTCAAAGCAAACACTCTTGCTCCACCTGTCGGATTCATTCCTCCACCAAAAACGAACCCCCTCACACCCCCTGGTGGATTTGTTCCTCCACCCAAAGTGAACACCCTTTCCCCTCCTGCGGGATTTGTCCCGGCAGCCAAACCAAGCCCCCTTTCACCTCCACCTGGATTCATACCTGCTCTCAAACCCTCACCCCTGAGGAAACCTGAGGTACGGTGTGTTTTTCACGTGTGATACACACGCACGGTTTAGTAGGTGTGAAATCCTAAGCCACTCACAGTGATGCATGCAGTTGACGTGTCCCCGGTACTTATGACATGACAGGTCTAACATTTGCACTTGCATGCTGGTTTTTGAAGTTTCTTCCTAAAACTGGGCATACATAAGGTAAACATAAATCACTGGTGAAAGTGACTGGTCATCTCAAGACAGGCTTTTGTTCTGATCCTTCTGTTGTCTGATTGTTCAGGGCTGGTTCTTGACTGACATCTACTGATGGCTCTGAAATTTCCTCACCGTTGACCAAACTCCCTGGTGTTTACACACTGTGCACATTGAATTCAGAGTGGCTTTTCGGCTAGTATTTGGTGTTGAGATCCATGAGGCTTTCTTGTCGTCAGGAAGCTCATGAATGTACGAGAGTTCAACAGTAGCTGGCAGTCGCAGCAGCGAGACGCTTAGAAGATGTTTCGTAGCCTTTACTAATGTGCTGCTTCACATAAAATATTTAAAACTAACTATTTTGCAGCTGTAGAACGTATGTGGGCAGTCGTGCTTGGCATGTGTTTGGGTTCATGGTTCTGATGGCCTTAACTAGCTCGATTAACTGTCCTTATTGGAGCTTTGTGAATGACCATGGGAAAACATTGGCTGACTGAATCACATATGGGCATCGCTGGTGTGAGTTTGCATTGTGATTGTGTTCCAGTGTGGAAATGTTACTAACTAAGAACATGGTTTGGTCTGATCTGGGGTTTGTGTGTGTGTGTCTGTGTCTTTGTGGGGTTGTCCGAAGGTGAAGGCAATTCCTAGCCTGGCCTCTGGCCCAGACAGGACCTCTTCTTCTGGGAGCAAACTGCCGCAGGTCTCACCTGCCTTGACCCAACAGGTTTGTGTGTATGTGCAGTTGCTGGTGCCTGAGTCGCACTGTAGCTTTGGCTTGCAAATGAAGGGGCCATTGTCTGTTGTCTGGGCCTTTGCGGGATTGAGCCATTCCACTTTGCGGTGTGATGATCAGAGCCATTCCTGATGGCATGCCACCTACTGCCTGATTGCACAGTTTTGGAGTAAGCTGTTCCATGCTTACTGGCAACGGCCTTCATCCATATTGGTGATCTGACCTCTAGGTGGTGCAGCTAACCCCCACTGAAGAAGCTCAAAGACGACTGGACAGGATCTTCAATGTTCCTGTAATTTTATAATCTTACCTTCTCCCTCCATTTCGTCTTCCTGTTCTTCACGCCCTTTCTGCCATGCCATGCTAACACTTGTCTTGAAGATGTTGGGCGCCCACCTGTCACATGAGCCTGTAGTCTTCTTAAGGTGACCCTACCACGATCACTCGACACCAACAGGGGTCATTAAATTTAAGTGTCTGGCATAACCTAATCAAATGCTTGAGAGTGATGTTCATTTCAGAGCCTTCCATGACCTAGTATTCTTTCCAGGGATCTACGCATAAATACATCATTAGATACATTATAACAAGCATCTTTTCACTGCTGCCATTGGCAGTGCATTTGTTGGCAACCAAAAGGTCTCTCTGTGAATAACTGTGGGCTTATTTCTTATTTAACGCACATTATTATTTGGCTAGTTAGTGGTCTCTCTTCTCAGTTAGCCAAGCATGGATGGAGAGATTCTTGAGGATTGGAGTTGGCTGTCCTTGTTAATCCAGCATTCGAAGGGCCCGTGTTGGTTGCCATGGGGACTCCAGGCTACTGTGCCACCTAGCAGTGGATGGATGTTACGGCTTGACTGGTTTTTTGATTAACTCCTGCCTTCTTCTCTCTGATGGGCTTTTCTTGCAGTGCTTTCTTTGGGGGGTCCTTTAAAGTTTTCATCATTGTTTTTCTGTCCGTTTTTTGACCGTGAGAGAGTTGTGCTTCACGATTTGCCTGTGGAGCTAAAACAACCTTCAGTAGTCACAAACGCGGTATTCCTGAGGCTGTCCGCCTTCCACAGCAGAGGTCTCGTTGAACAAGTGTTGCATGTTGTCCCGATTTGACCTGACGTTGCTTCCACAATAGCGACTGGAGCACATCTCCCATCAGGCATTGTGTGTCTTGACATTTCGCCATTCACCCGCCACCTCCCGTTTCTTGACTTTTCCGTCACGCTCTGTTTTTTCTCATCTCTCCCTCTCTTTTCTGCCCATTGCTTTGCTGCTGCTGCTGCTGTTGCTGTGGCTGCTGTGTGGCTAGGTGGAGCCAGTGGCCAACGGGCCCACCTCCACCCCCACCCAGGTACCGTACCTACCTCAGGATGCCCCACCCCAGCCCGGCCAACCACTCGCCATCCCCTGCCACGGATTTACCGCCGTATGCTCGCGTGTGTCATGTTGGAGTGTAAGACTGTTTTCTTTAACTCCTCCCCATGCATTGTCTCTGTCTTCCTCTCTTTCTCGCTGACATGCTTGTACCACTTACCTTTCCCTCTCTGAATCCAGCACCTGTCATAATCTGTGATTGTATAATGTGTTTTCATGGAAAGCTCCCCAATTAACTGGCTCAAGGATGAGTGTGTGTGGCAATCAGTTTTATCATTGACTGGTCAGATCCTGCTTGTGTCCTCCGTGTTGTGGTCCCTCCCACCTCTTATGTCGATGCATTATAGTCAGAGTAATCAGTGACTTGTATGATTTTTGCTGTTCAACTAATATTGACTGCGCAAGGAGACTAAGAGATTGGGGGCGGGGGCACAAGGTAGCTGTTGTCTGTCCTGTATACAGTAAGTCTGAATACAACCTACGTCAGTGTGTACAAACTGCATGGCACAGCCGTCCCTGTGGGATTGGAGGTGTACACCTTGGCGCTTATTGTGGGCCAAAGGTGATTTGCGAACACCAAGTAGTATATTCCTGATTCTAAGTATTTAATCACTTTATACTTCCTATGGCTGACTTGACATGCCCACTCTGCTGGCCTCACTTCCTGTTTGTATATTCTCTCCCGTCCGCTGAACACGAGTCAATCTGCCAGTCACGGACATCACGTATGATCAAGAAATCCTTAAAACTAGCCTTTTGGAATGTTTGGTGTTTTGCTTAAAGTAGATCTCCAAAACCCAATTACTGTAAATCAGTCCTTTGCCAATGAATTAATAGTTCCAGTGAATTTTCTGTACAGCCATTAGATTCTGATTTACATGGTGGAATATTAGGATGTTTGCGAGTAGCACTTAACAGTTGTGGTTGAATTTTATATTAACTCTGCTGTGTTTAGTAACACCTAAAAATCAAATGGGAATTAACATAAACTTGTTCCTTCCACACAAGTTGACCTCTGTGCCTTACTTTTATTCCAGGAATTTGAGATTGTGCACGCATGCACGCAAATGCACTTTACAAAAGATGCCGTTTTGTCACATAGTGGCTTTTTCCTCATTTTGTTATGTCGGCTAGTGGCGTTGATATAGTTCTGGGCCCTCTTCTTAACGCATGGATATAAATTTTTTGTGTTTATTCCATGCCCCTCAGCTTCTTTCTCTGGGTTAAATATTGACTCTTACATTCCCCCCGCCCCCCCCCACCTCCTGCCGTCTTTCAGGGACAGGTGGATGAGGATCCCGTGGCTGTCCTTCAGGCGGCCCACTCTGTAGCCGCCCAACCCCAGGTCTGGCCTCGGTTCTGCCTGCGTTGTTTTCCCCTGACCTCCCCTGCCCATTTTCCTGCCCTTGTCCCACCCACCCCTTTGCTGTGCTTTGTCACATGCAGTGTTTATTTTTGTGTGTGGAGTGCCCCCAGCCCTACCCCAAATATCTCCATCCTAAAACAGACTGTGTGCATGTAGAATGCTAAAACCACCCACCCCGGAATAAAACAGAAACTCGTTCACAGGGAAAACGGGATGCTTTTTTGACAGTCTTTCATTCAGCCTTTTCTATTCCTTCGTGAAGCCCAAATTAGCTATGTGCTGGAGGCTTGGTGAAGGGGCGGTTCTTACAGTGGTATCGTGAGAGCGGTCGAAACACTCCCGTTTTCCGACATCCCGGAGTGGTGCTCTGGTTCTCATTCACTTCCCGTGTCCTTGCATCCCCCCCATATCCCACAATGGAAATGCATTTTTCCATTTCTGTAAAGAGGTTTGCTTCACTGCTTCCTGTTTTAACACACTGCCTGAGCCATAACGTGTTCTGCTACATGACGTCGAAGAAGGTGAACATTGATAAAAGTGTTTAACGTGGTATAGCATCGACTTCGTCGGTTGGCCAGTTTTGCAGCGTGGTGGTGATGTGATCTGTGCTGGTGCGACTGGGGACTTTTATAGCCCTCCCAGTAATGCAGCAGGCCTTGTATAACCCCCATTCATGTGGTCACCGGCAGTTTGTACGGATGTGGGTGGGGTCTTTTGGGGTCCCACCCCCTAGAACCTCCCCCACACTGCACAAGGCTGTTGTAGTGTAGCTGATTACCTGCCTCAGAGTGCGGCCTTCGTCGATCCGTAACGTGTGCTAGTCGCATAACGCAGAGGGAGAAAATGATGAGAGAGGTCTTCGGCTATTTGGTGTAATGACTTCCTGCCTCGCTTTTCTGCTTCGGGTCATTTGGGGATGCTGACTCGTGGCTTAAATTAAACTGACATTTTCATAGGCCGTTAGGTAACAAGTGGTTAAAAAAACAGGGCCTTTTACAAAAAATCGGTCAGCTATGTCCCCTAGCACACGGTGCCTCTGTCATCTTAGAGTGGCAGGCAGCAACACTGTGCAGATGGTTTTCTTCTTAATTATTAGTTTTCCTTCTTGCCTGTTCCGGAGGCCGATGGAGGGGCTTTAGCTCTGCGCTTTTCAGTTTTGCTCCTTTATTTTTTGTTGCCTGTCGGTTTTCTTTCTCTCTGTTATGCCAATGAATGACTTTCAGGGGGAGCAGAGTGTTCCCTATCCGTCTGAGCACTCGGCAAATGGGGAGCGATTTGAAATCTCCCTCTCTGGGTTTTGTTTCAGCAGTTTGGCTCCCCCTGCTGGGCATTTTATTGCAGTGCAGGGTGTGGTGAAATTAAGGCCATACCGCAGAGGTCTTGTAACAAACGGTGAACATGGCGTTTGATGGTTTTTACTCCTGACCCCCCCCCCCCCCCCCACAGGTGAAGACGGAGGAGCAGATTGCCGCAGAGCAGGCATGGTATGGCTCGGAGAAGGTGTGGCTGGTCCACAAGGATGGCTTCTCCCTGGGTAATGGTTCCACACCTATGTCCTACCTCATGCACCCCAAAATTTTATCATTATCCTCAGCAGCCAGCCTATCAGATGCCTCCCTCCTTATCCTGTGACCTCACAATCCACATACAACTACAAAATCAATTTTTATCACTTTTACTGGTTGGTTGGTTTAGTGTTACACATTTCCTCTTTTAAACTGCAGAAACAATACTGTAATTGATAGTGCGCCAGTGGACCGTAACTATTCAACTAGGAACCATCAGTCATTCTTTGGTTGATTTATGCCATTCACTTCTCTGTTCTGTGGTCTCGTCAGCGACTCTGCTGAAGACGGAGCCGGGCAGCCTGCCAGAGGGGAAGGTGAAGGTCAAACTGGAGCACGACGGCACGATACTGGACGTGGATGAAGATGATGTGGAGAAGGTCGGTCAGCGTGACCCGTAGGGTGCAGTCCCTGATTCCAAAATCCATGATGTTTATTCAGTT
The DNA here is from genome assembly GCA_026779605.1 of Mormyrus hasselquistii. NCBI lineage: Eukaryota > Metazoa > Chordata > Actinopteri > Osteoglossiformes > Mormyridae > Mormyrus > Mormyrus hasselquistii. The sequence continues at coordinate 1,337,748 of JAODKE010000107.1, read as the reverse complement.
GTCGGACCCCCACCCCCCACGGGGCAAACAGATGCTGTTTACACCTGTCTACCACCCTGTTTTTTTAGAAGAATGTCAGATGCACACATGGTTGGGGGTGCAGAGGAAGGTGCATGGCATTATGGGACTTGCTTCAGGGGTCACGTGAGGAGAAATGTCAGGGATGTGTTGTCTTGACCACAGGGATCGGAACAGAGAATATCATTATGGGGTATTTAGTCATATTGGAAACCCTTGCTGAAAATTTTCCCTCACATGTGATTTAAATAGATTAAGATTTTGGTTGCAGAACTGCTTTTTATGGCACTCTTCATTGGCAGCATTTGACCTTTGACCTGTGCTCCCTTCACAGGCGAACCCCCCGTCATTTGACCGTGTAGAGAACCTCGCCTCCCTCCAGTACCTGAATGAGTCGAGTGTCATGCACTCGCTGCGGCAGCGCTACGGAGGAAACCTCATCCACACGTACGCCGGGCCCAGCATGGTGGTCATCAACCCTGTTAGCGCTCCCTCCATCTACTCCGAGAAGGTAGCACCTCCCTCCTGCCCAGGAGTACAATTCAGGCGACCTTGAGTGTGCACAATATAATATAAGTGTAACCTGGATATTTGTTTAGATAGTTACGATGAACCATTAACAGTGTAGGATGGTTAGAGTATAAAATGTAGTTACACTGATTTATTTCTGTAGAGGAATAGACATGTCCCAAATCTTTAGTGTGGAAGCATTTGCATAACAGTTTACTGTACTATTGCATGGAAGCAGAATCAACCGTTCGGAAAAGGCTGACTTTGACAATAGATAAGCCTGGTAACCACTTCTGCTTCCTTTTAGGAGGTGGTAAGGTATTGTTTGACTTGTCTGGTTGATAAGAAAATAATTGTGGATGTTGTAAAGAATATAGCCACAACTTGACTCTACAAAGGTCATGCAGGCACATACCGAAGTACAGTAGGTGCTTAGTTGTGTGTGTGTGTGTGAGAGAGAGAGAGAGGGGGGGGGGGGATGGTGGTGGTCTGGGCAGGAGAACTGTCATCCATCTGAAGTAATTGTCCCCCAACGGGAGTGTAATGAAGTGATGAACGGGGAACAGCCAATAGAGCTTTTACCGTGATGTGAATTTAAAAGGGCGTCAATATCCTGCCACTGGTAAAGATGGTCGATGCGAATGAGCCCAACTGACCCTTATACTTTGCTCAAATGGTCTGCATGGCAAACCAAAACATGCCACTGCGATTTCTTAAGAAGGTGATGTAATGCGCATGGTAAACGGGCTTGTTGATAATGTGACGACCACCCCCCCCCCCCCCCCCCCCCCCCCCCCACCCCCCCCCCCACCCCCCCACCACCCCCCCAACCCCCCGCACAACAACCCCATCCTCCACCCCACGGAACGCCGACACC
>JAODKE010000107.1:1315007-1335357 GCA_026779605.1 Mormyrus hasselquistii | reverse complement strand
AAAAAAACGCACCCCCCCCCAGGAATTTTTCCCCCCCCCCCCCCCCGGGCGTGGCCTTTTTGGTTTTTTACTTTTTGTGCCCCCTCCCCCACCCTTCCCGCCCCCCCCCCCCCCCCCCCACACACACACTGCAGTGACATGCATTGAGGTCAACTGGTGTCTCCAAATGATTCATGGTATTGGCATGCGTGAGCGTCTGCCCTACACTGGCAGTGTGTGCAAGGCGCCCACTGCACACTGCTTTCTGGACAGTATGGCCCGTTTTTTTTCTGAATCTGTATTGTACATTACAGACAATCAGCTGTATGTTATTAATGTATGTTAAGTGTATCCTCAATTTCAATGCACCACAGCTCAGTAATTACAAACGTAAGCAAGAATTAACAATATTCTGAATTTTCTGGATAAGCAATGAATCCCTAGAAAAATAACACCTGATTTGAGAGAAATTGTAGGATCTATAAGAAGTACTATAAGACAGCATTTGCTAATATTATGCCATAGTATCTATGATACAATGCATTTTACAGAAACAAGTGACCCCCCCCCCCCCCCCCCCCCCCCACATGCACACACAGGTGATGCACATGTTTAAGGGCTGTCGAAGGGAAGACACAGCCCCCCACATCTATGCCGTAGCCCAGACGGCCTACCGGAACCTTCTGACTACGCGCCAGGACCAGTCCATCGTACTGCTGGGCAAGAGCGGCAGCGGCAAGACCACTAACTCCCAGCACCTGGTGCAGTACCTGGTTTCCATCGCTGGCAGCACTGGCAAGATCTTCTCTGGTGAGCTGGGAGCCTGCTGGCTTTTTGGAGACCGGGGGCGTGGCCACACCTTAGGGTGCAGTTCATTGGCTGTCTGAAATAGTGTGATAACCAATTACAAATCGATGTTGATGAAACATACTGCGATGTTCACACATGCTTGCTTTTCATATTTTTACTGTCCTTACAAAGATGGGACTTATTCGTAACCACAAGTCACAAGTAACCAAACAAAATACAAGACTTTTTTGCCATTTTTAATTTTGATTGCATTCACAGATCTTTGTGGGGACTTGAAAATTGATTCATGAAATATAAACCTAATCCCCCCCCCCCCCAGTTTTTTGGGGGGGTTTTAAATAGTTTTTTATAAAAAAATACCAAACCCCCCCCCCCCCCCCCCCCCCCACACACACACACACAGGCTCACCCAGGCTCTCTCTTGCTTGCTCAGCCCAACCCATCCAATGCTTAGGGCCACCCTGCTGTATCCTGCCCTGGTTTCCATGGTTACTTCAGAGCAAACAAGGCTGGCATGGACCCACAAGGACGGGGAGGCGGTGGCCGCCAATCGAAGGCCGCCGGGCAGCCCTGATGGATTACATTCAGCCTAACAGCCCCGCTTTCCCCTAATTAGCCTAGCTTATCAAATGGCCTTAGTTGCGTTTAGCTTTTTTTTTGCCTAATTAGCGCTACAGTGGTGATTAACTGCATCGTTTGGAGACGGGAAGTTATCTGTCCGGGCGGTGGGCTGGAGGGGCGGCGCTGCTCGGTCTGACCTGCAGTTCTGTGTCTCGGGTGGGGTCCAGGCGCTTTTCTCCCCTAACTCTCCGCCCTTCTGTGTCATCCCCCTGCCCCCCCAGCTGAGAAGTGGCAGGCTGTGTACACCATCCTGGAGGCCTTCGGGAACAGCGCCACCTCCATGAATACCAACGCCAGCCGATTCTCCCAGATCGTCTCCCTGGACTTCGACCAAGCCGGCCAGGTGGCATCGGCCTCCATCCAGGTTCGGGCCGTTCAGTCCGCCGGGCATGCGCTGGGCACACATGGACATGCAGACCCGATGCAGTGCCCAAATACACTCCTGGGCAAAAAATGGGCCAGTGCTTAATGTTATGCAATTTGGGTTTAGCTCATATTTTTTTGCTTAGGAGTGTACACTGGTGTACTCAGTACTCAGGAGTGTATACTGGTGTACTCAGGAGTGTACTCAGGAGTGTACACTGGAGTACTCGGGAGTGTACACGTGCTGTGCATCCAAACAACAGTGTTAAAGCAGCAGTTCACCCCAAAACTGAAAAAGATACGTTTTAGAGACGCTTAATGCTATCTCCCCATCTGGGTTATTCTGCTGGGGTACGAGCGCCCCAGCGACATCTTATGCACGCTTGGCAGAAACAAATAGTACACACATTTAAACTGCTGAGTGCAAAATCCACAGGTTATCTTGAATAACCTGGTCATGATTTCTGGTAAGAGACACTGCTGTTGATATTTTTTCAAATGTATTGTATTACGTAATCAACACGTAAAGAATGCCGGTCATTCCCATTATATTCGAGAGAAGACTGACATTTCTACAGCCTAAAAAACTAGGCAACTCCCAGCAGAACACTAAAGCTGAAACGTATGTTTTGGGATGAACTGCCCCTTTAAGTACACCTTCAGCCGGCAGGATGCAGAGTGCCAGTGTTTTGTTGCCTGGTTTCCTGCCCACAGACCATGCTGCTGGAGAAGCTGCGCGTCTCCAGACGCCCAGAGGGAGAATCTACCTTCAACGTCTTCTACTACATGATGGCGGGCGCAGACAGCACCCTCAGGTGAGCCGCCATCCCGAACCGCGCCTGCAGGAATCTGTGCGAGTTGGCGTGCGATTCGTCAGCCTCGCAGGCCCCTGTCCATTGTTTCGAAGAAGGACGGCTCACGCGCAGCTGCCGCTCCTGGCCCCATCTGACCTGGCCTCTAAAAGTGAGCCATGAGACCGGCCAGGAGGTTACATGGGGCCACAGGCCCGAGCTCCGTGGTGTCGCGTCCAAACGGGCTTGGCCGGCCGCTCTGGCCCGGCCTGCCAAAATAAGATACGACCAGCCAGACGAAACCCGGGCTGGGCCCGCTGAGCGAGCCGGGTGCCATGTTTCACCCGCGTGGGTCGTATTTCGCAGCGCCAAGCTTCCCGCCAGGGTCGTTTTACGGCGGTCGTCGTGGCGGAGGCCCACGTTGGCGGTGGCCGTCGAGGCCACGGTCCCGGTGCTTTTGAGGGATCACCCTGCAATCCCCTGTGTCACACTTTCTGCGCCTTTCCCCTCTCAGGACGGAGCTGCACTTCAACCACTTTGCCGAGAACAGCGCCTTTGGAATCGCGCCTCAGTCCAAGGTAATTTCCCACGAGCGCCGCCATCATGAATACCAGTGAATCTGATCTGATCTGCCTTTACGCACCGTGCAAGAAGGTGTGTCACTCTAGCAGGCAGGCTGTTCATGCGTGAATGAAGGTGCAGGCTTTCTGCTCTGACTGCCACGTGCCTGCGATGTTAAGAAAAATGATGATATCTCCTGAGGCGGGACAGTTCGGAAGGGGAATGCTAGTCTTGTCCAAGTAGATGCTGTGAAGGGGTACTGATATTTTTAGTTAAGTGCAGGCACATAACTGGCCACCCATTCACAGCCTGAGGACAAGCAGAAGGCTGCCCAGCAGTTTACCAAACTCCAGGCCGCTATGAAAGTGCTGGGCATCTCGTCTGAGGAGCAGAAGGCCGTGTGGCTCATCCTGGGGGCCATATACCACCTGGGGGCCGCAGGGGCCACAAAAGGTAATGTCCCGCACCCCAGGCGCTTGCGGGTCCTTCTGCCTGCCCTGCTCCTGTGCAGTAAACTGTCTCACTGTAAAGCTGTACATACAGGATAATGACAGACTGTATAGCGTTCTATACCATCCCAGTGACACCTTCTCATTTGAACATATTTATCAGAACGTAAGGCTAATGTTTGTTGACGTTTATTACTCCTGCTTGTGGTTTCCTCGATGCCAAAATGACTAACTCGTCCGTCGTTCGCTTCCGGCCGAGAGGGATGCCTGTCGTGTCACGCATTGTTGTGCTCCTTTCAGATACACATAGCGCCCGTGTTTGATTAATATGGGAGGAGAATCCAAGCCGTGTTCTAACACTGACACTCTCATTCCAAAGTTAATTAAAAACCCAACCCCAAAGACACAAACAAGAGCAGGACAAAAGTAATTAAGGAACAACGAATGCATTGTGGGCCTGACGCAGCATGTGGCGCAGAAAAGGCGGTTGCGTTTTTTCTCGGGCGGGGGGCGATTTGGAGTGCGGTGATGACGGTCTCTAATGTCACCCTTCCGGCAGTTTCCGACATAGATGGATGCGGTAAAGATCTTTTCTTGTTTTTAAGCTGTCAGTTGCTTTGCATGCACATCTTTGAACCCCAAACTCTGACCGTGTGTTCTCTAAAGGCTCCTGCCGCTGCATCGCAGACATCAGCATGCACGTGGCCTGCCGCTGGTCGCGGCGTCATGTGATGCTGTCTGACGGCCAGTCTCTATGCACTTTCCCTCCATCTGGGCCTTTTTTTTTTTCCCTCCAGCGGGAAGCTCATCCAATTAAAGCTCTTTAATCAAAGGGAAATACCTGTTTACAGAATCATCCTCATCCCGGCGCCACGCGAGCTTCGCTGGAGCGAAAACACCTCAGCGGTCTACCCTGTTTGTGAACTCTGTGTGATTTGCGTACGTTTGCCACCCTGGTGTGTGGCTGCTGTGAGCAGAATATTTAATTTGGGACTATGACAATACACGTGTTTAAATCGTGCAGTTTCTGTGCAAAACAAATTTGTTATTGTTGGTTGCAAATACAGCTGTACCAGTAGGGGGCAGTATTGATCTTTGTTGTTTTTTTCCTCTCCATTGTGTCAGCTCTTGGAGAGAAAAAGACAGAACAGGTATTTGCAAGATACCTGTCCAGACCCCCATTTGATAGCAGTTAAAGACCATAAATATGAGAGAGAGAGCACAGATGACATATGTGGTGCTTAATGTCAGACCATCCAGTAAGCGGCCGCTTTCTGAGATCTTTGCGGATGTGATGTGAACGAACCTCCTAGACAGAGCACACGAACAAGTCCCCCCCCCCCCATCCCTTTGCCGCGCACTCGGTTCACCGGCCCTTTGCTGGCGCAATGTCCGGCTGTGCGTGCGGCCGTATCCCTGTCCTGCCTTTGCCGTCCCGTATTGCCATTTGACAGGTTGAAGTTCTATGTCCCTAACGTCTCTGTTTTTACTTGCATGTTGCATGCTGTCCGTTACAATGCAGAGGCAGACGAAGGTAAAAAAAACATACTTATATTTGTCTTTTCTTTCCTGAGTAATTCCTTTATCGTTATTACCAGACCTTCTGTAATTAGCATTTTTATTGTTTTCCTTTGTCGTCTTTCACTGCTGTTGTTCCCCCCCCCCCTTACAATTTCATGCCTTCATACCAAAGCCGGCAGTTGTCTCAGGCCGACGTCAGTGCTGGGGCATCGTAATGTTTTCCACAAAGCACAGCATTTGATGCTCTTTAGAGATTCTTCACTTTCATTCATTCCTGTCCTCATGTTCTGTCCTGTGAAAATTAAAGCCGGCTCCTTTCTGCTTGTTTTCTCCATTACCCGTTTTGACCAGAGCGACACGCCGGCTTCTGTTTTCTGCACCAACTCCCGACGTTCCTTGGACGGAGTTGGTGCAGAATGCAGACTCCGTTTCCCTGCCCGCGTTTGACTTCTAACGCAGCAATTAGACGCCGTCTCTGACACGCCGGACGCAAACCACATTGGAGGTTGATCTCAGCCTGCAGTGGACAGGTGCAGGATGGGGGGGGGGTTGGGTCACGGGCAACATACCACGGGGGAAAAAAAACAAGTGCTTTTCTGAGCCGTGCCAAAAATACAACACGTGACTGGATTTGCAATTCAGGCATGCGGTCGCTTGGTCAAAATCACCGTAGGTTGTGGATTATGTGATAAACATGAAAATAAGGATAAATATTTACATACAAACATGGTTATAGTCACTGTTAGTGCCAGACAGAAGAGGATGTTGGGTAGGCAGGTCCCTGAGCCTTAGCTCCCAGGGGCCGCTGGCTACCTGGGTCTTGCACTGTCCTGGAATGTGCTGGTCTGATGGATGCTCGGTGCTGTGTTTGCAGCCGGACGAAAGCAGTTTGCACGCCACGAATGGGCCCAAAAGGCGGCCTACCTGCTGGGCTGCAGTCTGGAGGAACTCTCCTCCTCCATTTTCAAGCACCAGCACAAGGGCTCCCTCCCGAGGTCCACCTCCTTCCGGCAGGGCCCAGACGACTTGGCGTCCGGGGATGGTTCCGGTGCGTTGGAAACCTTCGCTCATTCACCCTGCCAGTGCTCCTCGTGGTCTGAAATGAATCGATCGTTAAACATACTCCTGAAGCTTCCCAGTTCCTGCTTGGTCTTGCGCGCGTTTCCGGCATCGCAGAGGACACCTCTGTTCACTGGCACTTCTGTCTCCTCAGGACCCAAGGTCACGGCTCTGGAGTGTCTGGAGGCGATGGGTTCCAGCCTGTATTCTGAAGTTTTCACTCTCCTCATCTCCCTCGTCAATCGGTCAGTCAGTCACTCCTGGTCTCTCCTGCTCTAGAGTTTTAGGTTTTTTTAAAAAAAAATTCACTGTTTCTGGTGACCTTTATGTTTGGGCTGGGTGTGTTTGCTTCAAATCCATTTTTTAAACTTATTTTTTATGGAAACAGTCATGTTTTATTAGTTAGTTGCATATCCAGATTTGTTGTGTATCAGGCCTGAGAATGTCTGAGTAGCTGGGAAACTTAATACAATTGAATATTGAATCAGGACTGTGTGACTGATTCTGGCCACTGGGCAGCAAATTTTATGGTTCCCCCGGTCGGTGAAATTTATCTTTGGGGAATCCATCCCCTGTTCTGCATTTTTTTTTTTGGGAGCAGAGAACATTGGCTTTGTGCTGCTGGTGGAATTTGGACCTGGAGGAGTAATAGCTGAGTACCGCTGCCATAGAAGCCGTGAGCGTATTACACGTGTCAGTGCTGCTCCCCATTGTTCTTCACGCTGCTGCTCTGGTCTGCTTCGCCCCAGTGCCCTGAAATCCAGCCAGCACTCCCTGTGCTCGCTGCTGATCGTGGACACGCCGGGCTTCCAGAACCCGCGGCTGACCAAGCGCGAGCGCGGCGCCACCTTCGAGGAGCTGTGTCACAACTACACCCAGGAGCGACTGCAGACGCTGTTCCACGAGCGCACCTTCGTGCAGGAGTTGGAACGCTACAAGGAGGTATTGCCGCTGATGTGCACGTAAACACAAAGTCACACAAGGTTCCCCTAGGAATTCAGTAGAATGCTCATACTTTCTCTCTCTCTGGGTCACATGACCTCCCCAAGTTCAGAGTTTCCATTGAGACCCTGCTTGTCAGTATTGTCAGTAGGATCCTGTGTGGGAACAGTAGGCTGTCCTCAACAGTGACCTTTACTGCCCAGATTCAAAGGCTACAAAGTCGCTCAGTGTTTTCTCTCCCACTTGAGACCAGTGACTGCCAGACACACAATGGCCCCTTTGTGGGTGGCCAGCCTGACCAGTTACAGGGGCAGGATGATGATATCTTTCACCCTGTGTGCTGGGGTGGGCGGGGTGTTGCCTGGCCAGCCCCCGCTGGGACATTTTGTCAGGATATCCCCAGCAACAGCAGCGGTGTCGCCCCCTCGCTGGGTGTCTCTGGCCTGCCTCATGATGTGCTGGCAGCGGCTTATGGCCCTGCTCTGTGCGCAGAGCTCTCTGCTTTTGCTTTGGCTTGGGGTGGATGGCAGGTGGGGGCGGAGTTCAGATGAACCCTAAGTTGATGCAGGTTCAACCTCCCATGTTGCCCAATCTCACCTGAAGCTAGTAGGCTGGGCGTTTCCATCCCTGCACTCACGGGTGCCATCAAAGGGGGGGGAACAGTTAGGATGATTCCAGAATTTGGAACATAATTGGTTTGATCTGGGTAGGAAACTCGGTGTCTCACACACACACACACACACACACACACACACACACACACACACACACACACCCTTACTCACAGACATGCTGCTGTAGTCCCCTTCCAGTGCATCTCCCATGCCTGTGCATCTGCAGCAACATCGTTCCCCTGGTATAATCAAACACCAAATGGTTCCAGCCTGTCTGAGTTGGTCCAGCCTGCGGCAACAAGTTTCCCAGTACTGCAATTAAACAAACGTACCTGAACAGCACTGTCCCTTTTCACCTTGCTCCCCCTACCAGTTCTGTGATCAGATGGGTAATTCTGGACTTTTACTCTCTGGACCTGACCAAGATTTTTTTTCAGTCAACCTGTTGAATACTCTGCCACTCTATGCTCAACTGGTTGGTTTAAACAAAATCTTGGTCTGGACTTTTGCGCTCTAGGCCTGAATTACCCAACTCAGTTGCTCCTAAATATAATCGGCCCACGTCCGTCACTAAGGAAATCTTGCTTGCGTGACGTCAGGACAGTAACAACAACAAATGGTCCTGTTTTTATGACAGCCTCCGCTCTCTTGCGATCATCACAAATGCAATGTTTTCCTGTTCCAGCTTGGCAATCAAAGTGTTTTATTTTTCTTTCCCGCCTCCAGAGTGGTCATTATAGTGACAAAAAAGTTAGCGGAACGCCTTGAGTTCCTGATGCGGGGAGTCGGTGCATAAAAAAAGAAATATATGCATATCATACGCATGTTTCTTTGGAAGGTTTTGTTGATATGCCTTCCTGCAGGGGCAGCCTTTTAGGCTTAGCCAGTGAAATTAGGGATGTGAGTGAAGTTTCACAAGCATTAAAGAGCTAATAGGAGGCTTTTAAACTGTGTTACTTAACACTCCTTTTTCTCCACTTAGGAAAACATAGAGCTTGCTTTGGATGAGCTTGAGTCCAGTACGTCTCGCTCTGTAGCAGCTATAGACCAAACGTCAGCTCAAGCACTGGTAAGTGTGACTCTGTGTCTGTCTGTCTTTCTCATGATTTGCACCCAAATCCTGGATCGACGTGGCTCATCTTTCTGGCCCCCACAGCCTGAGGTCTGAACCTGTGCTGGACTCCACTGACAGCCCATCATGCTTTGCATTTCCTGTTTTTGTTTAGATGTGGTCTCGCCACAGACCCCACCCACTCAGTCCTCAGTAAAACAGACACTTAGGGCATTCCGGTCCTCAGAGTCCTGCAGACAGTGCATGTTTTTGCTCCCTGTGAAGCATCAAAAATGTTTACTGTCTGGCAGGGAGCAAAAAAGTGGACTGTGGTCTCTGAGTGCCAGGTTAAGAAACACTGACTTGGGGAGCTGTATGTTAAGTTGTACTTATTAAGTCCGCCTTTTGCTTTGTCTTAACAAAGCCCTGGCATTTTTATCAGACATCAAAGCCGCTAATTGCCCAGTTCGGGTTCATTTTAATCCCCCCCCCCCCTTAATTCTCACCACAAGCCTTGTCTGGCAACCCGTATCAGTGTCTGAAAACATCCAATTTAAGTAGCTGGGATGATGGCACGTCTTTTGGGTTTTTTTTTCTGCTTCCTTCAGCCCATTTTCTTTATTAGGATGTTTATTTTCATCCGCTTGGTTATTGACGCGGTAAATTAGCAAAAGCAGGCACTGGGGGGCTTGCCGTCAGGGTGGGGGGAGAGCATTGTGTTTTTTGTGCGCTGAGGGTGAAAGGGTCCCGTGGAGCTGAGAGAAAAGGTTGTTTTATGTGGAATGGCGTGTTCGTTGATTACAGCAATGCCAGGTATCCAGATCCTTCAGTTTGAATGCCTCATCGATTCCTTCCCCATGAAACATTTAAAAGCATTCACCCAAAGTGAGGCTGTGCGCTGGTAAAAAGTGAGCTTGTTATGTTGTAGAGAAGGTGTCCTCTCTGGACTGCCTCTACCTGGGGTGATGTTGTTGCGCGTCACCCTCGTTAGACACGCTGAGTCTGGCACCTGAAGGACAGCCGGCGTGCTTGTGGTAAAGCGACACCTTCGGCGTGTCTGTCTGAAACCTCGCAGCTTTCGGAAATGCGCGTGCACCGCATCCTGGCATCAGCACGCCGAGGTGACTTGTGGCTGGCGAGCTCCTCCGGCTGTCCGCGTGGGAAGAGCCTGCACGAGTGCAGAGGACACGCTTCAAACACACCTGTTAGTTCTCTCTGTCTATCACAGCCGGCCTGATTTAAGGAGGTTTTTCGTTTCTGCTGTCATTGTGTTGGCAGCCTGTGCAGACAGTAACTGCTGCTCTTCCAGCTAAATGAAGTGATGCTTTATTTGCCATTTGTAGTACAGGTTTATCGCAATGCTTCTTTTCACATATCCCACCTTGCCCTCCCTAGAGACACACACACACACACACACTGGTTTGTAAGGTTTTTTTTGATTGCATTAACAGATCTTTGTGGGGACCCGAAAAATGGTCCCACAATGTCAAAAAAAAACAGGTTTTTACTACATTGTGGGGTGCCCACAAATATAATACAGTAATATAAACCTAATCCACACACACAGTGAAGCTTGGGGTCTGAGTACCAGGTTCCCTGTGTGTCCAGAGCATTTCGGGGGGTTAGGGCCTAGTGTCCAACAGGAAAGGATTGAAACCAATGACCTTCTGATTGAGGGCATAGAGGCCTTTCCTACTCGGGCGCACAACAAGTCCACTAAGGCTGGCCTTTTGCTTCAACAGAAACCAGGCCTAAGGTCAGTATAGTGCCTTTTCAGGACCAAAACACAGCTGCCGAATAACACTGAAACTTTTTAAAGGAACACTGCTCTTGTTTTTTCCTTCACCTGCCTGTGTGGTCAAAGCATTATGCAAAAATAAATAAATAAAAGCACGACTGCTACCATCAGCTGCTGCTGGATTGGGGGGTTTTTTGTCTATTTTTAAACATTTTTCCCCTAGCCATTAAACACGTTACGAAATGGTGAGCTTGGTGATGTTACAGCGTTAGACAGGCGAATCGTGGCAGCCATTACTGGCGTTTAATTGCTTAAGTAGGGAGCGGGAGAGCGGGGTCTGTGAACGCTCCAGCGCCCGGCAGCTTTTATTTCCATATTAGCGCTAATGAGCGTGCTGGCGCTGTGGGCGGCCCGTCCTCACGGTGCTCCCCGTCTCCACAGCGATATGCCGGGATCGCTGAGATGTAGCCGCTGGCGCTTGTGAGGAGGGGAGGTGTTGTGTGTGTGTGTGTGTGTGTGTGTGTGTGTGTGTGTGTGAAGTGAGCCTGAATCTTGTGCCAGCATGACCTTCCCTGGCATGTAGACGTGACCCGCCTTTGGCCGATCTGCCCCCGCTAGGTGCGCACTCTGGCCCGGACAGACGAGGCACGGGGGCTGCTCTGGCTCATGGAGGAGGAGGCGCTACAGCCCGGGGGCTCCGAGCACACGCTCCTAGAGCGTCTCTTCAGCTACTACGGCCCAGCTGAAGGAGAGGGCAAGGACAAAGGTGAGGCCCCGCCGGGAGCGGCCGTCCGTCTCCTCGCTCGGCTTGTACTGTCATTGTCAGGATGGTGACATCATCTGTTTCTCCGTCTCAAGGTCAAAGCTTGCTGTTGAAGAGTGAGAAGCCGCGTCACTTCCTGATGGGGCACAGCCACGGGACGGACTGGGTGGAGTATGACGTCCTGGGCTGGCTCAACCACGCCAAGCAGAACCCTGCCTCCCTGAATGCCGCCACATTGCTGCAGGACTCCCAGAAGTATGTAGGCCACAGTGCTTGTATCTCACCGGAGAAATTGCTAACGTTAGCCAGCCTATTCCCAACCCTAACCCAACTCTATCGCAGGAAGAACATCAGCAGCCTGTTCATGGGCCGCACCGGTGGGCCCACAGTGCTCTCGGGCTCCATCGCCGGCCTGGAGGGAGGATCCCAGCTGGCTCTTCGCCGGGCCACCAGCATGAGGAAGACCTTCACCACCGGCATGGCTGCCGTCAAGAAGAAGTCGCTCTGCATCCAGATCAAGCTGCAAGTGGTGAGTCGATGTGATGAACTTCAAAAAGGTCTCGGAGGAGTCACCCAAAATCCAACTTGCGCTCACTGTCTCCCTTTCTTCCAGGACGCGCTCATTGATACCGTGAGGAGGTCCCGAGTCCACTTCGTGCACTGCTTGCTGCCCAAGGCGTTCGCACCGAGTGGGGAGCTCCGAGTGCAGGGCGGCCCGTCTCCCCGTTCCGCCGAGGGCGAGGCCCAGGGCGAGAGCGTCACCGGCCTCATGCAGCTGGATGTAGCTCTTCTTCGAGCCCAGCTCCGTGGCTCCAAGCTGCTCGACGCCCTACGGATCTACAGGCAAGGTAGGCTGCCAGCCAATGCCTGATCCGCAGGGGTCATCCCAGAGCACTTCAGTCAGGTTCAGGCATTCTTGGTCTGAAAGTAGAGAATCATGGAAATCTGGACACACCTATTGGAAATCATTTGGTTTCTAAACAATGACCCTAAACACACTTCGAGGTTATGTAGTAAGTATGAAGATCTGATTACAGATGACCTGGCCCCCACAATCCCCCTACCTAAACCCTTCAGAGTAGGTTTGGGATGGGTTGGATCAAAGAGTAAGATAAAGGTGGCCAGCTTGTACCAAGACCTTGTGGAAACTCCTTCAGGACTGTTGGAGAAACATTCCAGGTGGCTACATCTGGAAACTGGTTGAGGGAATGCCAAGAGTTTGCAAAGCTCATCATATGAATGTTTCTTGGCTTCAAAGGGGGGGCTATTTTGAGATGCTGAACACTTCACTTGCTCGTCATAGTATTTTAACTGTTTTTAACTGTTGAATAACATTAGCTAAAACAGAGAGGTATGTTCAGATTTTTGAGTAGGACTGTAATTTAATTTTACATGAGCAGTATACTGAGCAATTACCCAAAAATACACGTGATCCTCTACTCGCCCAGGGTACCCGGATCACATGGTCTTCTCGGAGTTCCGTCGCCGCTTTGATGTGCTTACGCCCCACCTGACCAAGAAGCACGGCCGCAACTACATTGTCACGGACGAGAAGAGGGTGGGCTTTTAACCCGTGGCCCTGTGACCGGCCCCCCCCCCCCCCCCCATGACCTCTGGTCATTGATTTAGGAACCAGTTTGCATCGTTATCCCACAGGTGTGACAGAAAATTGAACAAAAGAATCCCCATTAATTAGCTCTATTGTCACAACGTATTGTCCTGGGTGATTATTCTGTGATTAACAGTGGTAGGATAGACCATTGTGTGGTGTATATGGGGGAGAGGTTTTAATTGCTTTGCTGCAGTGGACTCGCAAAACCCTGTGAACTTCAGAGTGTGAAAGGGTTTATCCATGAATCAGTAGGTGAAGTTCATTTGGGTCCATCTTGCCGGTTTGGTCCCTCTAATGAGCAGGTTTAGAATAAGCCCACCTGAGCATGAAAGCGACATACGGTCAGCTAGATCCTTATGAAGGGGAGGAGTTTGGCCGCAGGAGCAGCCCAGTAGAATCACCAGCACTAGAGGTGCATCGTGTGGGGAAAATGGAGGTCTGGAGGAAAGAAAAAGAGCGAAAATTTAGGCTCCTGCTGTGTGTCAGCTTCAGAGCCTGACCAAGCCCCCTCAGACCAAGAGGCACCCCTCTTCTCCCTCAGGACCCCCAAATACCCCCAAACTGAGGTATTAGGGCCCAATTTTGCCCCCATACTGTAGCAACCTCAAGAATCTGTTCTGCACCCAGCTCTTCTAGCTAAGCTGATATCTGTGCCATTACGACCTGCCACTTGGGTTTTGTGAGGCTGGCCATTCTCCTCTGACATCTCTCATTAAGTTTCTTTTATTTATTTATTTTTTCCTTCCCAGTCTCTGGAATGCCAGCAATTGGATGTCTTTTGTTCATCACTCGATTTTCTGTGAATTCTAGCCACTGTAGTGTCCGAGAATCCCAGAAATTGTGGCGATTACATGCCTTGCTGTTGTAATGCTGAGAAAATGAACCCCTTGACCCTTTTTATATGCTGTCTTCCTTTACAAACACGTGATTGGCTGTTAGGACGAGCAGCCCATTCGCTGTTTGTTATCTAATCACCTGGCCTCTGCGTGGTTTCTTACTGAAGTGTCTAGTCGATCCAGCGACTCTGTGATCAGCTAATCGGTTCGTGGATAATTTGTCGACAGGAGTGTTGTCCATTTCTTGTAAACGGGTCTATTTATTAGCCGGTAACCGCTGATTCGGTCAGCTAGATGCTTCTTTGAGAATGGCTGCAGAGGTGGGTCCTTGGGGAAGAGGCTTGTAACTACATTTTTCCTCCATGCTTTATAGGCTGTAGAAGAGCTGCTGGAATCTTTGGACCTTGAGAAGAGCAACTACCACATGGGTCTGAGCAGGGTGAGTACCCAGGCCGTCTCCTCTATCAATCTCCTGTTCTCCTGCTTGCTATTTCTCTCTGTCATTTCCTGCCTCTCTTCCCCCGAAAACGGCAAGCACACGTGCAACTAACAGATGCACACGTACGTGCGCGTGCACGAAAGCAGAACGTCATGCATTCCACACTCCACAGCAAGCCCACTTCCGTTACCCATCAAGCTGAAGTTAACTCCCAAATGTTATCGGTAATTTTCTACCCGTGGATAGCTAATCAGTAACCGGCAGTTTAAAAAAATAAAAAGCCTACCCTCATCACAGGACTGTCCTGCTCCTTTCCTTCCAGATTAAAGCTTGTCAGGTCTGTCAGCCGTGACTCTAGTCATTCTCAGTCTCAGCACCAAAAGTCCATTTGCATTGCAAACACCGAGCGCCAATCCGTAAGGCGACGTCTGTAAGGCGTATCTGTCGGCGGGGTGTCTCTGTGTGTGTATGCCTTTTTATTTGACATACCACAATATTGAAGTATATCAGACAAGCTGAACAGCAAATTCATTGCAGATATGAAAACCTTTATGAACAGCGTGTACGGCAGACGACCGTAATCGAAATTGATTTCCTTTGGACCCAGCTCTTTGAATTCAGGGTTGAAATAATGGGCATTGTAGCTCGCTTTTCAGAAAGATTTCGATGCAGGCAGCCAACTATCGATCTCATTGATTTCATGACACCATTGGGAATTTGTCTATGAGGAAAAAAAAGTGGTTCTTTTCACAAAGTTTATATATATATATATATATAAATAAAATAATAGCCACATACACACACATGTGCTATGGCGGCAGAAGCGATACTGTGTCTACATGCAGTTTGTACGGCAACTGAAATGACATGACATTTACAGATGGCTGCATCGGTCTGTGCGGGCAAAGTCAGCCGCTGCCCCTGCGACTGCTCACGCCATCTAGGGCAGGGGTCACCAACATGGTGCCCGCGGGCACCAGGATGCCCCCAAGGACCACATGAGTCACCCGCGGACCTGTTCTAAAAATAGCGCAACTCGCCAGTGAGCAGCATCTAAAATTAAATTTTATCCTGTTGCTATTCTTCTTTAATCACACATGCACTTATATAGATTTTAAAACACATTTATTATACATGATTTAAGAAGAGTGTATTGAACCAGTAGCCCTTCGTTTGGCTCAGTACCTGTGACGTAGCTCTTAAGTACCAGCAGCCCTTCATTTAGAAGTTTTTACTCTTGGTCTTTGCTGATACCTTTATGTTGTGAAGAGAATATATATTTTTATTCCTTGGGCTATTTTTCCACAAAAAACGTACATGCATACGCAAGTACACACACACACACACACACACGCACACACACACCCGCATACATACATATATTTCTTTTATAGATATTTTCTTGAGGAGACCCCTCCAGAAAAGTGCAGAGATCCACCCAAGGCTGAGCTGGGGTTAAAAATCAGCCCTGGATTTTTTTGCAGATACAGACCCCTACCTCTTATACACACCTATGATTAAATTCGCCAGTCCCACGGGGGGTGGGTCCGCCACGATTAATTCTGTAAACCAGATGGCCAGTCCAGCCCTGGGTCCACTGCCTGTGAAATGTTCTCTGCTTTCTTGGAGTGGAGCCTTTGAGGGTGGGGGCGGACGGGGGTAGTGTGGGTGCATTCTCATCATCTTCCTCGCCTTGGCACATGCCCACAGTGCTCCAGCAAGCTCAGATTAATACTTTCAAGCAAGCAGGTAAGAGATCACCCAGGAGCCTGTGTACTTGGGGCAGGAGAGGTCAGATAGACAGACTTGACTACCTATGAGTGACGCGTCAGTCGCGGGGTTCGTCACAGACCCTTAAGTGGGTGGCTCATTTCTGTTTTTTTTAAATAGTTGGATGCCACCGATTCCATTGAAGCGCCGCTTCTTTACCCATAATGCAGTGCTGGCGCAACACCTCACTCGGAGACATTCACCTTTGCTTAGCTATGGGATGGTGACAAAGCAACATAAGTGAGGCACGTGGCGCATTACAAACGGTACTGTGCAGAAGTCTTAGGCAGTCGAAGAAAATGTTTAAAGCTATCGATCGTAGTCGGTGTGAATTTGCGCAGAAAAAAACACAATTTAAAATAAAAATATGTGTAAATGAACGTTAAGACAATAAAAAGTAACAAGAATTTCTTCTGCTCTCCATAAATGTACTCCATACCGTGTTGGATAGGTAGATAAACACAGTTTTGTTGCCAAACCTCTCCTCAGGGGCACCCCAGCCATTTCATGTATTTGTTAAATTTCATCACCAACTAAACTAAATAAATTTAGTTAAATAACTCAATGAGGTATTGATTAGTCATGCATGGTGCACTAGTAGTCGAGTCAGCAAAAACACGACTATTTGATGGTCACTGCAAATACTGAGGTGGCTTCAGAAGAGGTTTTTCACTGGCTAAGCTGACATACTTTGACAGACATATCATAGCTTAATGCCAACATAAAGGTCATTTAAACGTTTTTCTTTGGTTGCCTAAGACTATTGCACAGCACTATACTTGCTGTTGAGGAGTTGACTAGGCATCAGTGCAGTGAGACTCCCAGTGAATGCTCAGGTATCTGTAAGCAGTATTGGAGCAGGAGTGATATAACATTTTCTAACAAAGCAAGAGCCTAATGATAGAGACACGAAAATAAAAGGATCAGACCCCCCTGTGATCATCTTGGTCCTTTGCAATCACTCTTCAGTATGAGGTCATGGATACATAGAATCATCCATATGCTGTTGTTACAATAGTCACTGGAAAACGTGACCATTTTCCCTTTTCCAGCAGTGGAATGCCATTCTGCTCTGACCTCCCCATCCCCCCCCCCCCCCCCCCCCCTCTTTCTGAAGAACAAAGCTGGCAGTTTGTGCTCCTGGTTCAGCACCCACGCCTCTGGGCCCCTGGGGGGGGGGTGGGACAGATTGGGACCCATTTGCGTTGCTCAGCGTTTTTCTCGCAAGAAACGTGGGCGAGCAAATCCATCACGGCAAAACTCCTGAAAGCCTCCCTTCAGTCTCCGAGAATGACGCCAATCCCTAAATGCACCACAGCGGATTTCCACTGCATGGATGTGCGCAGGCAGTGTCGCTATGGTTACGCTGCATCAAAAGTGGACACCTTAAAACCGACAAAAGTTATTGCCAAGTACATTTACATGATGGCATCTCAAATGCATATTTCTGTGTTCTAAAAGATAAAAACCACATGCGCACACTTCTCTAGCCAGTTCCACATTCCAATAATGGTCCCTGACCTGCAAGTTTACAAGAGAAAATACGTTCTATGGACACCAAAGGGGCTGGCTCCTGATTGAGAGTTGGACATGACAGTCTGAGGTATGGCACTTGTTGTCTTTGTTGCCTGTTATTTCAGATGGCATCGTGATGTTAAGAACATTAGACTCTCTTATGGAGATACATCCATCCATCTTCTAGCTGTCTGATCATGGTCAGGGTTGTGGGACTGTCAGTACAGTCCAATTTAATTGCTGTCGTCTTTCCAACACTGTCTAATGTTCCCGTGGGTTCTAATGTGACAAGTGGGCTGTCACACACACAATCCCAAGAAAATTTCCTTTTCTCCAGAAACTCCTTCAAAGCTGACGATGAAGACACTCGTGAGACGGTGCCGTCGTCATCCCCAGAATTAGTAAACAGCACTTTGTAGAAATTAATTCCATTGTCTTTCACCTCCCTTTCAGCGTACTTTCTGACTACTCAACAGTCACTGGTATAGAGTCACTTGGCTTATCAAGGTTTGTGTTAGAAATTTGTAAAGTAAGTCAGGCTTCTTTGAAGAAAGAAAGATAGTTTTGAAGGTGTGTTGAAGGTAAGAATAGGCCCTTTGAAGTCCCCTCTGTTTGGCAGGATTGCTGTACACATTCTTTTCACAATAATCCATCTTAATCAGAATTTTCTCGGATGCTCTTTTATTTACAACCGATTTTCACAAATTTTTAAGTTTGAAATTGTCTCAAACATGGGAGGAAACGTTAAAGCTCATACTGGCCTTCTGCCATTGCATGTTTTGCACATTTTATAATTTTTGGTCTCGGGGGGGGGGGAAACGGGCAAGCTTAATTTCTGCCGTGGGCCCGATTTTCTTGCTGCGTCTGTAATGCATGTGTCAGGATCTGGCCGTGCCATGAGGCCGCGCTCGGCCGGTTCCCCGCTGCAGTCTCATCCGGCTCTCTTCTCCGCAGGTGTTCTTCAGAGCCGGCACCCTGGCCAAGCTCGAGGAGCAGCGAGACGACCAGACTCGCCGAAACATTGCCCTGTTCCAGGCAGCCTGCAGGGGATACCTGGCAAGACAGTCCGTCAAGAAGAGAAAGGTAATTTGAGTCCTGGGAAGCGGTTTCATCAAAAATAACATTGAAGGGGGGGGGGTGGGGAGTTAAGATGTGTCTTTTCACGAATTTGCCCATTGTTATATTCACATCATTGAAAGGTTTTACAAACTCCAATATGGCCCCTTCGCTTTAGAGCTGTAAACAAACATTCATGTTTCCTGTACTCTGCCTCCCCCGTACGGCGCGGATGGCTTCACTCGTCCTAATTACAGGGCACCGTGACGGGTTCCAAGTTCAGCTGCGCCCGTCCAGAGTCGCTTACGATCAGATTGCGATCTGAGGGCATCGGATCCATCAACCCGTCCTCTTTGCCGTCAGCTGGCGTTCAGTATGCCCTTCTCGGGGGATCGGGGGACATGCGGTGTGAGAGACAGCCCTTATCGGTTACGCTGTCGAGGCGGAGAGCTACCTGCTCGATCACTCCGTTTAATACTTTTCTTTGTCAGTTTGATCCTCTTTTTTTTTTTTTTTTTCCCCTGTCCCTTTGCAAATTTTAGCGTTCCCATTTTTTTTTCTCCCCAGTATCAGCTTCGGCTTTCTTTCCGTAGCCCCGCCCAGCCACGGCCACCCCCCTCCCACCACTCCGCTCTGACTCCCTTGCCCTCTGACCCCGTCGAGTTGATGTATGACTGCGCTGCTAATTATCGGGGGGGGGGGGGTATGCCGTCTGTCTTGGCCTTGATAGCTGCCCTATGCTGCCTTTCTGGACTCTGGACAGTCTGACACAGAGCCTGGATCCGAACCTGGAGCCGCAGCCTTAGGTGGGACATTCCGGGTCCAAGGGATTGCAGTTCCATGAATAGCAGAAGAAGCTAAGGCCTGGTCGCTTTGTGGATTTACCGTGATATCAGTACAGCATCAGCGTAGCGGGGGGCTTATCCACGTGTCCTCCCTTCCTGAATGTTCCGGATCCCCCCCCCCCCCAGAATACTTTCTTTAGTTGCTCAGCATTTTTGTCCCGCAGCTGATGCAGAAGCCTTGCCGATTTAAGGTGTCCCATCCGTAAGTAATATTCTGCAGTCGTACGTTCTGTTGTCGTTGTTTGTTTCGGAAATCATAGTTCGTTTGTCTCGGTGGGACGTTTCCGGTTTCCGTCGCCTGCTCCTCCGGCGGCAGCGTATGTGCACAGCAGTCAGGATGGAAAGATGTTTTTATAGTGCAGTGCCTGCTAGAGGTAGGACTTGGAGCGGCATGTCATAAGTCCTTCTCAGTTATAGTGAGGTCATATTTTTGGATACCTTGTCCTTTCCTCTTATAAACATTTTAATTAAAAAATGTTACATTTTTCTCGTCTTCAGTGTAGTTCATCATGTGAAATTCTGCATTTCTGGCACATTTTCAGAATATACAGAATAAGTGCTTAATTACAGTCTGACGCCATGCAGATATCTTCTTTAAAGTCGTGTATTTTCTCAGTGTTTTAAAGCAGGCTGATTTACCTGCTTTTAATGGAGGGACATTTCTCTTGTGCCCGGGGCACTCTCTGGCAGCATATCCTCCCTAAGCAGCCCAGTCCTGCGAGATGAAGACTCCTATTTACGTGACTGATGTCGCCTGATATAGCTGTAGCCTCGTGGCAATAAATTACTACCGATGATTCATGGCGGTGACATTTGAAGTTGTGCTTGCAGTTGAATATTTCTATTAAATGAATATCATCGACTCAGCATTTGGATTTACTATTATATATACTTTTTACCTGATGTAAGAGATTCTCTTTTATGAGTCCAAAGAGGGAGAATGTAATGAATGGAATATGGGTGGGGGTAGCTTTTGGCGGGGGGGGGCTTTGATGAAGCTTGTCAGTCAATGGGA
>JAODKE010000107.1:1265539-1284397 GCA_026779605.1 Mormyrus hasselquistii | reverse complement strand
TGTATATATATATATATATATGTATATTGTTGTCCACCTGTTCACAGTTTGTATGCTTGATTCATGCTCCCAGTGTGCGTGTTTTTTCCATTCAGTTTAGACATATTTATTTGTCTACCAGGTAGTCTTGTAAAAATTTCCATAATCTTCGTTGCTATGCTTGTATTACTTCTGTTTGTACAGACCTACACTCTGTGATTAAGGTGACAGGCGTATCGGCATCGCATCGCTATATGCTGAAGGAACGGCCTTCTCTCCCTGCCCTAAACATAGGCCACATGGACCCCCCGTCAAAACATGAGGCAGCGGTACGTGTGCGTCATGGGGGGGACAGAACGCACAACCAAGCCACCGTGAAACTTCCGGGCTACTCAAACTGTGTGGTTCAGAATCAAACAAATAAATCTCCCACCTGCTGTTGATGCATATCGTCTTGCTCTGTATCTTCGAGCGATTAGCTTCAGGAGGTTTATGTCTCAGTAGAAGATCTCTTTGAAGGGCTGAAGCGTCGCTGGGGATTCCTGAAGCTCCGTCGCGCGTTAAATGTGAACCACGCCATGATTAAATAGCTACAGTATTATAGTATTATAGTGGGTGGTGGATTTTGGCTGGTGAGGTTAAAACGCAGTATCTAGAATCAGATGGTTGCTGGTTCAGATCCCACGGCCAGCAGAGTTAGTTTGCCATTGGGCTCTTGAGCCAGGCTCCAAACCTAGAGCCGCTCCAAGGACTGGCTGACCCTGCTTTCTCAGCTGTATGTCACTTTGTATAAATGGCTCCGCTAAATACATAAATGTAAATATAGTGCTGTAGCAGTCTTACGTCCCCCAGTCTAAAGCGAACTGAGTGGGAAGAGCCTATTTAATAGAGTAGTTTCATTTTGTGATATACAGAGCATCCTTTGCCCCATCAAGTTTCTAAAAACACCCCTCACCTCCATTCAATTATTCCGGCTGTTTATTAGCGAGATTCCATCTATAAAACATGGGCAGAGTAAGGTATGCATCAGATTTAAAGCCATTGTTTTATTAGAGCAATTTTATTTGGCATCTCGCTAGCTGTGAGCTAGAAAGGCACCAAAAAAGTGGGAATTTTTTTTTGCCTCTTTGACCCGGTGCTCAGGACTGTCAACTGACTGGATGGATACGTTACGGAAGAGGACACCATTGGCTCATCCTCAGCCGCGGCTGCTCATTGGGCTGTAGGTCACGTGAAATCATCTGGATTCCATGACCTCGTCGCCCCCCGTCAACCCGCTATGCTCGTTATGTGGGAGGTTGTGGGATGAGACCCTAATTACGCATCAGCACGTCGGCACTAAACGGGAGGTCACTGGGAGGCAGGCATTGTCTCTCACCTGCAGGGACGCACTGAAGAGTAGGTCACTCACCTTCATCAGCCCAGGGTACTCGTTAGACGGAAGGCCGTAGATGTCAGTCTTCTCCATCTCCGACGGCAGCTGGATGAAGCAGGGGAAGCGCCTGCTGATGCTGTATGTTCCCGGAACCTTTTCCCTCCAGTAGCAGACATTAATCTTCTGCACCTGTCCGACGGAGAGATCATTCAAAGTACCCCTAAGGGCAAGCCCATAAACATTCCCCACGAGGGAAATTTACGCTCCCTGATTAAGGACTGTCTCCGGGTGCCGGCGATGGGTTCCCTCATTGTCTTGTCTACTGTCCAACTGCAATTAAGAAAGTACCTATGATGTTCCCTTTAGAAATAAGATGAGATGAATATACACTTCTACGGATTGCGGCTTCGCGGGGATAACGGGCGTACAACGATCTGACGGCTTTCAGCTTAATTAACTAAATGGGCCATCCTTTTAATTTTATATCCAGGAGAAAAGTGCCCAAGAAGAAGGTTCAGTGGTTGTGGACCCGCTCAAAGTTCAGCATCCCTGGTTAATGAATCGCTGTTCTCCTCCTCTGTCCTTCTGGGGACTTTGTCATTTTGAGTTTTACTAAATCACTTTGTTGACAATAAAGTCATCTACCAGAATTCAGGATATTCATCTGTTGTGTTATCCAAAGAGAACGAACGTCAGAACTTTGGGGGGTATCTGGTGCATTTGTTCATCAGATCGTCCGCTTCTGTGGCGCCAGATGGAGAGTCTAGAGCCAAGGTTTGACAGCTCCGTGTGTGTGTGTGTGTGTGTGTGTGTGCGTGTGCGACAATAGCTACGTAAGAGTGGCGTTTGTGGTATGCTTTACCTGCAGGGGTAGCTGGAGGCCGATGTGGGACAGCACTGCATTGGCCCAAGGCCCGGCTGTGATCACCAAGCTCGCAGCTTTGTAGACTCCGCTGGCTGTTGTCACGGTGACCTCCGAGCCAGGCGTGATGCCAGACACTTTCTGCCCATCCCTGATTACCCCGCCCAGCTTCTGGAATGCCCCCTGGCAGCATGGAAATGAGACAGAAGACGACTCAATGCAGCAGACACAGAGTGGACAATCGATACTTGAGGTTTTTTTTTACGATTTCAAGCCGAAGTGGATTATTGTTTTTGACTTCAAACACATAAGAGGCATTATGTCGGTGTAGGTTTGCGTCCATGTGCAATAAACCATCTAATGACCTGATACTGATGCTTATTCTGATGGGGGCAGTGTGACTAGAACTGGAAGGTTGTTGGTTCAATTCCCAAGATCAGTAAAGTGATTGAGCCCCAGAATACGGACCTCCAGTTACTTCAGAAACTGTCTGACTGTTTGTCTTCTCAATTGTAAGTTGTTTTGGATAAAAGTATCTACAAAATAAATAGAATGTAAAATAAAAGTGCCTTGTAAAGCTGTAAATAGAAGCACGCAGGCTTTGGATACCAAGACGATACAGTTGAAACCAAAATGACGTTACAGAGATTTGCCTAACATAACAACAGGGCCCTGTGTGCTCCGCTACAGCAACAGGGCCAAGACAAGACGTCTGGGTGCATTTCTGTTTAGCTATGCATGACGTCAAGCTGGAACAACCCTGGCCTCTGTCCGAGTGCTTGTTGAAGTTTCATTGGTGGCTGGTGTCGAGCGTGAGGCTCTGCTGTTGATGTCTGAGTGTCACCTAGCAAAAGCCTTTGAGATCTTCTGTCTCCTCTGGGACCTCAGGCCTTAATTAGAATGGCAATCACCACCCTCTGTCTTTGTACACGTGCAGACTAGACAGGATATACACATACAAACACTTTGCAAAGGTTCAATGGGAAGCCAGATCTGCGACCCTCATGAGACGTGCAGATCCCTGACAGGCTATAAATCGAGAATCGGGTGGGATGAACGTCACAGTTTGAAGAACTGTGTGACCCTGGCAGTTATCATATAATGAACGGGTCTCGCGCACGCTTGATCTGTGCTTAATGCCACAAAGGGATAGATGTGGTCAATCAATGCACAGAAAACTGGATAATTGTCTGTAGTTTGCGTTAAAAAAATCACTACTTCTGTTTGCTTTTCTTTTCTGCTTTTCTGTGCAGGATCTAGCTGTCCCAGGAAGACTCATTTTCACATTTGATTTCCTGTTGGAGTTTGCGTGTGGAAGATGCACTAAATTTCATATTCTGGTCGCTTGGCTGCCGCTAAATTTATCAGTCAATAAAGCTGATGCTGGCATATCTATGATTAACATCCTTAGTTGATCTGCCTGGGAAATCTAATGTTTGTTTTTTTTTCAACCTTTCCGCGAGGTGGAGGTTGATCCATATTTATGACCCATTGTAACGTTCAGCCAATCACATCCATTATATGTAATAAACAAGGACACCCCCACTTGACTTCTCCTATGTGATCCATTAACTCGGGAAACTGCAAACTCACCAGGTAACCCTGGCTGTGGAGCTCAGGATAGCTTAGACCAGTGTTTCTTCATCTAGTCCTTGGGGACCCCACCCCCAAAAAGGGCACATTTTTGCTCCCTCCCAGCTCCCAAAACAGCTGCACCAGGTATTCTGTGTTATTGCTTATTTAGTCTGTTCTAGTCTGTTTGGTTCTAGGGTGCTGGGAGCAGGGAGGACGGTAGAATGTGCAGTCTGGGGGTCCCTGAGGACTGGGATAAGAAACCCTGTCTTACATTCATCTGGGCCCCCACATGCCCCTAATGGCCCTGGGCCTTTATAAAAATGGGCAGCTCTGCCGAGCTCCAGTCGCACTCTGAGCTCTGGGATCCCCCACCCCCGTCCTCAAGCATACACAGCCCAGCCCACTTGGCCCAGCACACAGTCCCTGCATTGCTTTTCCCTGCCTCCTATAGCAATGATGTGTTACACTTCTGAGAAGGGTTGCCCTGTTTGGAAACAGTAGCACCCAAACTGCAAATCTAAATGTTCATTTTAGGAAGAAAACTTTTTCTCCCACAGGTATTTAGTATCAGTTCTCCATTTCCTGCCTGGGATGGATCCACCCCAACCTTATACTGGATACGTAGATGGATGGATGGATGGATGGAATATTGTATATAAAATACATGCAGATCATCATTTAGGATTTTCCTCATCGTCTGGCCGGTGTTGTTGCCATAGTTACACGTCTGTTTTTCTGGGGTTATACTGTACTTGTGTTGGTGTATTTTGCTGAACCGGAAGACCCAGAACCCACCCACCTGTACAGCTTTTAAGGCGCGGTCAGCGTACAGCACCCCTGCAGTGGTATCCACAACGGCACCGTGCCCGTCGCCGAGCCTGAAGTGAGGTATGTGCTCTGGGAATTCCTCCGGTGCCAGAACCACGGTCGGAACGCGGTTCAGCTCCAAGGCCTTCTTCATCCCCTGGAAGTCTCTGCTTTTCTCTGGGCCAGTGACCAAGAGCCCTGTTTGTCTGTGAAAATGTGGGGGGGGGGGCGTCAGGTGATTAGATTATTTCCTCCTGTTAGCTTTTACTCAGGTTGTCAGAAAGCCTCTATTCCGGTTGCTCTTCTTAAAGTGAAACAATCAGGTAGTAAATTAAATCAATTTCCACTCATCGTTCCTTTAAATTAAATTAACATTATCGGTAATTGATCTGCCTTTAACAAGATGAAGTAGAGTTGGATTGACTGGCCCGTAGCAATTAATCTTGCAGAAGATGTGAACGCTTCACATTATGTTACAAGCCCCGGCAGTGATGTAAATACAGCCCCGATGCTCCCGCGTCTCTGTTATGAAAGTGCTCCTTTAACATTGCCGCAGTGTTTCCCAGTCACGTGATCATGTGTGGCCTTGTGGTACTCTGCTATGTATGGCTGCTCCTTTCAGCACAGCACCCCTCCCCCTCCTCCTGGGCCGCCCCAGGTCATGTGACTGACACCTGCAGGCTGGATGCACGACGAGAGCAGTATCTCCATCTAGACAGGAATCCTCCACCCAGTCCATTCCTTTAACGGGCTCTGATAACATTACTGTAAACAAAAGCCATTTGTTGATGTCGGAAAGGGACGTTAACAGCAGTTGTCATCTTCGTAAATGGCCAGAACAGCCGCATGCACACACACACTGCCCAAGATTCAAGATTCTGGGGCAGGGAGGGGGGCAGGGGGGCAGGGGTGTCCCGCCTCTGATGGCTGTATCAGCTGTTTTGGTCATTTAAGAAGATGACGACTGCTGTTAACGTCCCTTTCCGCTATCGACAAATAGCTCAAGACCCATCTGTTCCAGGAGTACTGCTACTACTCTGATAGCACATGTTCCTTGAATTCTTTTAATGTTGCACGTCATGCTCATTGAATAGCAGTACTATTAGGTTCTTGCTTATGTAGAGATTGTTGAGTAGCTCCTGCTCCAATACCGCTTCCACTTGTACCTGGGCATTCATTGGTAGCGTCACCTAGCTGCACTCAGGCCTAGTTGACTCCTTGAGAGCTGCATGTGTGCGGCGTGCTATTAGTTTCTGTTTTGAATGATGCAGCGCGGATGATGGAAAGGCCTCATTGATACGTCTGTTGACCGCACTGCGCCGGACTCTGATCCAGCTGAATGTTTACAAGCTGGCGGCTTCCAGAGTGTGGGCATGGGCAAGAGAAAATCCTCATGTAATACTCAAAGGAAGAGACACTGCTGGCTTGGCGCGGTGCCCTGCGCATTGACGAGAGGGTGTCTAACAGCTGGTGGATGGCTCTGACCACCTGCAAGGAGAGTTTTCAGATCTGTGAATATACCTGGAAATGCGGAAGGGTCTCTTCTGAGCGGTAACGGATATGGTGGCATTCACCTGTACAGCTGAACCCCGGACTCTGCCTCCATGTGCGACCAGAGCAGGTAGGACTCCTCCATCATGTGAAAGTAGAAGTCCTCCTCGTAGGCCTTCCGGATGATCCGGGTCTGCCCGTGGGAACTCCCTCGTGCATGGGGAAGGGCAAACTGGAAAATCGGAACTTCCATTAAGATCCAGGAGAGAGCTGGCTCAGGAAGACCATACATTTGCAGGATTTTTAAGATAATTATGGAAAGGACTGTTGTGATCGTTCATTATATTTTATTCTTCACCCAGGATTATCTCCTCTACGTATCTTTTTTAGATATGTGTAGAATCTGTGTGATCTGTGAAGGAACAGGTCATGGGAGTTTTGCTTACACAAAAATGTTCTGAGGGCAGAAGGAAAAATGATTGGTTCAGGGAGATAACCAATCAGATTGTAGTGTTTTTCCTTCTGCCCTGAGAACTTTTCTGTGTAAGTAAAACTCCCATCAGTGAAGGCATGTAATTCTCTTGTTATTCCAAACAGTGTCGATTTAGCTAAACATTAAACTGTTTCATTTTGCACTTGCTTACTTTGTGCTGCGAGGGTCATTCCAATTTATTTGGTTTGCTTGTTCAAGCCGGGCAAAGATCATACTCTTTTTAATCCTTTTGTTTAACAGCACCATGGCCTTGAACTGGCTCAGCAGTGATCCATTTTGAAAGTATTGGGTCTCATTTTGTCTATAAATATGTCTGAAAAGTGGCAAAGAGCTTCATATATTTCATTAGTGCAAAATGTCAGACTGGACACCGTAGGGAGTAGCGTTTGTATGCACACAGGCCCCAGAGCTATTAGAACACAGATGGGCTTTTTGTTGAGCTTGCTTTCTGTTCTGCACAAGGTCCTCGTACACTTAGCGTATAACGTGTAGTGTCACTCTTGCATAATGTTATGTAAATAACCAATGAACAGTTAATGAAAACAGTTAAGTTACTCGCCCTTCTTGCTTGCTTGCTGTGAGGGGGTGCAGCTTTCAGCCGGTTAAGACTGCACCTTGTCCCCCCTGCGACACGTCACTAACCTGTTCGACGAGCAGGGTCTTCCTGTGGTTTTTGGCGAGGTGATAAGCCGTGAAGGACCCTTGGATCCCCGCTCCTATGACGATGCAGTCGTACGTCTGGGATGACATTTCCTCAGTGTCGGCGGCTCGCTCGCCCCCCTTTCCGGCGCTTTCTGTGCCTTCACAGAGCTCCAGCCGAAGTTCTAGAATTACACTTACGTAACCCTGAGTGGTCCCTCCCCCGTCGCCCTGTGCAATGCCTTCTTTAAAAAAAAAAAAAAAAACAATCCACGGTGCATGGCTGAGAGTGAGCGTTTCGGGGTAAATGGGCCTCGTCAACACATGTCTATCTCAGGGAACCAAAAACAGGAATACATTTCTTTTATTTTTTGTTTGTTTTTGAAACGTCTGTTTAAGACCGGCCTCATGTTTTTAACGACTGCGTGGCAGGCGGACACTGTCTGCTCCCTTGAGTGGGAAAACGCTACGTTTTATCTTGAGCGAGACAGCCAAGGGGAGAAAAGAAATAAAATAAAGGATCGGTCCCAATGCATTGTTCTCTGAGCTCCGTCTCCAGTTTAAACTGCTTCATTTATTGTTTCTGCTGCCTGTTGCCCTGGAAAACTTTGCCCTGTGAATGACAGAGTAGTTTATGCGTAATAACAATGTGGGGGGTGCTTCAGACGAGCGAGTCTCAGATCGTTAACTTTTTTGCACCTTTACACACCTGCTCTGTCGGTTATCACCGGATGACTGTGTGGCACGACCACATGGGATATAAAAGCACTTTAAGCATAATGTCTGCTCTCTTAAATATTACCAAGATTGCAGGGAGTCTCTCTCACATTATTGCACAGGTCAAAGATTCTGTCTCATTTACTAGGTCACAGTAAAGCAGTGGGAGTTCTCCTCATGGTTGTCCGCGCTCTGTGCATTGAGACGCTCTAAACATCGCATTGATTTTCCTCCCCCTCCGTCTCTCACTCGCCCCGGCTTAGCTGCGGACAGCTGGCGTGCTTCCTCTGAATGGGACTCATTTGCAATCAATCTCTGCTCAAATAGCTCGCTTGTTGATCTCGGGCTGGACCCCAGGGGGGACCTGACAAAGACGTGTGCACTTCTACATGTATCTAGGGTCCCATTGGGGCCTTCATACCGTAATCTGTCCTTTGGGCAAGGGCACAGACCTCTCCCACCTCTGCCCTTCCTTCTCTGAGGTTACAGGACTAGAAACTGCAAGCAGCTCCACATCGCTGGTGTCCAAAATCAGGATACAGACGCTCCTCTACTTGCGAACAAGATACGTTCCGAACCGCCTTCTGTAAATGAAATGTTCATTAGTCGTTATTCAACATCATTTTAAGGGTATATGCAAGTACAAAGAACTAGGATGCTGGGAGTAGCGGCCAGAAAGTCGTACTAGGTGGGATTGGCGCACAGAAAAAAAATGACCTGGACAGGAAACAGGAGTCCAATGAACACAATTTGGATTTACAGTCTTGGTTCGTATGTCTAAAAGTTCATAAGTTGAAAGTTCGTAGGTAGAGGAGCACCTGTACTTTCTGCTCACTGATTTTATCTGTTGCTGACTTAGATGAATAATAAACCTGTAACTACCAAAGTTAGAAACTCGTTCCAAATCCCCACCGCTCCTCCTCTAAATAAACAATTTTGTTGTTTTGGTTCTGACCTCGTGCCCTGCTAGCTTCTTTTATGGCTCTGTGGTCTTGAAGCAAATGAAACAGTCCTTGGGGATCGATCTTATTAAAAACCCCTGAAGATTTAGAACACAGTGGGGATTCAGGAGCAGAAGGGATGGGCATGGGGGCCTGAGGTCTGCGGGCTTGCCGAGGGCAGTCGGATGGCAGGCCTGGCAGACGTGCCAGGTAGGTGGTTTGGGGCAGCCGGGTCAGATGGCCTCCCTGCATCCCGTGGCCCGCTGCCCGACACTCGGTGAGCCGAAAGCAGAGTCTGGCTGGCTTCTCCTCGCCTCTCTTTCCTACACGCCTGTGCTGATCGCTCAAGCGCACATCGCTAAGCAACGCCATTGTCTCCGAACCAGGGGTTGGCATGAAATTGTAATCATTAGCGATATAATTTGGCAGTTATTGCCCGATAAAGGTTAATTCGTGATGCCTGTTTTTCATTAATCGTCCATTAATCAAGCTCGTACAACATGCAGGCATCTTAATCCTGTTTAATTTGATGCCTTCCTGTTTTTGCCTGTGCGTAAAATTACACAGAGTGCAGTGTTATTTTTCGGTGGGGGGGGGGGTTTAGACGCCGCACTTAGGGGCTGAGGGGTGCGAGTAAAGTGTCCTCCGTGATTCGTCTTTCCCACCAATTATATCTCAAGCAGGTGAAGGTTGGCCACTTCAGAGTAATGTATTCATGAGGAAAGGTAGGCCTTTCCAGCCACCGTCCCTGATTGAGTCTGAACTAATCCGCTCGCGGTTCAGTCAGCTGGCGGTGGCGACGGGCCCTCTGGTGCGAAACTCTGACATTCCAATTAACTCGGAGTCAGAGGCTAGTGCCTGCCGATGAGACCAAAGCCGTAATCACCCCGGAAAGTATCGGCCCCCTAAAATGTCTTTGGTTACTTTTTTCATTTCCTGTGGGGCTCCTGTGTGGGCGGCATGCAGCTTTAAAGAGGCCGGCCTCCCTCGTGCACGCCGGCCTCGTCGGTAAATAATACCACCGATGGGAAGTATGAATCCAAATAAAACGGAGGCGGCATCGGTGGGATGGGGGTTAGGGGTCCCGGGGGTGTCCTTTTAGATGTCCCCACAAGGAGCCTACAGCCTACTGCTCTCTTGCACCACTCAGAGGAAAACCCCCCGTAGGGGCCCTCCCCCACCCAGTCCCCAAAGGCATGATGTGCAATAAAAAAAATCATAAAAGGCCTCCGCATTCTTCCGACGCATAAAGTAATAAACAGACAAACAGAAAAGACACTCAGGCACATTTGCATGTGAATTCAGCTGCTGTAATTACTTTCGCATTAGGCCACATTGTTTTATTTATGCTGATGCCCCCCCCCCCCCACAAAGTTTTATAATACACAAAACTTGAAACTGATTTACTTTTTTTTTTTTCCTTTTCTGTTTTTTGGGGGGTGGGGGGACCTCATTCTTTGACTGATAGGTTGGACAGAATGCAGGCCTACTTCTGTTCTTGGGCACATTACTGAATCCTCTGCGTGAAACCGACAGGAACGCAAAGATCCACGTGTGAGCGCCTCTGTGGTGGGACATCCCTAAACTCCTGATCCGGGTACAGATGCCTGCGCGCAGAGCTGTGCCACCTCTCCGGGGGCAAGGCAGGGATGCCCGAGGCTACGACTTAGACGAAAATCTGCTGAATTCCCGTGCGGGGGCCGCGCTACCAGCCGGTCGCCCAGAGGCACCATCAGCAGAGAGATTTCCACCCTTTGGGGTGCTTATTGGACAGAGGAGGAAGCCTTGTGACCCACTGACATCAGGCCCGGATCCCTGATGAAGGACATACTAATATAAAAATTATTAATGAATAGATTTTAAAGCACGATATGGCTGGACAGTATTTCCCAGAGTACTCTGCCTCATGATCACTGGTGCCATTATGCTCAGCTAATTTGCACACTGGCTGGCAAGTACACAGAGGACTAAGGTGCACATATAAACTATATTCTGAGGCATCACCGGGAGTGATCTGGCAGCGTTTTCGAGAGTTGTAGTCTGTCCTCATTTAAACAATTGTCACATGGCACACCTGAAATTTCTGCCTGATACTCGCTGGTAATCGCATCTTAACAATGGGATGCATTGTCACGGTGCAATTAAGGTCTGTCTGTCCCTTACAAAGCAGGGGTGTTTCCCGGATGGCGTCTGTTGCTTCTAGATTAGCCCAGATCCATGCGGAAAGAATAATTCGTCAGGCGTTTATGGAGAAGCGGCCCCTCAGCAGTTTGCGTGTCTTTCGCTCGCCCCGGTTTCCTCCTCCCGCCTCCCTCGCCATGCGCAAATTTGTCAACATAACAGAAAAAAAGAGGGAGGCGGGATGCTGATTTCAAAGAAAGTGAGCCGAGGATGGAACCAGCATGCGTCTACAGGAAAAGGTCACGCATGGAAATACCAGACACCGAGCCTCAATATCTAGCTGACTGCAAGCAACACGCTACGCTATTTACCTGTCATTTATGGCGACAGCATTTTTTTTTTCCTAGTCATGTTTAAATATCAGGTCTATCTCGTAAATATTCATGGCTGCCCCGCGGTACAAGTTGCCGCTTTGGCCCCCTCTAATGAATAAGTGAATGTGGCATTAATAATACATTAAGTGAGCCTTTTAGCCTGCCTGGCAGCCTCCCTGCTTCAGGTGGCGTAAATGAGTCAGCCGCCGCGGCCGCTGCATGCTGCGCATGAGACGGCGGACTCTCCGCTCTGCTAATTGGCCCGCCCCGCTGTCAGCGGCGAGCTAACGGCTGTTTTATCACGCTCGCCACCCCTACCGGTTCAGACCCAGTGCTTCTTTTACTGAATCCCATCTCCCGTCGGCTTAAATGAGGATCCCTCTGCGTCTCGGTCGCCGCGGCGACCCCGGCAATGTGGGAGTTTGTGGTGTGTTCGCGTTTGAGCGAAGCTCTTGTTTATATATATATATTTTAGGGAAATATTAGCATTCGGCTTAGATGCTAGTCCTGTCCTGCAAAAAAAAAATATATATATGACCTAGATAAGTATTAATGAATGCAGAAACTGTGCTGAATCGCCGGGTTCTGTGAAAACATTGGACCGACTTGCTTTTTATCGAGCAAATAATTGTGTGGCTCTGCAGTGTAGCATGGAGGACATGAAAAGGTAGGATTCACAGCTATAGAAATGCATCCTGCTGATGCCTGAGTTTTTTTGTTTTAATGAGTGAATAAACTTTATTCTGTCCGTCACCTGCATTAACTTGATTGTCACTGTTGGGGGAAAGTATAAGTGAGGGGGTGGCTATGGGGTGCATTTGCTACGGGATTAGAACCCAGCAGGCAGGAGGCTCCAGGGGACAAAGGCAGGACTTTGGTAATCAACCTCTCCTTTGTCGGTAGCAGACAAGCTCCGAATGATGTACTACGGTTTTGTTTATATTGGGGGCCTAAGGTTTCATAGACTGGAACCTAGCTGAAATGTCCCGTCATTGATTCTACTCTTAAAGCTGTTGGGCGTATCGGTACCAAAATGATTATTTGGACTTGCAGGTCGCTCCTTCACATGCATCATTGTACCGTCATTCTGGCATGGAGCACTGTATCCCAATTCGGTCCTCTGGAACCCACAATCGGTCCATGTTTTTGCTCCCTCCATGTTCCCTGGCAGACAGTCCACATTTTTGCTCCCTCTTAGCTCTTAAAATAGGGAGCAAAAATGTGGGCCGTCTGCGGGTCCCTGAGGACTGGATTGGGAAACGCTGGCAGCGGCCTTTATTCACCTGCCGCAATGGGAGGCTTAATATGCTGTATTTGTATTTGGTGCCAAACTGACAGCAATTCAACCTGTTCATCCACAAGCCCCCCCCCCATTACAACTAGCTATACATGCATTCCATTAAGGTCTTTTTAAAAGAATAAACTCTAGTTCTAAAATGGAATTTCTGTATGTTACATTTTAATAGAGAATCAGCTGACAATAAAACATTCTATGTAAAATGCATCATTTTATAGGTTTTATGCGCGTGACCGATGCTCTGTATGGTATGTACGCAGCGCTTCTGTCCAGTTTAATAAACATTCCCAGTGAGTGTTCGTGCTTAGCGGCGGCTTTTTCACGCAACGTCTCAGTCCTCAAACTGACTCGGACTTCTTAAAAATGTAATACCGTCGAAAGTGGAACATTATTCTCTTAGCTGCCATTTTCCGGCAGTCTCTCAGAGAGCTCTCCGAATTTAATCGCGATAATAAATGAGACTAATGGGTTTCTTTCTGTCTGTCATCCCCATTTATTCTTCGCTGAGGTAGGAGGTAATCTCCGCAAGCCCCTGTGAACTTCGCGAATCCTCTTCTGAACCTCCGGCAAAGTGTAATAATGCAATAAAAAAAAATAAAAAATTGAGCAGAATTTTAACACAGTGCATTTGGTAGCGCTGACATTTACATTGTTATGTGACCCGTATGTCCACTCTGCCGTTGTATAAATCATAATACATCTAACACCGGGCCAGACTATGTTTTTTGATAGGCAAGGGGAGATTTGCAATAATGTGTTAAGCTGATATAGTTTATATTATATAATAAAGCCCATAGGAGTACGCAGAAGATATTATAATGGAAATGGTTGTTATGGTTTTGTAAAACCAAAATAAACCTGTCTATTGCCTTATGAAGAACAGGGGGTACTCAGTGCGTTGTCTAGGTGACTCTGTTTTTCATTAGAGAGACGTGGGCCAGCTGGGCATGACTTAAAGGGGGAGGGGCCCCAAAACTCAGTGCTGGGGGTGTAAGAGACTGAGATGGGGGCTAATATGTCCCTGAGCACCTATCGTTTGCCCCCTGCCCAGACGGCTTTTGCTCAATAAGCATTTCCCTTTAAAATCCTGTGTAAATATGCACTCTCACTCCGTGGCCCTGTTCGACAGCACGGGCCTCGGTTTTGTGGCTGCTGATCTCAGCACAGCGTGTTTGTTTCCGGGTGTTTCCGAGCGAGCATGTCGGTGATGCCAGCCCGTGGGCTTGGGCAGGCAGATGGGAGTCAGCGGGGGCGGCCTGTTCAGACACATGGCTCTGCGTGTTCTGTCACTGAGGGTCTCCCCCTAACATGCAAATGCGCCGGCAAGTTCCCCACACAGCCAGGCCTGGAGGTCAGAGGTCAGCGAAGTGGATGTACTTCCAGTCAACAGGAGTCTGAGGCAAACCGCTCGGCCTTCGGTTCATGATGGAGGAGAACGCTGTACAGTTCAGACGAGAGGGGCGGCCATGTTTTTTTTTCACCATTTGAAATGCAATTTCCTCACAAAAGCTTCTTCAAACGCCTTCATATCAGTGTCACCGTAGCCGGAATGTTCTGCGGTTCTGATTGTCACACACATTATACAGAGAGGGTTTAACCACAATGATCTAAAAAACACCAATCGCTGGCTTTTCTGACTACGATGACATCAGTAATAGTAAATTTCCCATCGATTTTTTTTGCTGGTCACAGAAGATTTCTTGTACATTCACGAAAGCTATTTATCTTGAATTGCTTTGTTTAAACTGGGTATAATTGTGAATTGTTATGTATAAAGGAAAATAATATTTGTGGTAATAAATAAATGGATGCTTGTATTACGCACTGCTTGGGATGGCCCATTAATGATGCATTTAGAATAACAAATCTGTTTTCTTTAACATTTAGTCTGGCATTTGTTTGTTCCATTTATGAGGACATTTCATGTTTGGGTGAATACTTAGTCACCAGATCAGTTAGGGCTGAGTGTTTCACTATTGTAAGCTTGAATGCAAAGTACAGCTTTGGGGTGACCTTATTGGAGGTCATGTGATCTCATGCAAATGAGCTCTGTGTACCCAAAAGCCCCTGCTCAAAGTGCAAGGTTAAAGATGCCCCCCCCCCCCAATTCTGTGGATGGAAAATGGGTTTTCACAATGCAATCAGCAGTGGGTTGGACTGCGGGCAAAGGTGACAGGCTGTAATGGAATCTTTGCTGAATGGGCCGTCTCCTCATTTTTTTATTGGGTCATACTGCTGAACCGAGTCACCGTATGTGGAAGCGGGTTCGGGGTAGAGACAGGCCTGTGACGTCCCGGGTAGCGGATGTCTGCCATGGATAAGCCCTGTATCAAGCTGCCATGGGCCTCATCTGCACACCGTCCTCTTCTGAACACGTGGACATGTTTAAATAAGGAAGTTGTGACTTTCATACGCCTGTCCTTTCACGAGGTCAGCGAAAGGCCTCTGTGACTACAGGAGCGCTCACACAATCAGGGAACAATACCATCAATTCCCCCCACTGCCAAGTCCCCGGGCACGTTTCTGGAAAAATTATAGTGCTTATTGGGGAGGGGGGAGGCGGTTGCATAACAGCCTAATACAGTGATTTTTACAGAATGCAGAAGAAATGCGGAAGAGCTTCATCAGCTTAAAACAAAACCAATGTTTAAACTGCTGCTGCAGTTATGATATTTTATTTGCCACTCCCTACTCACCTGCAACTCCCGTCTCTCCCTAGCAGGGCTCAGATAAACCAGGCCTGTTCTCTCCTCTGGTTCCTGCCCCCTCGTTAACTCACCTCCAGCTGCCTCCTGTTTGCCCCCTCATTAACCCCATGTTTAAATGCCTCTCGTCTTCCCCAGTTCCGTCATTGATGTTTACTCCCTGTCGTGGTCATGGTCAGACCCGCTCCCCCAGTGTTAGTTTTAGATCCTGTGTGATTCTTTCGTTTCTTGCCTCGCTGCTTTTTGGTTTCAATAAAGTCTCTATGTTGTTTCCCCTTAGTCTGGCTTCTGCCTCCTCCGTCTTCTCCTGCAACGTGACATTAATAAGCTTTACTGGAAAAAGCAAGCCATGGTAGTAGTCCTTTTACTAATCGCTACTTCTAATTTCATAACAATTGAAAATACCACACTTGTTATTTTCTCTGCTATGCATTTGTTTACATTTACATTTACAGCATTTGGCAGACGCCCTTAGCCAGAGCAACTTACATGTTTACAGTTCCCTTTCTTCCCTGAAAGACTGGGATGCCCAAATTTGGTCACTCTGATCTAAATCATGTGAGATTATTGTTTGCAGTATGATGTTAAAGGTTTGTATCAGAAGTCTGGCACGATATATAAAATATTCGTATAGCTTGTAATTTGTGCCAGGTGTGTGTTTTTGCATTTTAGAAGGAGCTCAGAAAGCTGTGTGTAAGGTGATTAGGGGATCTGTAGAAAGCTGCAGGAAGGCAGCTCCTGACGGTTGTCACTGGCGTCTTGGCAAAAAAGGGAAAAAAATTAATATGATCTTCAAGGTGTTTGTGTGAAACAAATGAGTTCTGTGCTGGAAAGTTGCAAGTTCAGTGATTTTAGCCTTTTCTCCATTCTGTTCTTTTTTACTCGTTCCCAATTGCATTTTTTTTTTCTTTATTGGGTCCAGCCAAAAGACAGAGGGACCGTGTGAGACAATTACTCTTTGGGACAGATGTCGCCGCGGTGCGAGGCTCCTCATCTCTCCACACTAAATGGTTTTGCTCGCCCTGCATTTATCGGAGAAACCAAACACGTCGGCGTCAGCATAATAACTGCTCGTCGGGTGGCCACTGAAGGGCTGCGGTGACGGTTTGTTCTTGAGCCCGTAATTGTATAATTAAACCCGAAGACAGACTGAGTTACTTGGAAGATTATCCTATCTGTTAAAATCGTGGCTAGATGCTACCCTAAAACTGGACAAGGATGGTGCACCATTTGCTCAGAGCAGTCAGACGCATAACTACAATTCAGCACGGAACGGCACTTTTGGGGACCTCGCTAAAATCATAACTCAAACTGCAGTTATTCGTCCGCCCACTGATCGCTAATCTTATGGCAAAATATGAGAACGTCACATCAGTTGGTGCATAAAATTGGAGTTTCAAAGCGGGATTTATTTTTTTTTAAATCGATTTTCGGAGAAATCGAAGGAGCATTTATGTTTCTGGAGAATACGCGTCCGTGGTTGTGATTTGTCACGCTGCGTTTTCACCACCGATATAGCCTGCAGACCGCGGCTCCGTTAAATACGACCCAGTAGGGAGGATAGGAATGCGGCTTTGTGTGCCTTTAAGGCGAGTTCGCCCTGACTCTACGGCTGTAAAGGGAGCCACGATGCAGCTCAGGCGCGCTGTGTCATTAGTGTCGGCGGAACGTTGGCTGCGTTCTCGGTTCCTTTGTGCCGCCAGATGGTACGCCTGGTCCGAATGATTTCATCAGGTGGCTCCAGAGTTCTGCTCGTTGGAGCAGAGATGTATTCAGGGGAAGGGGGAGGATTAACGTGATCTCTGAGGACGGTCAGGCTCCTCAGTAAATAATGCTTGGTATTCATTTATTGGCACATGGCCCTGGTCACCTGATTGTGGGAGTTTTTATCGTCATTTTTAAGTCTTTTGATTTGGGAAGTGAAAAGACACAGGCATATTGTTTTGCATTTTGTGAGTTGTATTGCTGGATTACACACACTTTGGCATTTAGGATTCAGAATCTAGGCAGTCGATTTTTCAAGGCAAAGAACAGGATGCCAGATGTGGAAGGTGCCGGAAATTTGAAGAAGAAGCCTAAAAACTGAATCATGGTTATTACTTGATTGTGTTTTGTGGGGGGGCGGGGAGGGGGGAGGGGTTATAGGAGCTGGAAACCCAGTATCCAGGTTGGCATTGGACGATTGTCACTAGTATCACAGTAACCTGTGCGTGCAGGGAATGTGAATCGCACTAGCAAGGCTAACGCTACCCTCACCAGCCTCTCTGCTGACGTTCATTAAGTCTCTTCATCTCCGAGGCCTGGATATGATAAACAACAGCTAGTTAGCATAAAGGATTTGAGGGTTTTTCCTGTGCTAAATTTATACAATATTTTCTCCTTTAAAGCTCTCTTTATAGGTTATTCTTATTGCGAAGCTGCATTATGTGTGAGGGGAAAGTAATGCAAATCAATGCATAGGAAAAATCAGCAGAGATTGATCAAAACTGGCATAAGCTGCCGGTGGTGAGATTGTGCTATTATTTTAAGACGTTTGAAAAAACCAGGTGGTTACTGCCGGTCTTGAAAACAATGTATATAAAACAGAACCCCACCACGCTCTCGCGGGGGAAAAAATACCAAACAATATATATAAATGAAAGGTGTAAAGGGCTTTAGACGTGAGCTTTGATTTGGGAGCTAGATTGTGTAATATATGATGGGAGAAGGTAGTTTGTGACCTGGAAATTAAGGGTGAACAGGCTTCAAGTGCTATGACCTAGACAACTAACGGATGAGAACTTATCAGACAATTTAGCACATCGAGTGAGACAGTATATTTCACTCCCACTGTTTGTATTATCCACAAAATGCAAGGTCATTCCTTCATCAATGCTAGTCTGCAACATCTCTTTGGTATTCCTTTGGTATTCCTTTGGTTTTCCTTTGGTTTCCTGAGAAAATACAGACTGCAATGATCCCCCTCTCCCTTGCTCTCTGTACGGTTCTGTTTTCTTGTAAAATGTGACCGATATATGTTATACTATTTTAATATCCTGCATTTAAGGAATGGTGGTGGTGGGGGGGTAATCTACAAGCGACAGGATGACTGACATGCCCTAAGTAGGCAGGAAATGAGGCAAAACTAGTGATGTGACTAATTTGTGCCGAGCAGGAACGTGCCTGAAATATGCAGTAAAAATGCCTTTAGTTACATGAAGGATGAGCTGAGTTTGAACACTGCTGTTTCCTGTAATGGTTTAATACGGTGGACATACGTTGAAGTCAATAGAGCTTGACGGTTAAATGTACATCGGAAAGCTACTTACCGCCACGCTTTAAATTGTTGTATTGTGTTTTATTTTTTTGAGGACTGTTGAAGCTGCAGTAAACATGTCCACCTATTCCCCCCCCCCCGCGCCGAGGGGGTTTGTGGGTGTTGTGGTGGTGGGGCGCCGGGCGGGGGTGGGGGAGGAAGGAGAAAAGAGAGAAACTACAAAATA
>JAODKE010000107.1:1243132-1265439 GCA_026779605.1 Mormyrus hasselquistii | reverse complement strand
TAATTTTTTTTTTTTGTTTTTTTTTTTTGGGGTGGTTTGGAGGGGCCCCAAAAAAGGCCCCCCCCCCCCCCCCCCCGTGTGTGTGTGTGTGTGTGTGTGTGTGTGTGTGTGTGTGGGCAGGGCTTGGGAAGGATGCAAAACAAAGAAA
Source organism: Mormyrus hasselquistii (assembly GCA_026779605.1). Taxonomy (NCBI): domain Eukaryota; kingdom Metazoa; phylum Chordata; class Actinopteri; order Osteoglossiformes; family Mormyridae; genus Mormyrus; species Mormyrus hasselquistii. The sequence continues at coordinate 1,265,291 of JAODKE010000107.1, read as the reverse complement.
CAAAGCAAAAGCACATTACTGAAAAGGATCGACGTACCTGCTCTTGGAGGGCCCGATATTTAATTTAAAGGCATCACTGACTACATCACCAATATTCAGCTCATAAATGTAACAGCTGTGGAGAGATTATTTACATCAGGATGTCAGGTTAACACTGTGCTTGGCTGTTTTGTTTAGTACCACACAAACTCAGTAATATGAAATCTAGTGGCGAGTCTTATTTCGAATTATTCCTCGATGCCTCTCTTAACTCACTTCTTATTTGGTCATCGCTCACTTTTGTCATTTCCTATGTGTCTCAGTGGCTTGGGTCCCTGTGTCTGTGATGTGAAGGTCGCCGGGTTCAACACAGAATAGTCACATCTCCACTGGGCCCTCAAACAAGGCCCTTAAAGCTGCCTACAAAGGAGAGTGATAGTGTCACATCATATGACCTGATCACTTGACCTGAACACGGTGGTAGGAGTTTGACCAAGGAGTGAAGGAGAAGCGGCCAATGAGTGCTCAGCATGCGGGTCCTCCATCAGGAAGCTGGAAAAGCATCCCAGGAGGCCGCCTCATGGAACTGGCATAGAGGAGATAGTATGGCTAACCAGTCCCTGGAACGATTGGGGTTATGGGCCCTCAAGGGTCGTGTCACTCTGTTTAATAATTTTTTGGTCAGTGCATAATTCCGTATACATCATTTTATAGTTTAGATGTCTTTATAATGATCCACAAATGTAGAGACCAGTACAAATAAACCTTTCTTTGGGAAGGTGTGTCCAAACTTATGACTGGTATTGTATGTGTTTGTGTCTCTCAAAGCAGAGCCAGATGGGATATGTGAAAAGAAGCGTTCCAATGTACCTGTACCTGTATTCTTACTTGTAAAAATGGCAAATACAGGTTCATTTCATTCCATATACCTGTAATGATCATAATAAATTTCCATATATAACTAAACTAAATTCAAAACATACTATCTGGCGCAGGGTAATGTTGCCTGGAGGTCTTTCACATCCTGAATAGTAAGTATATAAAAACGCCATTCTCAGAGATGCTGTTAGAGATTATTACTTCAGTATTCTGAGAGATTCCTCCATGGATTTTCACCTTATTATTTCTGGGTGTCGACCACTGTCTCTCTGGCTTGACTTTCATTGTCGGCGCTGCACCGGCTGCCTATTAGTCAAATAATAACCCGACTGAACGCGTGGGCTCAGCCACTGACCTGCTGTGCTCTTTCATCTGGCTGTAGGATCCACCGGAAGCACACGCACTTCTAACGCCAAGGGCTCTGCGGCTTTGTGGCCCTACAACTGAGCGGGACAAAGGAGCGACATTCCGGCGATGGTCGAGATATTCAATTTACATATATTAGTGTCAGATGTGGAAATGACTTATACCACAGATTTTGAAGTGTGCATAAATCACAGTTGCCACGGAAATATCAACCGAAACCAAAGGTCGGTGGAATTTAGGATTGTGAGCTAAGGGAACGGATGTGATTCCGGTGCTTAACGATGCCACGTGGCACCGTGGTGGCAGTTTCTGGTTTATTTGCTATATCCTGATCTAGCACTTTCTCTTGATTTGGCGTGTGCCAAACATGTCATGTGAATATAACCAGTTTGGGCGTGAGATTCCCTGTCATGTCAGGAACTCTTTTTGTCCAAGTCTTGAAGCGGAATCCCCTGTTTGTCAGCTGTACTGCTTCTTCATTTTGTCTGACATTCATCTCTCCCAACACTCCACATGTGTGCCTTCCTGTTCGTTTAGCTGTCCTCATGTTGGTGTTCGTTTGCAAAGATCCCAAACCCACACACTTGAGGCCCAACTGGGATCCTTGCATCTCTCCTGAAATCCCTGAATCTTCGGTATACTCTGGGTCAGCTGACGCAGAGGGCGGGCCCTGCGGTGCTACGCTTTGCCAAACAGGCAGACTCTCAGGAGAAGCCGTTCCAATGGAGAGACATGAAAAGCAAACACCTTACATCAACAGAAGCACCTGCACTAAATTCCATCATACTGTGAGGGTCACGTGAAGTCAGTTCCATAGCTGAACTTCGGAAAGTTTAATTAATGATGTTTGTAACTGCCAGGTGATACGCACAAAGGTGAGGTGAGATAAAATAACCAACGTTTTGAGGGGGACAAAAACGTAGGATCATTATGAAAATGTAAATTGATTAACATATGTTAACTCCCAAGGCAGAACTTAACTTTTCTACTATAATGTATACAGTTCTCCCAAAACTCTCTTTCAGTGCTTAAAGTGTCCTTTCAGCTGTAGCTCTGTTTTCAGAATGTAAACAGCGTGTCCCAGGAGGCGGCCAAAGTGCTGTCAATTTTATATAAGCAATATTTCAGTCTACCTATATTTTTCACATAAGTGTAAAAGTTTTATTTTACGGGCAACATTATGAATACTTAACACGAATGTCTTAAGGAAGAAGTGTCTTTTAAACACAGCAAAAATACCCGCGACGAGGTTTAAAAGAAAAAAAAAAACCTACAGTACTACTAGTATACTAGCCCGTATACTAAAATAATAAAACAAGGTTTTCGGTTTTGTTCACTTTTATTTTAAAGAATCGGTGGTGTCTTGTTTTTGATATATATTTTTGACAAACCTTTCTATCTTATTGTATCTGAGAACAATACTACTAGGCCTATGTATGACATGAGTTGGGGTGAAAAGGAGGTACATATTTTTGCGAAAATGTTATTTATTGCTATGGAGACCACGGAAATTATTTATTTTTATATGGTTTTAAAGTATAAAATAGTACAGCAGCTTTAATGAATGACTGCGAAAAAACTGCTCTTTTACTACAAATATTCCCGCACATTCTGAGTAAAACGAGCTCGTATTAAATAGTAAAGGCTGGCGGTTAAAAATTAAGCACAGCCAATGTAATACTTGAGCCATTTAAACGAGGGCAGTATTAGATTATGTACGGTGCAAACTTTCCGCGGAGCCGAAGTTGTTCCGTTTGCTGACGCTAGGAGCTGACCGCGGTGCTGAAACGGCGGCGGCGGCTCGCTGTCTTCAAGGGGGCAGCCCGCACTCCGACTGAGCCGCTGAAGCGACGCGCATCCTCCGCTCTCCGCCGATCTCACTTCGCGGACCCCATCGCCGCTCCGAAACGGGCGGACCTGCCCTTCGTCCCCCGGACTCCCACGGCGAGTGGCCACCCCGGGGCGATCTTTCGGTTTCTCTTTCCTCTTTTCTAAGGGAAAGTGTTGAACGCACGCAAGGACATTATTCTCTGAGCTCAGGAGCGTACTCTCCAAGACATGTGCACAACAAGAGATTGCCGTGTGAATGCGCTCCTCTTCATCTTCATCCTTTGTGCCCCGATGGCATACGGCCAAGGTAAGATGTCCGTTTATTAATACAGTGTATTTTTAAGCACATCGCAGTTGCACATTTAATTATAAGGCATCTAAAAACTGGTTCCCTGTCTGCAAAATTCTAGTACAATGCTATGCAGTTCCCGAAATCGGTCTGCAATGGACTGTGCGGCTGCTGTTTAGCGTGGATTTTCGGTATATCCAATACAGTCAAAAAACAATGTGAATCTGGGAAGATCCGGCATATTCACAGTAGTATACATGTCTTTAAAACGTCCTTTCTATCCTGCATTTAATATGTCTACAGACGTTTTTTTTAACGTTCCTTACTTTGATACTATTTAGCCTCACTATATGTTTGTGTCACTGTTCTTTTAAATATCGTTTTTATATATAACCCTATCGTTTAGAATTTTACCTGGTGTTGTATTTAGAATTGCTGTTGACGACGACAAAGGAGAAAAACTTTAGTTCAACAGGTCTACATCAGCAGTATGTACAGTAAAACCTGGAATAATAAAGTTTCTTATGGCAGTTAAAATTCTTATTCTTACGTGAAAGTTTTAAAGGAGACCAACTTTTTGCGGGAAGTAGACGTTATATATTAGCTTAACAATAATAATAATAACAATAATGATGATGATGTCAGAATAGAGTGATCATCGCAGAAAATTAAAATCAAGTAAATAGTTAAGTAGGGAGGAAAGGGGCAGGCAGATAGTATTTTTTTCTTACTGGTGCAGTTAGATCAAACATTTCATCATTAACAATCCTAGATTGACCAGTTCGGTGTCTTTCCCAGGTCTTCTTATGAATCTCTTGGGGTCACGGAAGTCCCTCTCTGAGCCTTAAACTAACCTCGTGGCATAAGACAGCTGTTTTTTTATTTTCCAAATTCGCAGGAACTGGCATTCATTGAAAACATGTGCAATCAAACTGACGACTTAACAAACGTGACAGCCGGTAGAAATGCATCTCCTAATGTTTTACTACTGCCCATTAAAATCTAATTGGTCCCAATTCAGAGGTTACAGAACGTCTGTAATTTTATCGCGTGTCATTTCTATACGCGATGCGCATCGTTTACTTAGAGAAAACCTCAGACCTTCATTCTGTGAGACAAATGCTTTTTCGCTTCATCATTTGGGACTGCAAAAGATGACACTCACTTTGGAATTATTTATTTTCTTTTACTCTTGTTTTTTTTAGTTTTCTATTAACGTATACTGCTGTTGTTGTTGTTGTTGTTTACTTCATGTTTAATAAAAGGGATTGCGTTTTTTGTCACGGGAGGAATAATGGTAGATTTGTTTGCACCCAAGAGGTCCGAGCGCAGATGGAATCTGAGAAACTTGCCTTGTGAGGAACCGATGATAAAACAACGTGCAGACATTTGTCTTCGTTTCCTTAAACTTGGCCGCCCTTTATTCTCTTCCTCGCTAAAAAAGATAATTAATGTCGGATGTCAAGCGTTTGCATTTAATTCATAATTATAATGCATACAGCCGTATTCACCAAGACACTTAATCATGATCATCAGGGCTTCCTGAAAAGAACAATACGTCTTTAAGTATATTATGGCTTTGCTCTCATACATAGGAATTCCGCTGACGAACAACACGAAAATAGTATCATGGACAAACTTTATCATCATAACATTTTAACATTTGTGAATACTCAGCATGCAAAGCTAAATGTATCTATTCTTCAAATTATTTATGTGCTTTAGTCCAACAAGCCAGTTATTGTTGGTCCTTCCTACAGTTTGAACGCGACAAGAAATGGGGCGTAATTCGTATTTCCGAAACCAAATAACTTTTAACATTTTTCATTTGCTTAGCCAAGCGTGGAATTTAAACTGTTGAGATGAGTAGTGTAAAGAGGACTTGGGTACCTCTGGTGGCTCAGCTGCCAGAATTTCATGTCTATTTATTTTAGACGTTTTCTTTTACAAGCGTGATATTCATATTCATAAACACTGTAGGCACCTGAATATTGAACATTTGTCAGTTAATATTGGACAAAAAGGATTAGATCGGTGTAATGCACATTGTTATATTCCCTGAAAGACTTTTCTGGCTGTGATAGTTTCTATACAGGTAATGTTTCATTTGCTCGCAGGAGAGCGTCCTAAGCAGAATGGACAGGATCGATCCTGCATTACCGTATTATTCTGACCTTTGACCCCTGGGGATTTTTGGCTTCACTGTCTTTGCCAGTCACCTTCCATCAGTGCTGCTCTACCTCCAGCACTGCATTTTATTGCTGACATGCCTTGGAAGGCACTCTAACTAATGTGCGGATCCATCAATCGGGACCGGGGGTAGCCGTCGGCTCAGAGGCGGGAGCTGTCGCAGATTGATGACATCGTACTGCTGTGTCAGAAGCAGAGGTGAAGGTCAATAGGCTGATTTATGAATTTCCAGCCACCATGGAATCCATGCGGGCGGAAGGTGGCCGTCTCAAAGTGGCAGCTGTCTGAATGAAAGCGCCATCGTGTTTCTTTGTCGCTCCCGAGAGGGATGGGTTGCGTCGTGTCCACTGGTGAGCCGGCAGCCCCCTTTCTAGCCAACTTTAAGGACACTTGTGTCTTTAGAAAAAGAACCTCCATTCTCTAAAACGACTGGGAAAAATTTAAATATTGAGGATATATTTGGAGCAATGGCAGTGAAGCACCAGGGGAGGGAGTCAATACTGACTGTCAGAGCACGCTTGTTGTCTCCTACACAGTGTTTCCCAATCTGGTCTGGTTTTTGCCTCCTCCGAGCTCCTGCCAGCCAGTCCACATTTTTGCTCCCTCTGGGAGCTGGGAGGGAGCAAAAATGTGGACTGTCTGTGGGTTCCTTAGGACCAGATTGGGAAACACTGTCCAAGACAATACCAGATACTGCTACAAGTCATTCTTACTAAGTGAGAGAGCGTCAGATGGCTGATGGGTACAGGTGCGTCTGCGCTTTTCTCTGTCTGTAGCAGCGAGCCTTTAACTGGCTGTGTGATATATACTGAGATTATCATATCATGGTCCTGATATACAGAGATTCCACCCCCTCCAGGCTGTCCCCTGCATTTCTCCCTGGGCCTCCTGGGACAAACTCCAGGATGGAGTGGCTGGAAGATAGATAGTATTAAGGTTGTTGATTGAATTAGAATGTATTATATAGAAGAGTCTTTCCCAATCCATTCCTCAGGGATCCACAGACAATGCACATTTTTGCTCCCTGAGAAAGAGGGAGGGAGGATGGTATTGGGAAACATTGATATAGAAAATTGATTGGTCCTGTGATGAACTGGCATCCTGTCTAGAGTGTACCCATGCGTTGTCCTCTCTGCTGCCTGGGACAAGCTCCAGACCTCCCCCTTGACCTGGTCCTGGAGAATTCAGTCAAGTCAAGTGGGCCTATATTGTCATGCCATCCATGCAGGAAGTGTATTGTGGCACGAGATGACATTCCCCCACATTTACAGTGGAACACAGAGATTAAAGGGGAGTGTGCATTGACTTAAGGGTGAATCACTGGACGGTGCACAGCAAGGGGCTGAATACACGGTGCCTAGGCTAATAGGCTGAGTTCCCAGGACCAACAGGTGACACATACACAGGGCATAAGAACATAAGAACATAAGACATTTAAAAATGAGAGGATCCCATTCGGCCCATCAAGATCATTTGGGGAACTGAACTGATAGCTCTGAGTTGTTAAAATCTTATCTAGCTCTGATTTAAAGGAACCCAGGGTTTTAGCATGCGCTACACTAGCAGGAAGACTATTCCATACTCTTAACTACACGCTGTGTAAAGAAGTGCTTTTTCCAAATTCAGTTTCAAATGTTCTCCCAATTTTAAATACAAACCACAATGCAAGGGAAAAAAAAGAATAGACACTGAATGTGCAATTGAATGATCTGTAAACCTTAAAAAGTAAAGCTTTTAAGACTAACAGTCGGATGGAGAATCTATGGATGGATGGATTTTTCATATTCGTTTAGCATTTTGCAGGAGTAATAGAGATTTACTTTACAGGTGAAACCTTCCTGCCTTCCTCCTGTAATGTCTGCCTGCTTTGAGGCGCTTTCCATAACATGCAGAGTCATGCTACCTATGCAAGATGACAGCCTCAGGCACATAAACCCATTGACCCTGTTGTTGGAATTCCGGCACCTTTTTTCCCGCTTTAAAGTAATTCTAAAAGGGCGTGTTTTGCTTTCGTCTTCATCAGTTTGTCTTTTTGCAGATGACGGGCAAAGATATTTTGTGATGTTTCCCTTCCATTATGACCTTCTCTGGTTAAAAATATCAGATTCTATTTTTGCCAAGCTGATAAAAGCAACAATCGTTCTTCTGTTCTATCTGCAGACTTTGCCAAACCCCTCTCTATTTTTAGGTATCCTTGATCACGGATGAGTTTCTGTTCACACTTATATTCATATCAATATGCATAAGCACGTATCAGCACATATCGCTATATGAGATATAATATTCTAAATTAAATTCCCTATATTATATATAATATTACCCCTATATTCTTATATTATATATAATATTAAAAATTAAAATGCATTTTCCAGGAATGCTGCTTTACTGCTATAAAGTCAGGCTAAAAAGGAACACAGGAGTCTGGATTTATTGTTTCCAGTACAGCACCAGTCATAGGGGAAGCCTATTTAAAACAAGTTGTTGTTACACCTATAATTTATCTCATTGGTGTGGCATCCAAATATAAAAAGCAGCCATAAATCTTAAAGATAGTGATAAATTTAGAAGTGTTCGCTAAATTAAAAGTAACCTAACTAGCAATCCCCCCTAGGCTATGTTTCTTTAAAAAAACCATTGAATTTTTAATTCAAAAGTTATATAAAACAGCTAGATATAGAGGTTTGAAATATGAAAGACTGTGGGCTGCACCGTGCCGTTTAAGACTGATGGTGACTGTAGGTCCCGCTTGAGAAATCTCTGGTGAAATGGAGGTAAACGACTGGATCGCTTAATTTTAGTCCAAGCTTGCAATATTCGTTGGGAAACGGCGAGGACAGTTTTATATGCAGCACTTTGCAAAAGGCTACTGTCTGCCTGTTCTCAGTTGAATGGCAGTGTAGGATTTAACCAATCATGAGCCACGACAGACTGGTCTGGTTGACGGCAATTGGTGGTACAGTACTGCAATGGGAAAAGGACTCGTAATACAAAACACTTAATAAATGTGCGGCGTTCTTTAGCTAGTGACGATCTACACTTAAAGGTTATTTCAATAATAATATCACTGTCGAGTCACAAATTTAGCTGAATTGCGTGTCTTGGAAATAGGGGATTAAAGCAAGATCCAGGCTGTTGCGACAGCAAAAACACGACTGAAGCAGAGCCCTGCATGGCAATTTTATTCCGCTGATGGGTATGCACAAAAAATAAAAAACAGAAATGATAGTGGACGGCGAGCTCTTTGTCCTTATTTGTGATTGTATAAAAAAGGAACACTTCTTAGTCTATGGTGGAAGGCTTACAGAGAGATTGCATCAAGCAAATAAGGCAGAGAATGGAATACAAAGCACATAATATGAAAGGAATTACTTCGAGCGTATAGAGCAAATTCAAGGAAGATTAGGCTAGCGGAGTGGTTCCATCAGTTTGTGGCGCTTTATTTTTAGAGGTTGTTGTATTTTTCTATAGTATTTATGATGCTGCAACAAGCTGAAAGGAAACTTCCTCAAAATAAAGTTTTGAAAAATAAAAGTAAAATATGTGTGCAAATAAGCAAATACCGACGGTGTGTGGCTGTGCAGGTCAGGACTCTGTGTTTGTAATTGGAAGGTCACTGGTTCAAATCCCATTGCAGTGATGTCACCGGTAGGACCTTGATCAAGGCCCCTTAATTGCTCCAGGGACATCAGCTGTCCCTTTGGGTGTAAAAACAACTGCTGAATAAATGTACGGCAAAAAAATCGCTGTTTGAATTTTAGTCAGTAGTATCACCTGAGGTTCCTTGCCAGTCATTGGTAAGATACTTGAGGCACACTGGCATGTTGGCGTTAAGGTGAGTCACGATGACGTGATGGCAGTGTCATCGAGGTGGCTTTGAGTTCAGATCGATTGTCCTTTAGACCTGGAATGGACCCCGGCAGGGCATCTGCAGCTGGGGATTGCCCCAGTGCCTTGGAACTGCGCCCCCGGCCCGCATGCAATCCCTCGGCCAATCAGGTTGCATTTGGAGCACCCAGCTCAGTTACTCTCAGTTACTAAACCTGGCCTGTCATTAAATGCTGAGAGAGTAAAGAAATCCCTGAACACCAGACCCTGACCTATACCTCCACTACACAATTTAACTGTACCTCAAGCTCAGATTCCACCTCATGCCGATTTGCTCCTCTTCCCTGTACTTGTCCACTTGTCCTGTATTGTAGTATTTATGAGAACCTGTGAAAAGGATGTCAGTAGAGAGAAATGCAGAGATGAAAATTGGGGGGGGGGATTGAATGATCTATGAGCTCAGGGATTGAGTCTACCGGCCCACCAAAGACCAGTTAAGGTCCAGATTGATGTTCTGTGTTCGCTACCCAGCACATGTCGTCCATACTAGTGTCAGGACCAGGATGTTGACGGATGGCCTGGCAGGGGCCCTCCGCTGACCAGTCGGGATGGCTGGAGGAAATACGGGTGGTGTCTTCTCTTGACGGATCATCTCCTGCTGCTTGCAGCTTCGAGCCAGCGCAAGTTGGCCGGAGATGGGACTGGGCCTTTTGCTCGCCCCACTCAGCATGGACAGCATGCTGTGTAGTCCCTGGAATTTAATCTGTTGGCGGGGGCGTTACGATGACATTCAGAGATTGTGAGGAGGACCCACAGGCTACAGGGAGACAATGGAAACGCACACAGGCAGATAACCAATTTTCCAGAGAGGAGAGCCACCCAGTCACTATTAAAATTCACAGAGGATTAGATGTGTTGTAAGGAGTATAGTCTGCATGGAAATTTGATGGGGGGGTGGGAGGGGGGAAAAAAAAGCAATAAAGACTCCCGTTAGACCTTCTTAATTTTTCTGTGGTTGATATATCCTAGTCACTATCAATTCTAGAATAATCAATTACTCCCCCGAGAGAGGAAACCCAGCCACTGTTCAAGAGGGGGAGTTGATGAGTGTAGCGAATTGCATGTGTGTGAGCGTGTTGGGTGGTGTGTGGGGGGGGGGGGGAGTGGTGAGTTTTTCCACAATGAACATATTGTCAATCACTTGGTACTGGAATCGATTTCGGCCAAATGAATACAGGCATAAATCTCTGGCAAATGGCAGAACGTGGCAGACCGCCTAATTGAACAAGTCTAATTTCAACACTGTTACAATTCTTTTTCCTTTGCTAGCCTGGTCTCCCTGCGCTTGTCTCTGGCCTGAAAATACTGTATATTTATACTAGGTATAAAATGATCTGTAATAATGATTTAGGAGGTGCTTTCCACCTGGAATACCGTTTAAGGTCACCTGATTTCCTTAGGAAAAGGTCATTGGCAAGATGCACATGGGCATTTGGGCTCTTTTGGGAACTTTCCACAGAGATTCAGTTCCCGTTTCATCGTCAGACCTTTCACTTCAAGGACAGGATCTTCTGCATCATACTGGTCCATCCCCTACCGCGCACTCCTTAGTCATCCGTTGAACATGTCGTCGACTGCTATTTGATTTGCCCCGTTCCTGCTGAGTCGACTTTATGGAACTTTAAAAATTGTCATGTAATGTTCTGGGAAACCTGCTGCTTAATGGCTAGACCTTATCTAGGCTTTTTTAAAAAAAATATATATATATATATTGTGCAGGAACTTGGTGACAGGATAGTGATACTGTTTAATGTATCGAGCAGCTCCTTCAAAGAATTAGCGCATTTCCTTCGCATTTGATGGCTACTTGACTCGTTGGTTAGTGTGCTCTACTAAAAATAATAAACATGAAATAAAGACACGTGCAGTGGGGAAAAAAAGAAGATTTGGTTTTTGTTGTGGGGTCTCTGGAGCTTGTGGATTTTGAGGGCTTTAATTTATTACTGTAATGAGTAGAATCCATTTGGAAGCACAGACGGGCATTTGGATGAAAACGTGGTGGAATTGATTTCAATTTTCCTGTTTGACTTGTTCTACTTTGTAGGTCATGGCGGGTAAAATTATTTCCATCCCAAAACAATGAAGCACATGCGCGAAAATGAAATTTCCATCGTCTGAGATTAGTGTTGTAGGGATGGAGTTTACACTGCGGGAGCGGGCGTATGGCATGAGGTCGATTCCCAGAATCCTCGGGTCTGAGCGTTTATTTCTGCCTGAGCCAATCGTACGCAGCACACATTAGCTACAAAGAGTGAAGAGGAAGATTTGAGGATTATGCTCATCATTATGGGGCTCTTATGATAAGTGATAACTCGCACCCCACCTTCCAAACCCCCCCCCCCCGCAAAATCTCTTCAGACGGGTTCTGAGAAAAGCAATTTTCTCTTGGTGAACCGACGCAATCAGTATTGCTTCACGGCATTTGTGGGGGGAAAAGAAAGGAGACTGGGACATCCCTTTTAATTAAATGCCTTGGTCTTCAGTTCTGATGATCATATAATTTGGGTTGGGGGGGTGGAAAATGTCCAGCACCTGTTTTTGGATTACTGCTGATTAACCTATTCCAGTTTGCTTGGTTCGCTCATCAAGGCACTATTCATCTCTTCTATATCCTCATAATTGATCGGCGAGTTTCCTTCAACTCACACAACTGTGAGTGAGAGCCTGCCATTCACGAGCGCCGCATGGCCTCCACCAATTGCAACGGCGCGGGGGTTGGATAATCACTCTTCTGTGCTCCTATTCCCCAACAACCATCCCCGTAGTATCAAAATCGACCGTCTGGTCCACTGTACGTGCCCAGCTGGCGCCCCCTGCAGTTTGGTCGCTCGTGGGTATAGCGTGTCTGTCTCATAGCTACCTCTCCGCCTGTGTGCCGTGTTCTTTTGGCTTGCCGCCCTCTGCTATCTGCTGCATCGTTCGAGAGGCTGACTTATGCAGGAAACGGCAGAGAGGGCAGGCGTACGCCAGAGTGTGAGACACTAACGACAGATTGCATTTGTGAGGTAATTTCCTTCTGCACAAATTGATTTGCGTTGTTCATGGGTGGAAGGTTTTTTTTTCCTTCTCATTGCCAAGTATGTTTTTTTTCCTTTGTAATAATAGTAATTCTACCCAGTTTAGTGTGAATTGATCTGTAACAGTCACTGAATGTACAAATCTCCTCTCCCTCAATGCTGTGCTGCATGTCGTCAAGGTCTTGCCTACTGCTGTCAGCTACAGTCTGGGTTTTTTTTCCTCTTTCCTGTTCTTCAAGGTGGCCACTTAACCTTTGTTTTCTGGTGGACCCCCCGCCCCCCCCCCCCATGTGAATTGGCACACCATCAATGTGTGTCTTTTTTGTACTTCCCCGCACTACATCTTACCCTGCTCACTGCCGAACAGCTGCAAGCACAGCAGGGCCGGCTGAGGGTACCCAATAGCAAGGGGCAGCTCATGTCTGTCTCCGCCCACTTTGAAAGATTGACACATTTTCCCCTCCTTTGTGTGCGGGTTTTAATGACCCTGAGCTGTATTCTGGAGCCCATCTGCGCCACGTTTTCATCATGAGTGCTGCGGTGCCGTAATTAATTATTAGCACGCTGTGACAATGGGCCTGGTCTTAACGATGAACTGGGGCCTTCCTGAACGCTGCTTCCTGAACGCTGAGCCCGGGGCTCTCAGGAGACCCCAGGCTTAAGGACACGGACTCGCAGCTTGGAGGCTGTCGATTCACTGCCCTGGAAGGACGCTGCTGCATTACCCTCGGACGAGGCGCTCACCTTGATTCACTTCAGTAAAATGTCAGTCAGTAACACTGTACTTAAGGCCATGTTTTTAAAAGTCATTTAAAAACACATTCATCATCAACATGGCTATATATATTAATAAAAAGGCCTAACACATTATAGCCATGTTTGCTATGCAGCATGACTGTCTTATGAAGTTTCATCTACAATGCATTATAGATACCTTCATAATGCAGTACAAAGCATCCTTAATGCCAGCCATAATAATGCATTATAAAAGTCTATAGTCAATCTATAGTGCATTATAGATGAGAGGTTCATAAAGCATTCATAATGCATAATATACATGGGTGTTAAATATTTATTGCAATATTTATAATGCTTTATGAATGCCTTTTTATTTGTTATGAATGTGCTTTTAGATTTCTAAAAACATGGCCTTAAGTAAGGTGTTACTGGTCAGCCTTATAAATCGCAAACAGTGAGCTAAAAATTTAAAGAAATTTAAGTTTGTGGCAAACCTTCTATTTCCCATTTTGCCTTGATTAGCAATTTCCCTTTTTTAAATTTATATCAAAAGATTCGCTTTTGCAGACACTATGGAAGTGTCACAGTGTGCGGCGCCTGTTTAAAAACCACGCTAATAATTATCATTGGGGTTTTTTTTTTCCCTGTTACGGTCCCGCTGCTGGGGGAGGGCTAACAGTAGCATCGCTAATTGGAGGAGGTGTGTACCATGCTGGCAGAGATGCATGGCCCTTCTGAGCAGGTGGCCCCCAGGTAACCTGGACCCGTTCCGGCTGCACCTGCCGAAGACCGGACTTGGAATGGAGCCGGTCTCTCTGGGCCGGCCGGCGGCAGCAAAGCGGTCTCAGCGTGCCCGCCGCTAACGGCTAACCACTGGGAGCCCGCTGAACTGTTTCGGTCTGGCCTACTGGCCCGAGTAACAATTAATCAAAGACTAGAAGTTGGAGGACTGAGGAAAGAGCTGACGGCGTCTGGGAGTGTGCTGACCCGGCAGAGGTTTCTCTACAAGCCGGTTCGGCTCGATATTTCCCGTCATAACAATGCTAAACTTCACAGTAACAGCCGGGCTTTACTTGGAAGAGCTTTATTTATGTTCTGTGATTTCATGTGGGGGCGTTATGGGTCGTTAATTACTTATGACGGTGTGAAATATTAACTGCTTTTGTTCCTGTGTGACAAGCTCCCCCCCTCCCTCCCTTTTTGCTACAAATTCTCTCCCAGCCCAGTAAAATACTAGCAAACCGTGAGTCATAGTGGGTCACAGGATCACATAATGGGCTGCATCAATTAACGATGATGATAACAACTCATCCAATTAAGTCATTTTGGGTGCCTGCTGACAGTTTGACCCATTTCCTGAAGGACACAGCGATTGCAGCGATTGCAGTTTACCAGATTTATAAATGTTTTTTCTTTTGTTGTTCTTTTGAGTAAGCCGTCTTTTTTTCCCATGTAAACAATCTGCATATACGCATAACATTAGCTCCCCGGAACTACACTGTGATGTGTACTGATGTTCTTCTGTGTCACATATTTTTTTTTATCTATAAACACATTTCCTAATGACATTTTATCATGTTCGGGTCCATTGGTACGGGGTGTTGAAAAGGGCATTTTATGGGAGACACAATTATGTTAAATCAAAGCAAATGTTTGCTTCAGTCCCCCTGCAGTTAATAGAATCCAGCGTCGCACTGGAGCGACGCCTAAGTGACGAGCGACGTGCCAGGGCGCCGCGTACGACTCTCGTTTTGTATTCGCCGTCGCTGTTTCTGCCGGGACCGGGAATGATAGAACCTCCTTCTCTCCCCTGCATTGTTATCCCATGCGAAAGCCGCAGTACTTTCCCATTTTGAGCAGAGACAAGAGCAGCGGTCAGTCTGCTAGAGATATTTTTTCCCCTCTGTGTGTATGCTACACACGTAGAAAATGTGTACGGGTAAGATGCAGATTTGCCTTTTATTTAGTTTCTGTCTGTCTAGAGTGGGTATGGTGGGGACTGGGGGCGGTGGATGGATGAGGGTGATGGGAAGAGGGGGGGGGGGGTTTGGTGAAAGGTTTTTTTTTTTTCCTTTGGCTGCCATTTTCCAACCATTTTCACATCACGCTCCACGGCTGGCATTTAGTGCAAAGTTGAAAGCATCTTTGGGCTGATGGATGGGACCAGGATGGTTACAGGGGTCTGGGGGGAGGGGGCGTGTTTGCCTGTTGTCTTGTTTATTACCAGGTATTTAAAAAGAGGCATTTTGCACTGTTTTGGAGGGGCAGTCCAACCGACACAATATACATGACCTGTGCTCAAAATACTGATAGCCAGTGACTACAGAACACGCAAAAACATTACTAACCGCTTCAGGCCATCCTTGTATTGCCGGAGAGTAATTTCTCCACTCGTGGTTCCTTCTGATTCCTCCACCAATCCAGTGTCATTCATTCTTTTTCCTGAGGACAGGAGCGTCTTCTAATTACTGCCGACTGAAATCCTTTGTGTCTGAGCGTGGCCGCGCCTCAACTGTCCATCGATTTATGTGTCTTAGACAAACCAGCCGCCTGCTTCAAGGGGCCCAGCCTGTAAATTATCCCCAGAATTGTGTCACTCTTTCCCTTTTGGAGGAATTAATCAGGGGGATGGGAAGGTGGAGCACCTCGGCAAACACAGTGCCGGCGTAGTGTAGTGACGTGTGAGGTTTTGTACCTTGGTATGGCTACCGATCAGCTGATTGGACGAGACTGTGGGGGGAAATGATTGGACAGTAAATCAAAGTGACTGCCCTCAGCCTGTGCTAATGCTTCTTGTCGAAATGGGCTTTAGCTTTTTACAGCTACTTGATTGTATTGTTTTTAATGTGCTGTTTATTTTGTCAAGCGCTGCACTATTCGTTGAAATTTGAATTTTTATTGGTTGAATGTGGACAAAATGCGTATTATTTCCGCATAGGTCTGAATGTATGTTAATCATCGATAAAACTACTGGGAGGCCGAGAGCAAGCGTAGAGTGGGGGGACAGAGATGTGATGGAGAGATTGACGGGAGGTGATCATTTAAGCCGCTCGAAAGCACTTGACGGTTTTACGGCGTGAGACATGATTCTGCCGCCTATTAAAATGCGACAGGAAGGGGCGGCGGGTGCTTGGGCCATCTCACAGTAAATCCCACCACCCGTGGAGCTGCCAGTAATGAACTGGCCATGCATATCGCTGGCTGTCACACTCCTTGGAGTCCCAGGCTTTGCCATAATAAAGATTAATAATGCAAATCCTGTTGGACGTGTAGGGGGATGCCTGTCACCTTGTCTGGAAGTATGCGACTGGAGACAGGCCACGGGAGCTTAGGGCCCTCACGGGGCCCAAAAAATACTACAACAACCACCGTGCCCTAATAAGCTTATCCATTCACCCTGTAATATAACTACTTTCTTCTCAGACAACAGAGGATTCCAGATAAGGTAGAGGCAACCCGTTCCCAGCCAACAGGGGATTCCAGATCAGGTATAGGCAACCCATCCCCATTCAGCAGGGTATCAAAGACCAGGTGGAGTCAACTCCATTTCTGAAGTCTTGTAACACTACAGATTGTCGCGCTTCAATGAAATCCCACCAAACTGGGGCTCTGAATAGCAAAGTCATAATAATATTAATAATCCAATTATGCAATTACAGAGTGGAACAGCCCACCACCAGCGTCGACTGCTTCTTTTTTTCTGGACTCTGTTGTTCCGGAAAGGCCCAGCGTAGTGGAGATTGCCTTAAGGCTGGTTGGATTTATTATTTGCAGCTGCATTCAGACGGTTCATGGGGGATTTTCTGTCCCCACGCCGTTGTTTCGTCATACTCATTCAGAAGAAGACCATCATAAAACATTATTTTGTCCCTCGCCCTCGTATTGCGAAGTCCTGCTTTATAGACGCTGTAAATTTAATGAAAAAGGGAAAAGATTAGGAAGCACCTTTTTTTTCGAGAGAAAGCTCTGTGTATGAGTGCTGAATTCCATAAGTAGGGTTATTTACACCTGACCAGGGACACATTTACTTGGTGGGGGAACGCTGTGTCTGAACAGATGGGAGTCGGGTTGTAAAAATCTCGGCCACAGCACAGCAAATGACAGGAATGATCAGGGACAGACTTTTTAAGCAAAAAAATATGGGCCTGATTGGCCGATCCCTCTGCCCTCCATGTGAAGTACATTGCTGGGAAGGAAAAATGCCTCTCGCATAATTGCCATCTTGTCAATTAGAGCTGGCGCCAGGAGTCGGAAAAGCCGGCTGATTACTTTAATATACAAGTTAACGTAGAGGGCGTGCCTCCCTCGTTTGGCGCTAATGAGCGTGCTAACGATTGGGGCGAAGCAGGCTTACCGCACAGATTGGCTTTCTGTCGGAGCCTCGTCATTTTGGTCTATGACGCATGTTTACAGAGCTTACGTTCTGGGGCTTAAATTGCCTAGGATTATGGCTGAGGGCGTGACTTCATGCATTTTCATCAATATATGGATCATTTTGTGTCTTTGCTTAGCCCGTGGTCATGTCTGAGCTCATGGGAGTTACTTAAACAAAAGAGAGTACTTAAACAAAAATGTCCCGAGGGCAGAACAAAAAATGATTGGTTCAGAAAGATAGCCAATCAGATTGTAGAGGACGGGAGTCCAAGCAGCTAGATGAGGAGGGAGTAAGACTTACGTTTGGTTAGTCCTGCCTCCACTATAATCTGATTGGTTGTCTCTCCGAACCAATCATTTTTCATTCTGCCCTCAAAAAATTTTCCCACACGCCATGTTTGATGCATCAGCTTCTGGGTCCTCTTGTCCTATGCTGTGTGCACATCCTGTCACAGTCCATGCAGTTCCAATCTCAGCAGGAGAGTCTTCCCTAGCAGCTTATTTCTCACCGTCTCCTTAAAGAGACACCTTTTTGGACCCAGCGACAAAGAAAGCCTCCCTACCTAGGATGCACAGTGATGGCTAAGGACAGCAAACTCTCCTGCCAGGGGTTCCCCCGCGCTGAAACCACTTCAGGTTCCACTGTGCCGACAGGGATGCAATGGCGGCATGTCTTGAAGCTACCTCACAGTCTCCGTCACGCTGTAAATCTATTTCGGCCCGGCTAATCCATAACCGTGCCGGCAGCTAGCAGAGGCACCACTAAACGCAGGTTTTAATGAATAGCGATATGAACGCCCGAGGACGGTGCCGCGCCCCGTCTGTCGGGACTGTGCCTTAATAAATGATTGATGGCACGCTGCGTACCACCCCGTTATTGGAGCGATTGCTGACAGTGAGATCCGTTCTTTGTGCTGTGGTCACGGGGCCCTTTCATTTTCCACGTGTCCGCGCTCATCATGGTTTGATCGGCACCGAGCTTCAACCTTCACGCAGGAACCGGTTTGATTTTAGCTGCAGGGGTCTGCCTTCTCTCTTAGAATTGTGTTCTCTCTCAGTTTTCCAACCAAATGTTGGAAATATGCAAGCATACACACACCGACACGTTTATTCTGATTGGAGAACACGTGATTCCCTTTTATACTTGTGGCTGGATCTTTAGCAAGGCTTGTTTAAGCCTCGTTCCTGTGAGACTGAGGGATTATGGGAAGGAGTGGTTTGAGGTGGCATGCCATGTTGGGCGGGGGGGTCTCCCCTGTGAAGTGTGCATGTACATGAATTTATGATTAATAAACTATTGTTTAAATATCCATTCACACTGTTCACACTATTGACCACAACACCATTTGCAGTATTCTTTGCTAGGTAATAATTATGGTATATGCATACAACGGGGTGTTGCTATGGTGGCAGATTCCAGTGACCCTGTGATGTAAAATCTTAATTTCAATTGTGTGCCCATCCAAAGTGACTGTCTGAATTAGGTGTGAATTAACAGCGCTCCACGGATAGCTTTGAAAGCACCGTGCTTTTCGTTCAAGACTAGTTGTTCTGCTGCCCACAGACAAACCTCACGCTGAGCAGAGGACCCTCTTTTGCCCCCCCCCCCCGCCCCCCGCCATTTTCTGCAAATGCAAAGCAGGGGGGTATCGCGTTCTAGTGCCATGCTCGCGCACTTTTTAATTCTCCAGTTAATTTAACAGAAAGGAAGAACGTGTCTGCTGAAACGGGGGGGGGGGGGGCAAATCAAAAGAAGCGCGAAGGGGCATACGAGGCGAGGCTGGGGTGTCAGAGAAATGCCCTTCTTTCGTCCTCCAGACGGTTTCCTGAACAAGTCACGTGACCATCAGCCATGTGGTGTAGTGGACAAACTGCGCGATTACCCTGTCCTGCCCCCCTCCCTCATCCCCCCACCATCAGTCACTACGAACAGCTGCACATGACAGCGACCTGTACACCGTCGTCCAGATCAATATCATCCGGAGAGGCTTTGGATCCCCGCTGGTGTTCTGAACGCCCATCCGGGATGGAAACCCGAGGCGGTGACTGGATAAAAACAAGCCCGGCCGTACGTTTGGGCTGAACCGGCCTCGCGTTTATCAGTTCTGAGCTGTCCTTGAGTCTGAGCGCTCCAGGGCCGTGTTTTCTACGCTGCGGCTTTTTATAATTAGTCTCGCCAGTGAAGAACATCCGTAATTGCTATTCATCGTGGAAGTATCCTTTTGTAGTAGTGGTGTAGAGGGGGGGGCCTGGGGTACCATTCCGGCAAACTCCATTCCGCCCCCGGAACAATGTAAACGAGAGTGGTAATTATGCAGACCTTTCGGGGGGTTTTATTTAGCAACGTTCTCCCTAATATTCATTATGGCATGTTCCCCGCCCTCTCTCCCTCTTTCTGGATCACTGTAAGCTATGCTGTGTTATGTCAAGCTCACAAAGCTCTATACTCATCTTTGCCGTCCTACCTGTGGGCCGGCGGAGACCCTGGGCTCGAATCTAACCGCATAGCCTGAGGGGTCTGTGCTGAAAGCTGTCCCAGCTTGTGAGTCTGGGCCGTCTGGCGGGCCTCGTGACAGGGATTTGGGGGTGGGGTGTTCAGGCGTCTCAGGGTACCCACGCAGACAGACGCCACGTGCCGCAGGCAAGTGTAAGCGTCACGTGTGCTGACGGCGATGTCGCATGTGCGTGACGCGCCGTCGGAAGCTGATTTGGATGTGATGATGATTCCAGTCGTGTGACAGATGCTTATCCCCCCCCCCTCAAACAAACCCCCCGACACATTCAGTAATGCAGTATTGAATATCTGCATCACTTCTCTCTGGCTTAGAGTGTAGATTTGTCTAGGTCAAAACCAGTCGATGTGAATTAATTTGCATAACGATGCAACTGTTTGTTTACTGCTTTTTAAATTTATTCCATTTTTATTGAGTTTCAGTGGCTGTTTTGATGCGTCATCTACAGCGCCGCCCTAGTGGCTGTGCACGCTCTTTGCATCTGTTCCACTCCTCATGCATGCATATTACTGTCTGGAAGGAAGAGGCCAGGGGAGGGGTCAAATAATGTATGCTGTATGGAATCACGAAGTTGGAATTTTTAGGGTCCAGGGGCCATCAGGAGAGGGGGCCTGAAAGTGATGATGGCAGGGAGGGCGACCCCTTGGAAATTTGGAGTCTGAGTGGGTTCATCTGTTGGGGAAATTGGTCAGCTGCTCACAGAGGCCCTCCAGCCAGCCCTCGTTGGACCTCCATTAAACATGGAGTCTGCTTTCCATTCCCTGAGTCTGCTTCCCGTTCCCGTGGCGACTTAATCGCGGCAGGGCTGACACCTACCGTGGGAAGCTGGTGGCGGCAAAATCATAAGCCGTTACAGACAAACGCACGCTGCCCCCCCTTCAGCTACACAGCAACAACAGAGGAGCTTTACTCGCTATACGATCATTATACAAACATACGTTAGCGTTTACATGTGTCCCGTTCCACCAAGACGGCTACGTTTATTCAAGACAGAATTGGCGTAATATTTTTTCCCGTCAACCATTTGAGCAGCATTACCACATCTCTTGGGATTATTTATACCATCAGCCGTACCTGCAGTAGTGACGACTACAGTCACTTTCACAGGGGCTCCTGCAGCAACTCTTCTGCCAAAGCTTTAATTGCAGATGGGGTGGGGGTGTGGGGGGTGAGCTGTAAGTCAGCACGGTTTATCCCAAATTTTCCAGTGACTCTGCATATTAAATCCAGGATGCCAATAGTTATGTTTATATACGACCCGAAGCTGCCTTAAATCATTAGTAAGATTTATGTGATACAGTGAGTGCTGGTGTTCTGAATGTCAGGCAAAGCTCTCCCGGCCCACTTTGACCCAGAACATGGCGCTCCCACATCTAAGAGTCAGCTCCTGAATAAATCATGGGCTCGTTTCTTGGTCGGCGAGGCGTCAAGAGGAGGAGACGAGGGAGGGGCGGGGCCTGGTTTCATTTGCACAGATGGGGGCTTCGGCTGATGTCAGGGGCTACCGTCCTGGATGCCGACATGCTCTGCTGGGTTCGGTTGGCATGCCGCGCGACCTGGCTGCCGAGGATGAGATCCGACGACAAATCATGTCACATCTCTTGGGAGGCTGGGACAATCGCACCAGTTTCAGCGAAGCCCGTGGTGGCTTGTATGGGATCTGATTCCGCTCGTGCCAGAGTTCTGCGGCGGGCATGGAAGTGGCCTAATCCTTCAGGAGCTGGACTTGTGATTTCTGAAAGGATGTAGGTTCAAACTTAAGCAGGGGAACCACTGAGCGGGATGTTTAACTGGGGCACTTGCTGCAATTATCCAGACCTATGGGGGAAGGCTGTTTCGCTCCCAAAAAAAGCGCATCATTTATGACCTTTAGCAGTCAGTGTGCAATTAAGACCTGGAACTTATTAATGACAGTAATGAAATTTCCCTAGTGGCTTTCATGCCCCCCCAATGCTACGGCTGTGCCTGGACTTTCTGGGGGGCACTCAGTACCTATAAAGCTCATACATAACTTCACATTAAATGGTTTTGGCAAAACAGGCAGGTGCTCGGCGCCCCCCCACCCTCCCCCCCCCCCTCAGGTGCCTGCCTAATCTCAT